>CM037782.1:26224207-26274207 GCA_021229015.1 Solen grandis | reverse complement strand
ACACCCTGCCTGCATGGGACCAATCTCTCAGTAACTTGTGCCTCAAAATTTATCTCAAATCAGTTTGACTAAGATAATAAACCAGTTCAAGAGGCCGCATACGCTAATTGCTAGCCTACTACGTGATGTGTGAGACACCCTTGATCAGACTTGCCTGAGCATCATTTAGGCAGCATACTGATACCTTACTTACCGCAAAACCTTGCATACATTTCGGTCATGAGACAGAATTATTTAATTCATTATCTCGCCAAGACATGTTGTTTCACATTCCAAAATGGCTGAGGATGACTTGTGAGTGATTTCTAAACTTACAACGTACCAGGCACAAAGTTTTGAAAAGTTCATCAGAAATTTTACACCAATACAAACAGGATGTCATGCTTGTGTTTCCTATATAGCAACCTCTTCTATAAACAGGGGTGTAAAAAGGGGTTTCATAGTTCTCTACAAGCAAATTTACCATAAAAGTTTTGATTAACCATTAAAAAGTACCTTTCTTGTTTATGCAATGACAATTTAGCTCCATCTTTATGAATTATTACAAGAATATATTCATTTTATGGCTAGGTCAACGGCTCAAAATAGTATCACATTCAAACTCATATTTCTTACATGCAAACCAAGTCAACCTTTTATCACATGATATCCCATCTCTGCTATTGGCCAATAGTTAATTCAATTTAAATTCATACAATATAACTATTTCTGCACTGCAGCCTTGGAAATAAATGCCTCAAATGGACATTTTCTGTATTGATATTTGTTAAATGTGTTGACATTTGTTGAAGGAATTGTGAAATGCAATGGCATTTGTTAAATGTATTGATAAATATTTAATGTACTGACATTTGTTAAATGTATTGATATTTATCAAATGAATTGACATTTGCCAAATGTAGTGACATTTGCCAAATGTAGTGACATTTGTTCAGTAAATTGACATTTGTTACATATATTGACATTTCTTAAATGAATGAGTATTTGTTAAATGTATTGACATTTTGTTTGTTCATGGACTAAAACATGACAATTTTCAAATTTCTTTTATTGTCAAATTCCATTGCGCTTTTTTGCCCATGAGGATGCACTGTACATATTATTTAATGGAATGCTAGCTATCTAAATCATGCATTATAATATATATCATTATCTTGTAACATGACAAGAGTATAGAATTTACCTAAAAGATTCAGGAAGGAGTCCTAATGAAGACTATACCTGCAGTCTGTAAAATGTTTATTTCCATTTCCAGTATATAACCCTTGACCTTAAATTTCAATAAATCAACATTCTGTCTGTTAAATATGTGTACATGAATATTCATGAGGTAAAAAAAGGGCTATGATATGGCCCACCTTCAACAGTCAATGTTTTTACTGTCAAAATGACAGCACATTTGCATATTCATATTTTGCACCTAATGAAACTCCTTCTCACATGGCTTAACATATTTCATAATACTGAGGGCTGATCAAGAAGCGTTTCCATTTCTTCCTGTTTCTATTTCCACTCAGAACAGTTTTGTGGTCAGCCCACGATATATCCTAAACCCTTTACCTCATGAATATTCACGTACATATTCATGGCTTCATGAATATCAATTTATTTGATTTTAATTGATATATGAAACAAGGGATTTTTCTTTGCTATTCAAACTGTGTACCTGAGCTACAATATTGTATGAGCAAACAGAGGAGACCCTGATCAGACAGAGGAGACCCTGATCAAACAGAGGAGACCCTGATCAAACAGAGGAGACCCTGATCAGACAGAGGAGACCCTGATCAGACGGCTTTCTGGATGTAGCTGTATGATCCTGGTCTACTCTGTTTGCAAATGCGCCAAATGTTAAACCTTTTTAACCCTTTCCCTCATTCAGGCTCATTTTGACGCACTCAATAGGTACTACATAAAGCTTGAACAGTTAAACCTTACCAAATTTAATAACAAAATCCTCATTTCCAGACCACTGAGGAGCAGCGAACAGCATAAAACCTGATCAGCCTGCAAGTTACCTGTGAAGAGTAACTCGCAGGCTGATCTGGTTTTATGCTGTTCGCATAGGTCTTTTCATGGTGTCCTCTATAAGGGAAAGGGTTAAAGCTCAGAAAATGACAAATAAACAATTTTGAGATACCAGCAACACAAAATGTTACTTTTATTAAGCAAAATGAGGGTAAATTTGATTCATTTTAGTTAAGGTTACATTACACTAGAGAATATAAATACAGTGTTCAAATGTTTACAGGATAAACTAGACAGTCAGTAAAAATAAGAAAAATATTGCTCAACTCTCTTGAGTATCTCAAACATTTTTTCACCATTTTGCAGTATTTTAAACTAAAGCCTCACAGTTGAGCAAATCATTGATCAAGTCCAGATATTTCTTCAACCTTTTCAGTTATTTTGAAATATTAATAGGGAACAAAAAATAAATTTGCTTTCCTGTTTTTATTCTGATATCTGTATACTTAAGGTGTAGTCTGTAAGTATCCTAAAAAAGGTACATATGCACTAATTGTTTTCCCTTCAGTTTTTTGGGGTTTTCGCATCGCAGTGCGAAAACCCTTAGTTCTTGTTCTGTTTCTTTCCCCCCCACCCCCCCAAAATATTGTGTTCAAGCAAAGGGTACAGGTAATTAGACATATTTTATGAAACTCAAAATGAACAATTTCTGTGTGTGCCCTACTTCTTGAAATACAGTGAAAAAATGAGTAGAATTGCTTTATTTACAAGCAGATATCTAAAAAATACATGAAAAGTTCTTCAAGAAAAACTTTTCAAATGTTTGCTTAACTTTTCATTCTAAAATTATTATATAGACATTAATTACTGACTTAATGAAAACAGCATTATATTCAAATAAGTGATGAATATATATTTATTTCTTAGAGCCTCATTCCTTATTTTCCATATATGAGTATCACAGGATAGCACTGCATGGTCTAATCAATCATTATTTTTACTCCATTAACCCTTTCCCTCATATAGACTCATTTAACCCTTTCCCTCATATAGACTCATTTAACCCTTTCCCTCATATAGACTCATTTAACCCTTTCCCTCATATAGACTCATTTTGACGCACTCAATAGGTACCACATAAAGCCTGATCTGCAGAAAACCACAGTTAAACCTTACCAAATTTAATTGTAAAATCCTCATTTCCAGACCACTGAGGAGCAACGAACAGCATAAAACCTGATCAGCCTGCGAGTTACTCGCAGGCTGATCTAGTTTTATGCTGTTCGCATAGGTCTTTTCATGGTTTCCTCTATGAGGGAAAGGGTTAAAAAGCTATCCAGAAGCTGAACTTAGCTATTCCCCTTTAGTGACTATATCTCCTATATGTGCCTTTCAGCACTTTGATTCAAGAAAAATGTCATTTGGCCCAGGATTGCAGATCAAATCTGCTATTTTCTGTACATTTTACTTTGGTCTCTTCCGAAATAGCTGTCATGTCAAGCAAAATTCAGACCAGTTAACATCTGGCTACAAACCTGTATCAATAGAAAATAATTCAGATCAACAAACATGCAAAATATTAGTACTAAATGTTCCTATATTGTCTAGAAATGCATATATTAGTTTACTTAGTCTTTCATAAACGCAACTTCCTACTCTTGTTGTGAAAAATAAAAACTATTTTTACTAACAATACAATACTGTTTACTTTCTACAATTTAACTTATATGGCTATTTACTACACTATTCTATACAAAATCTATGAAAAAAAATGCACAGCTTCTCCTTTCTTGATGAAGTCCTTGGTCCAAAACCCTTTGTGGGGTTTGCAGTTTGTGAGCATTGCCTGACAAAAGGGGAGTGGCCTGTCAAAAGGGGGCAATTGTCCTGTTGAGAGGGGGTGTGTCCTGTTGAGAGGGGTGCAGCAAACTGGTAATGAGTGCAGTTGGAGGAGTTGAATCTCACCGTCTGATGAGACTGATGAGATAAAACTCTCTCCACTCCATGACAAAACCATCAAATCTCTTGGAACCAGCCCAGTCCCTGGGGGTCCAACTCCTTGTATAGAGGCAAGCTAGGAACCAGCAAGACAGCTGAATGGCAGATGAAATCTGATTGCCATGTCAACTGTTCTTCTTTTGTGCCAACTATCTTGCTTGGTCCATTTTTCTTTTATGGCTAAATAGTTGGTAAGAATGTGATCTTAATATCCAAAGGATAGAACAGAGAAAACGGGAAGGGGACACAGAGGGAATGAGGAAGGAGGAGGAGTAGGGAAATAAAGGACAGGAGGGAAATAAGAATTAAAGGTAGATTAAGCTGGTTTTTTGTTTTGTTTCTGTGTTGTTGTTTTTCCAGATACAATACACAAGCCTAGTTATCTTGATTTTTTTCCAGAGAAAATTCAAACAAGGCAACAAATGCAAGAAATAACCACTGATAATATTACAAAATTTAAATGAAAAGATGCTGGTCAACAAGGTAAGTACAAAAAATGAGTCTTGGATCAATTCCTGGTTTGGACCAGTACTATGCACCTGAGAGAGTCTTGAAGAATTTTCACCACCAGCAGTGATCAAGCCCAAAACCTTAAGATCCTTAGTCACTGAACACTACCAATGGACTACAATGCCCTTTCCATTATGGTACCTGAACGTCTATTGCAGAAGCAACTAAAACAATAGACAAACTGGTGTAATCAGAAACTGTCACAGCTATTTGAATTATATACACCTCTGCTCTAACAGAAATTGTGCATTCCAATTTTCAAAATATTCACATTAATTTTCAACATGTATGGCTTAATTCTTTTTTTTTATCAGACCACCTGACAAATCTTCCTGCTAATCAATAAACACCAAACGGCTTGAGATAATGAAATGGAATTTCAAATTTAACCAATCAATAATCCATACAATTCGATGGGTAAGACACGGGTGGGAGATAAAAGCAATCTATAACTGCCCAGTTGTCACAACAGTGTCATGGCAAAGCCCTCAGAAGGCAAGATTAATGGCGGCCACTGACAGCCATGTTTGTTCAACATAAAACAATCATAACCTCACGTGTCCCAGTGGCAATATATAACCACAGACACTTTGATCACCCAATATTAAAACATCTGTCCGCTATGCTTATTTAGCTGATCAATCTTAAGGAAAAACATGCACCAATATATATGACTTTACATTATATATCACTTGCTGTTTCCATCCATTATACACATAAACTATAATTTCTTGACTTTCCATAATTATGAATTTCTCATTATTTTCTGTTCAAATACTGTTAGTGTCACCATACCTACTGATCAACAGAAAAACGTCATTGAGACACATCCAGTAAGTTTTGATATTCAAATGTAATCAATTTATACAACTATTTGCACAATTTTGAATATAAAATGTTGATTCTGCCAGGACTCTTTTTTTTAATTAAAAGATAAAATCAATTGCAAAACACTTCTGGAGATAAAAAGCCACAAGATTGCTCATTTTGAATTTAGGACCTTATTTATTTACCTGTTGAATAAATAATGATTTATCATGCCTTATAAAGAACTTGTATAAGTCTCTAGATATTCTGTATATTCATCCATAATGCAATTCCAACAACATGAGTGAGGAATTATGGGGGAAAAGGCAACAGGTCAGATTAAGGTTAATTACTTCAAGAGGATGTAAATCAGTTAGGAACATTACAATATATCAGTGAGTCTTTAGATTTATGTAATAACTAAAAAACTGGTGAAGATTTCTCATCCTTGCTGAGTAAATCTCGGGAGTGGATTTAATCCCATAATGGACCAAGACACAGACAGAAACAGGAAAACTAAAATCCACCCACTTGAAGCCATCAGGCATTAACAATATTGAAGATAAAATAACAACAGAAGTATGTATAAACATTTCCTTTGATTTTGATTTAACCATATCTTAAGCTGGGGCACTTACTGTCCCAAAATTCCTTCTATGACCTATGCAAGGGGCTCTGACCCTTACTAACATGGCCACCAAACATGGGAACAGAGGTATTCCAAATAAAGGGACGGAGGTATTCCAAATACAGTAATGTTAGAACTTGTGCTCAATATGAACATAGTGAAATGTGCAAATACACACACCAAATTAGGCCATGATAAAGTATGCATGAATAGTTGCCTCACTCAGCAAACATACTTTGACTTTATATAAACACTGGATAGATAACAGGCCAATGGCTTAGTAAAATTCACTATGGCTTGCTAGTACCACACTAAGTGATTTCAAACAAATAACAAATTTTGGCAAGTGGGTGGGAAGGAGCTTTTTATCCCTGCACCATGTATAATGGTGATTTAAGGAACTATATTTATAGGCAAAATTAATACACATGAAATTTCATTCATTCTCAAATCATAATATATCAAACTTCTTCTGATCATTTTTATTCTTTCCAGAACTGAAAGTACTACAAAATTGTTTAAATATTAAGCCAAGTGTTATAACATACAAGTAATTACAAAGAAAATTCAAAAGAAGTTTCAGTTTGTCGAAGATTGGAAGACATTTTTTTTACTGGAACTGTCTTAAGAAATCTATGTATATAATCATAAAAAAATGCCATAAAAATTAAACAAAGTTGCTCGTAAATTAGCAAAAATACATAAAGCTAAAAAAAAAACTGACATAATTTTATGCTTGTTTCCCTGTAATAATCCCATCACCCTTTTATCACACAGTGGAACCAGCTCCCTAATTATATTAAACCCCACAGAATCATCAAATCCCATGGGAGCCTCATTACCCATATACATAAAACCCACACAAGGTACATTGGGGCAATAGAGTGACACCATAATCTGTGAGTCAACATAGTGATGAGATGTTATATAGGTATGCAACAGAGAGATAAGTCTCATCAGGGCTTGCGTTTGCTCTTCAATTTGACATTGGGGTAATTGGGGACCGCATACACAAAGACCTATCTTCAGGTGCTATTTCTCAATTGTGACTTAATCATATGGCAAGTTATGATCATTTGTAATGATGACAGAGGTGGGAGGAAGCTTAAGTGCAATTAATAACTGTTACTGCAGTACTTTTGAAAAAAACAACAACATTATTTGTAAAAACAGCTATAGAATAGCAGCGTAAGTGGTATTAGCTGTAGCAGTAGTAGAATTTATAGAAGTAGATGCTGTAAGTGGCAGCAGTAGTACTAGTAGTAGAAGTGGTAGTTATAGATGCCCTGACAGTAGTAGTAGTAGTAGCAGTGGTAGTAGTGGTTGTAGTAGTGGACACTATAAGAGGCAGAAGTAGTAGTAGTAGTTGATCTAAAAGTGGTAGTGACAGTTTTAGTTGATGTTAGTCATATTTGTGAAAAGTAGCAGTAAAAATAGTAATGGTCATTGGTTGCTGTTGTTGATAATCGTTGTTCTGATAATAGCAGTAAAAATAGTAGCAGATGAAGTGATTACAGCAGTAGTAGTAGTAATCAAGGTGAAATTAACCAAAAAAAAATCACTGCAATTTTGAAATACACTTTAATGATCGTCAAGGAAATAAATAGCCCCCTGATAACCCTGGGCACATCAACACACAATATGCTGCCAGATATGGACAGGATATTTGAGTACAAGAGAAGTCCAGCAAAACTTCAGCAAAATTTCTCTTATCATTAAAACAATGGCATATATATGGGACACATGAATGTGTGATGTGACACACTGTGTAAAGTTATTATCTTGTTCTGAATATACATGTAGAGTTCTGTCACTCTTCACGAAATTTTATTGCACACTGAAGTTGTTGTAAATTATTGAGAAATCAAACTACAGAGGCATATCAAAGAAAGCAAGCACATAAGGCTTGCACTAGTACTCCAATTTAGGAAGAAATCTATATTTGTCACACTTAAGTCCCTCTTATTTCTTTCACCATTCTAATTTCACTCCACCTGTCTGTCCGTCAATCTATCTGTATGTCTGATTTTTCGCTCTATATTTTTCTCCTGTATTTGCTTAAATGCCTTGATTCTAAATGTTTGCATACATGGCATTAGTGTAACTATTTTGTTCATAAAACTATAATGATCCATCCATCTGAATACAAAAACTAATCCACCATATCAGTCTTGATATAATTTACATTGTCAGCTCGTTTGATTGTGTCTTTAATTAAGGAAATATTAATTATCATGATGAATCAAATCTTAATTAAAAGAGAAATTATTGCCCTTGTTTTACTTTTATAAATACATTCAGAGCATAAACAGGTATTTTCCTGTGAGGTAGAAATCTATATACGGTACCCAGCAAGCTCCTGCATGAATGAGCATAAATTATCATTCACTACCATGCATAGATGTATACAATCATGTGGGAACCAGCTATCCATCAGTCACTTTGTACGAAAATTAATTTAGAACAAAGCAGTGGGGAGCCAGTTACACTAAAGTTAGTATTTTCCGAAGTCTGATGATGAATAAATTAATAGTAGATATATTCTACATGAATTGGTAATGAGTACGAAAACAATGGGCATTAATTTTGAGTCACGTTGCAATGACAATAGCTTGTTAAAAGATTTTGTATCAACTCATTGCCCTTTGAAATAAAACAATGAAACAGCAATGTCTTTACAGTTTACTGTTCATTAACAAATATTTCCAACTACATGAATTATTTGCAGAACAGAGCAAAAGCAAAAGTCTTTCCTGATTTATAAAATATAAAATCTGAGTAACGTTTTATTACAATCAATTAATTTTGTAGCTAATATGCAATTTAGATTCTGGTATTTCTGAAACATATAAAACTGATACTTTCGTCAAATTTTCCGAAAGAAAAAATACTGGAACCCGAAAAATGAACTGATAATCCAAATCATCCAACATACAAGAAACACTTGAAAACAACAGAAACCGAAAAAATGTGAAAAAGAATTGTCTTCTGAGTTTAATCCATTTTAAAAGTAGCTAGATGGAGAAATGAAAACTCAAGAAGAAATACCAAAACCAGAATACCTTATTCCAAATGAGCCAGGTAATAAAATCAATTAACAACATGGATCACGCAAAATGAAGAAAAGGAATTCTTGGTAATGAAATAATAAACAAGAAATGATATTATAAACAGGTATTGAGATCTGACACAGGATGAAAATCAATGTAAAACAGGTAAAAAGATGATAAATAGGTAACAGTAGTAACAAGGTACTGGTAGTGAACAGAAAATAAGAACAGAAATCATGGAATAAAATTGCCAAGATCATGAAGGGAAAATAGGAAATGGGATCAGACATAGGTAAAACATTCACAATTAGGAAAACACAAATGGAAAATAGGAAAATCGAATCAGACACAGGTTATAAGATCACATGAATTGTTAGAATCACAAGCTGACGGAGGAGAGCGATCACTAAGAGAAGCACACGAAGCTCTGAGCTGGAAGAGTTAGATCTGGCAAGTAGAAGGACTGCAAAGACCTAATCTTCCAACGGAGGGCCACATGGCAGTGTTGTGTCCATTATGAGTCCTCCGGAGTTAAGTGGTCTGTGTCACCTTGCATGACCACTGAAGATTCCAGTGGTTAGTTCCAATTTCATCCTTCATATCCATTAAAATAATTTCCATTTGAGAGTGCTAGAAACTTACGTAGCTAAACAATAGTTACTAGAAGATTAAGCCAAACAATTACAATAAATCTACACTGCAATTTCTCAAAATAAATCTAATAACCAAACTTAGCAATTTTGTACAGTCATATTTTAAATTATAATTGAATATTATTTAAATTCAAATAAAATGCTTTATGAATTGCCTAGATATTAAAAAACTGCATTATGAAATAAGAAAAAAATTGAAAAAAAGTTTAAAAACCATCATGATATGGAAAATATTAACAATTATTAGTTCAGAATAAGTAATGAACCTACTGCAAAATTAAAAACCAAACCTTTACTGTAGCCAAAGTTTTCTCCAACAGTTGCAAATTTCTTGCATATGAGTCTCTTTCGAAATACATCAAGTCCTACATTTGGAATATCTCCAACAAATTGCAAAGTCACAGCGCACTTGTTGGGAATCCCCATCTCCACCCCTCTACACATAGACTGGTTCTGACTACATTGTCAGCCCAAGTCGTAACTCTGCTCTGCCAAAACCTGGGACACCGGTCGGTTTTATGGGCTCCTAGCATGTGCTCAAACTTTAGACTTTGATATGTCACCCTTATTGGAAGAGTCCAAAATTTCCGCCCCTAGGGTGATCAGCTTATCAGTCCACAGGTAAACTGATAATGGACACATCCACTTTACTCCTTCTAGTGCTCTCCTCCGTGTTTTAAGTCCAAAAACAAACAGCCATGTTCAAATATCAAACAAACACCAGCGAGAAAAGACAAAATAATTAGCAAATTAATTTAAGAACTAGTCTATGGAAACCATTAAGAATGGAAGAGCTTAATTTTAAAATCAAACTTGTTTGGGCATTAGGATGGACAAAGTCTATAGACAGAGAATAGCCTGTTCAAGCCCTTTATAGATAAGGGCTAGACCTATCTTGAGAGGTATTTACATTGATAAAAGGAGGTTTCAATATTATTATCAGCTAGGCAAGATAAACACATTTTCATAATTCATTGTTACACCTGTCTTCAGAATAAACTATAGCAAAAATGGAAAAGATGAGAATGCTACAAGAAAAACATTTTTAGGGATGCTTCCCAAAGAAATCTCATTTGCAATGTCTTTAATGTAATATAACCATGTAAATGTAAGAGAATTTCTAGAAGTCCATGGTGGACATATGATGGTTTAAGACTGTTAATGTTCACTGGGTCTGAATGTTCTAGTCATTTGAAGATGCCGTCCCATGAGGTTGAGATTTAGTTCTGTTGGACCGAGAAAGTGTGTTACTGTAAACTCACAGCATTTTAAACATATCATGTCATACCAAGGGATCAAACGAACCACCTCTTCTTACACATTGCCACAGTGTTAAGAGATTATTCATTCTTCATGAAAACCTCATAAAAGGAAGATCTGGCTGGATTGCCATGGTGTTAAAACACAAAATAGAGAGAAAAGAAAAAGAACAGAAGATGTTAATCAGATGGTAGAGATGGAATGCCATGGTGTTAAACATAAAATAGAGAGAAAAGAAAAAGAAAAGAGGTTTATCAGATGATAGCGATGGTGTAGTGGTAATTAACTGCCGATCCAAAGTTTGTGTGTTAATACGAATCCTGTTGGGGACATGGATTTTTCATAGCCTTCCCAGGCTCAAGGTACTGGTCTAACTCAGGAACTGTAGGGAGATATTAGTATATGTCAAAAGATGGTTTTCCAAAAAACTTAAAAATAATCAGTTTAAACCACAAGAAAGAAAGAACAAAGATGTATACATGGATATTTATTTCCGTCATTAATATTCAAATGCAAAGAGAAACAGAAATATTTTTAGCATGATCAATAACTAATTGATACCAAGAAATCCCTATCTCACCATGAGTTCTTATTAAGGAAGTGAAAATGGTTTAAATTTCCTTTAATAAAGATGAAATAAAAAACAAGCAAATAACAAACAAATAACAAACAAAACAAACTCATTTGTTAAACTCAATATGATAATTAACAAGAGCTGTCAGAGGACAGCACGCTCGACTATTCAAAATGCTTGTTGGTAAATCAAATGAAATCTATTTCAATTCTTGCCCTTCACATACCCTGTATATAATAATAGTCAAAAAGGATAAACCTTGATAGTCTGGTACCCCTTAATATTTTTTTGAAGTCTAAAATCAATCCCATGCCTAGTTACTGAGACATAAGCATAATAACATTGTGCATGCAAAACTTTAACCAAATATCCAAGTTAGGAAAGGGCCATAATTTGTATGAAATTCAGTCCAAATGTTATCCTCCTTGGTTTTCTGATGCCCCCGAATACACTCCTTAACTTTCTTGTCAATTCCATAAACAATTTCTAAGATATAAGCTGGATAGTAGCTTGAATGCAAAAATTTAACCAAAATTCTAAGTTAAATGGGGGCCATCAAATTTTTAATATATTCCAACAAGTGTTGTCTTTCTTTATAGTAGGATACCCCTTAACATATTAAAAATGTTTCAAATCAGTACCATGCCTGGACTCTGAGATATAAGCATGAAAGTATCTTGCATGCAAAACTTTAACCAAAATTTCAAAGTTAAAAAAGGGGCCATAACTTCTAATATGTTCCATCAACAGTTATCTACCTTGATAGTATGATAGCCCTAAATGTATTAAAGATGTTTCAAATCAATAGCATGCTTGGATAGCGTGATATTAGCATGAAAGTACCTTGTATGCAAAACTTTAACCAAAATTTCTAAGTTAAAAAGGGGCCATAATCTGTAATATGTTCTATCAAGAGTTACCTACCTTGGTTGACTGATGCCCCTAAACATATTCATAAACTTTCAAGTCAATACCATGAATGGTTATTGAGATACAAGCTGGATAGTAGCTTGCATGCAAAACTTTAACCAAATTTTCTATTGCATGCAAAACTTTAACCAAAATTTTTAAGTTAAAAAGGGCAATAATTTATATTAAATTCAGTTAAGAGATATCTACCTTGATTGTCTGATGCCCCTGAACATATTTATAAACTTTCAAGTCAATACCATAAATGGTTATTGAGATAAAAGGTTGATAGTAACTTGCATGCAAAACTTAAACCAAAAGTTGCATCGCCAATGCCGAGGCCAACACCGACGCAAGGGCGACTACAATAGCTCTCATATTCTTTGAATAGTCGAGCTAAAAATCTCTTCAAGAAAAGACCCAAATTCATTTTCCTTGTATACAGCAACATAAACAGAATCTATCATGAGGGAAAATTTTTTTGCAGCACTGTGGTTGTTTTTGTGTTGGAGTGTACTGTCACTATGACATAGCGAGATCCAGCTAATTACAGTGGTGGAAGACCCCGAGTGCACAGCGGCAACCAGGTAGAGCCGCTGATCTGCTACAAACCAGCTGGAAGGCTTCCTAAGCAGCACTGTGGTATCAACTAAAATTACATATTGGCTACAATGCTTGTCTAACAGACACTGGTGATATTGGTCATGATCTAGGTTTCTAAACACTGCAGTCTGTGGTGATAATCATATCCAAAGATCATTTCTACGGAATGTATCAAAAAACGTTTCTGAGGAATGTATGAGAAAGCATTTTTAAGGATGTATGGGAAACTAATCCTGACTTGACTTGACTACTTGAGTTTACCGTCGCTTCAACAATATTTCAGTCATATAGCGACATCCAGCTAATTACAGGTGGAGGATTAGACCCCAAATGCACGGAGGCATCCGTGTAGAACCACCGACCTACCGCAAGTCAGCTTGAAGGCTTCCTCACATGAAAATCTGAATGACCCTGCCGGGATTCGAGCCCATGCGGTGAGGAGCTGAGTGAGTGTTAAAGTCAGCGACTTTACCCTCTCGGCCACGGAGGCCCTGAAACTGATCCTCAGGAACGTATGGGAAACTTTTTTCTCAGGAATGTATGAGAAATCATTTCAAATGAACACAATTGAAATATGAATAACACTGCTAAGTTTCATACAAAAGCACTGAAATAACAAATCACTCACAAAAATTCAACAAAGTATGCCATAACTCAACAGGTGTTTTGAGCTCATGTCAGATTTCTAACACATTACTGAAACATCTATATACATGTTGGCTATTAACCTTCAATATCTACATTTACACCTGTCACGGGTTGCCACAACACACAACTTGACAGACATTAGCACAGTTACCTGTATGCATGCCTCCTTTTCATTATGATACCTCACTTTCATCCTTAACCCTTTCCCTCATATAGACTCATTTTGACGCCCTCAATAGGTATCACATAAAGCCTGATCTGCAGAAAACCACAGTTAAACCTTACCAAATTTAATTTCAAAATCCTCATTTCCAGACCACTGAGAAGCAGCGAACAGCATAAAACCTGATCAGCCTGCGAGTTACTCGCAGGCTGATCTGGTTTTATGTTGTTCGCATAGGTCTTTTCATGGTGTCCGCTATGAGGGATAGGGTTAACCATAACTAGAGATATCACTGAAGGTAATTAATACTACCACACAGCGCTCTGACAAAGAAAATAGAGCCTTATCGATTGGATATTGTATTCTTCACAAATTCAAAGTTGAAAAGGGGCCATAACTGTATCAAAACTTTACTGATTTTGCCCAAATTCAAACTTGGCCTTCAGTTTATTGAGATAATTATGAGAGATATCAAGAAAATAACCCTATGCAACCAGAACAAAACCAGATCAGCCTGCAATTACTTCTCAAGCTGACCTAGACCAAATTGGGTTATAAAATAATATATAAATATTTTTAAATATATAAGACCCAGACATAGCTTTTACGTAATTAAGATGCATCTGATAAACAATCAAGCATTTTTGGTGGCTTTTAAGTCCAACACGACTCTAGTTCTATCCATCACACACATCTTTTATAAGTATACTGTCAATAATGGTTCCATTTCAATATAAAAGTCTAGTTATTACATTATATATTATTGTCTTCATTATGTGGTATCTTTTTTTTCTTGAAATACAATCCTATCACTTTAACATGTTTTTTGAAATATTAGGAATTCAAATGTTTAAGACATTTTAATTCAATGTAGAACAATGTCAAAACAGTTTAAGGTGAGAAAAAAAAATCAAAATGTTTATTTTACTTTTTCCTGAATGCCCAAATGATAGCATTTCCGAATGAAATACATTTCCTGAGTGTATGAATAGCATTTCCAGAATGCCCAAATTAACATTTTCCTGAGTGTATGAATAAGCATTTCCAGAATGCCCAAATTAACATTTTCCTGAGTGTATGAATTAGCATTTCCAGAATGCCCAAATTAACATTTTCCTGAGTGTATGAATTAGCATTTCCAGAATGCCCAAATTAGCATTTGCCTGAGTGTATGAATAAGCATTTCCAGAATGCCCAAATTAACATTTTCCTGAGTGTATGAATAAGCATTTCCAGAATGCCCAAATTAGCATTTTCCTGACCAATTTTTCTGACTCCTAGAGGGAGCTGTCTCATCAGGGTCTACTCAGACTGCTGTTTACCCCAAAACTGTTGTAGCTCAGATTCTACATTGATTGGAAAAAAAAAGAAAAAAAAAAGAGACACCATTGTTACATATACCTTTTAGAATTCAGGAAATCAAATTCTAAATTTGTAAATGAATTTTCATTAGGAAAAGGATTATATTTGACAATAACTTTATTGTTGGGTCCAGTTTTGGGGGTTAGTGTTCTTGAAGGCCCAGATCATTATTTTATGTGCACAAAATTAATGTGCGTATTTTGCATAATGGGCACTTGTGTCCTCACAGTTGACTGCAGTCCTAAGTTAGGTTTGATTATTGAGATTACTGGCATTACTGAATAATAAATTCTAACATTTTAAAACATTGTGAAATATAAATTGTCCTTTCAATTAATGCCAAGGTCTAAACATTAGGAAAAATGAATCCCAAACAGCTGCATTTCCTTTCAAAATACCAGTATATAATTACGTATACTAAAAAAAAAAAAAGAAGGCAGAGAGGGATTAAATCACCACGATTGCTTTAGCTTTTCTAAACTTACCGGTACTCAATATTGGCTGAAATTAACAGTTGGAATTTACTTTACAAGAAAATCAAATATGATGTATATCTAAAGCTCATATGAGCATGCTAAACTTTAACAAGGAGACAATTTGGAGGTCACTTTGCCTCGGCAAATTTGATGGGCCATACAGGTAAAACTCTTGGCAGATAGGCCAGAGATATGAATTATTCTTAAACAAACACTGAAATATTGGTGGTGTCTTGCTGAGATGTGGTTCAGCGCTTATCGCCGAGCGCTGCAGATAAAACTTTTGTGTTTAAACATGACCTGCTATAATCATACATATTTCCTACACCAAACAGAAATTGGAGTCAGGTTTGGACGGCAAGTTGAAATCCCTTGGGTTTCTCACCACAGTCATTCAACTATACATGTCATAAATATCTTAAAATATGATAGTTTGTAGATGCTTACTGTGACAGGACATATATATTCTATACAGGGTAGATATATAACAACAACCTCCAAAATAACAGACAACTAATAAACCCTTTGATTGACAAATACACATACTTCCGTTGCAAATACAGATTATTATAACCGTGTGCGTACTGCACGTGCATCAGAATAAAGATTAACACCAACTGTCGCTATTTGTAAATGAACATTTCCAGTGTTACAGATGCATCCAAATTAATTTAATTGTGGGCGATCCAAATCCACACTGGGGCAAAAGGTAGTCAATGGCTGACCTGGTTTACACAAAAGAACACATGGTTTTGTTCTAGCTATGAACAAAAAAGGCGTGGCTTAAATTTTCACAAATTAAACTTGGAAAAATGCTAATGTATATGTTTCTCTTGGATTGTAAGTAAGTTTTTTGTAGCATATTTTATATTCATTTAACTATATTATATGACTAGGACAATTCTAAATAATATAGATAAGACCTTAAAAATGTCTACTTATTTTTGTTGTTAAATTGAATGATGTAAATGTTTGTTTACTGGGTCTAACATCCCACTGACGGTATTTCAGTCATTTGGAGACACGTCTGCTTGATACAGATATAGTGCTGCCACACAGCATTCTCTCTCTCTCCCTACAATAATTTTCTCCCCCCTTCTTCCTCACCCCCTCCCTCCATCTCTATCTCTCCACTTTATTCCATCTCTTCTTCCTTCTCCCCACCCCCTTTTCCCTCTCTCCAACCCTCTCTTTCTCTTCATTCTTCTCTCTATCTCTCCATTTGTCTGTCACTCCGAGTTTCAAATCAGTTGGAGATGATTCAGTAGTTAAGAAAGCCATGGATTAGAATTCCTGTGATATCAAGTTAACAATGCTGCCACTGGTCGGCTATCTAAAGGTGAGTGCCCCATATAGTTTCAACCCCTGTCACAGGTCAGCCAAATTTGGGATACTTTAAAACTCAACCATGTTTACTCTGAACCCATGAGCTAGTAATTCAAACAATTTTCATCATAAAATATGAACAGTAGATATAAATAAGATTTCAAGCAGCTAGGAAATTAGAGAATTTACATTAGACTTTTTTTTTAGGAGATATCTGGATTTAACAGCCACTAAAATAAGAAGTATTTTGTTGCTGTTTTTGTTCACTGGAGTTTCAAACAGATTTTTAGAAATATAGCCACATCCAGCTATTGTAAAATCATTTATTTTCGTTGATATTTAATTTCATGGAATCTGTAACAAGGTCAATTTCGTTGGTACATAAATTCGTGGAATCCTGTTTTAGAAACATGAGGTCTATGAAATAAACAGTTTTCGAGGGTATTAATATTTGGGGATACAGTTGTCCACAATATCAATTCAAATTAGTCCATCCCATAAATTAATGATTTTACAGTTATTACAGATAAAGGAAGACCCTAGGTGTACAGAGGTACCTGGTTTGAACCCCTGACCTATCAAAACCAACTTGAAGGTTTCCTCACATGAAAAATTAAGAGTGACCTTGATGGAACTCAAAATATATTTTGTAACAGAAAAAAAATTTGTAAAGTTTCTATGCAGTCTACTATCTAAGTCCAACTATTTATGAAGCCACTTTTTCTGACTCCTATACTGAACATAACTTTGTAAAAAAGAAGTCACTAAGGGACCAGTAAGCAGGTTGGCTTCTAAGCATGTGTAGCTGTAAACACTGGTTATACAATCATAGCAATACATTCAGAGGTGTAAACATTATCATTCACCCTTCTTTTTAGATATAATCATGAAAAGCAATACAAGGAAACCTTCTGGTTTTTCACTCTTACTGCACTAATTGTCACTCACTTTGGCAAGCAGGAAACTAGAAATTTACACCCCAGCTTTTAAAGCTTAAGCAATAACTATTAGTAGTATTGCATGTGTAAAATGTCCCCAAAAAAGATGCTCAAGTGTCAAAAAAAGAAGAAGATGTTTTACTTAATTTATAATTATAATTGCATGATTTGTATGATACTGAAAAACTATGGTATTCTGAGGATTATGTGTGTGTGTGTGGGGGGGGGGGGATAATGCTCAGATAATTACAATGTGTGCAAAACCAAAGTATTTTCCTTTTCAATGTTGTTTTTCCAGCTGTTTTAATCACCAAGATTCAGCCGTATTCCCAATGCCAGAGAGTTTTGTATTTTTCTGAATTTGAATGTGAAAAAATCAACATTTTTTTTTAAAGAATTCATTTTGGCCAGAGAGTTACAAAAGTATTTTCCACACAGACAGCTATAAGAAGTAATTATTGATAAACTGATCAATAAATCTTTTACAATCATTTTCTAGATTTGCTATAATTTCTTGGCTATTTTTTCAAAAATCATAACAACTTAATAATAATGCCCCATATTGCGGGACATTTAAATTATTTCTCTATCATTGATAACAAATTAACAATACATCAGTACATGACAGGAATTACAGTGATAGACAACAGATTAACCGTCAACAATGGAGATATGACATAATGAGTTAAATCAGCAGTATTTAAATCCTGACCTAACTTGAAATTCATCATTTATCTCCGCTGGACCAAAGGTAGTGTCTACAGATTACAGCCCATATTTACCCGATCTCGGATCAGATAGCACATCCCTGTACAAACATGGCTATCACAAAATGAATATTTCTCACACTCTTGCAGATTGACCTTTTGAAGATAATCAGATTGGGGTCAAAGGAAGCCCTCTTACCCCTAAAACTTTAAAGTTCAACCAGATTAACTCACTGACTAAGTTCTCGTCTTCTCTTGTTATCAGATCACAGGATTTAAAAGATACCAGCTGATAATTATTACCTATACCTGGCTTCAAACAATGTAACAGGGATCTACATACTTCATCAGCTTCATGACTCTTAATTAACTTTAGTTCACATTTTCCAGCCCTACCTGCCTGCAATAAAGAGCTACCTCATCACGAACAGGGTAGTTTCTTAATTCCTTTAAAGAAGAGCTCACAGCAGCCATATTGTCTCTACTGATACCCAATAGATATGAGGGTACAAAACTCTGATATACCATCTATGTCTGCACTTGATTTATCTAATTTATCACAATCTTCCTAGAAGAAGTGCATGGGAGAAATGTCATTCATGCACAATCTCATATTCGAAGTCAGCATTAATGAATGTACTGGCAATACAAACAGCTTCAGTACTTTTAGCACACTCATGACAGCTATCAGGAAGATCGTGTGACCACCATGAAGTATATGACGTCATTTTAAAATGTTACAAGTAGCATCTTTAGCTTGGATTCAGTGAGGAAACTGCTGCAAGTATTTCATTTTTTCATCTGTTTTTAATGGGATATTAAATGTATGTGAAGCAGAAAATTGTGCCCTGCACAAAGGGTTCTAATGATTCTTTTTGTTAGATATATTATTATATATTATAGAGTATTTCTTAACATTCAGAGTTTGTGAAATTCTGTTTGTTATCATGAAAAACATAGCACTAATAATGTTTTCCAAAAGGTTAGTAAATATTGTGCATCTGTTAAAAGAATCATTAGGGACTTTGCACAGGGCACAATTTTCAAACTTACATGCACTATATCCCATTAAAATTGATGAGGTAATAAAATACAGCAGTTTTCTCTTCCAAAACAAAGCAAAAGATGCTGCTTTTGACAGCTTAAAATGACATCACATATACCACAGGGTATGGCCAAACTGGCTGATATAACCACTGTAGTCAATATAAAACCAGATCAACCTGCAAGTTTCTGATAGACTGACCTTGTACTGTTTGTGACTCATCAGAGCCTTTGAGATACGGGGTAAAACTGTAAACTTAATATCATATTAGAATGATAAGGATTTTTGAGTCTTTATTTCATGAATTTATGACATTGTAAATATCAATTTACTGAACTTTAAATGACACATGTAGCAATGGATTTTTCTTTGTTATGGACACTGTGTAGAATTTAGACTACAATATTGTGTGAGCAAACAGAGGGGAACCTGAGCTCCTGGAAGGAGTTGTCTGATCTGGGTCTGCTCTGGTTGCCATTACATGAAAACAAGTCTATGAGATCCAGCATGATGTAAAATAATTTATCTGAGTGATGGAATTGAAGAGTTCAGATTCAGGTTTGTTCCCTGTTGTTCTAATTTTTCCCAGAGTTAAGTTTTCCTGGATCTGTGTCAAACCCTGATCAGCCTGAAATATATTTACTGCCTGATCAGGTCCTAATAGACAAAATGGTACTCAAATACTAGTTATATAAAACTTTACATTTCTTTTAATTAGAAATAAGTTTTAGAAAATATGCTAATTTTTTTCTATGGTCCCTAGGATACAACAATACTCTGCACTAAGAATTTCTTGAAAAACTCTCGCCGGGACCAAACTCATTTTAATCTACTTTACTCAATCAGAAAAACAAAATGGTATCAGTGTAGACTTTCATGCTAAAGTCTCTTTAATTATTAAAGATTTTTTTACCAATCTTGAAAATTTGGAATCATCAGAATAAATTTCAATCTTTACAAATTTCTCATCATTCATCTGAGACCTTGAACAAGGCAACCTGAAGAATAATCAATAAAACATAAGCTTGACATTCATACGTATCGCCAAAAACAAGTCGAGATCAAAGTTTGCAAGCAGTGAATATCTTTCCACATATAAACAGAGAGAGATCTTCTGTTCATATCACTAAGCCTTGACGAAGATTTCCCCCACATGATCAAAGCCCACTATCTACATTTCTCAAAACTTCCAGTGTAAAAGAAGTGCTCCTATATCATTCGACAGTGGAAATACAAATATGTACATGTCTAACTCTGATAAAGCAAAAACATTAACTGGGTCAACGTAACGGTAGCCAAGAAACGGAACTATTGTATCAGACTGCCTCAGTCATTATTAAACTCTTTTCATGAAATGGAAGACTATCTAGATATAGAAAATATATTTTCTAAACCAAAAGCTTAGTATAATGTTATATAAGTCTACCATTCTGATAACAGATTACGACAGGAAGTTGACATGAAGGGTGGTGCTAGTCACTCTAAACACAGAAAGGTTGTAAATTAGAACATTCCATTATTACCTTGCTTAAATTCATACCACATCAATCAGGCAGGATACATTATATATTTTAAAGGGTATACTATTCTCAAATATGAATCTGCTTTTTAAAATTTTAACCTTTTACCTCATGAATATTCACATACAAATGTATGACTTCATGAATATTAATTCACTGAACTTTGATTAAATGGTATATAAAACAATGGAATTTTTAGTTTGCTGTTCATGATGTTTAATCTAAAATACAGTATTGTATAAGCAAATAGACCCTGATCAGACCATCTAGGAGCTGTCTGATCAGGCTCAACTCTGTTTGCCATGGCATCAAAACACTTCTTTATTAGGTAATGGATTCAATACTACTGTAACTGAAGATTTTTCAAGTATACAACAAAAAACACACTACACAACTGTTAAGTATTTAGAGCAGACACTTCTCTTACTATATGATGGATATAAAAGAAAACAGCCAATACATCCTGTACATGCCAGGAACTCTCAGACCAATAAGGTTTCATCCTGTTTTCTACTTATTAGAATCTTGAAGTTTTTTTTTGTTTTTTTTTTCACTTTGGTTGAACGTCCACATTCGCAAACAATATTCTAGTTGTGGAACCAGTCCTTGAATTACCTTTACATGCTGATCGCCAAGCAAGGGAGACATAGGTACTGATGCCATTTTTAATGACATCAATATGGCATTGCCAGAGATCAAACCCAAAAGCCCCCGACGTTAAGACGATCTAACCACTCAACCACTTGGCCATAAAAACCAGTTAATTAAGCCTTTCCCTCATACAGACTTATTTTGACGCACTCAATAGGTACATTGTACCACATAAAGCCTGATCTGCAGAAAACCACAGTTAAACCTTACCAAATTTAATTGTAAAATCCTCATTTCCAGACCACTGAGGAGCAGCGAACAGCATAAAACCTGATCAGCCTGCAAGTTACTCGCAGGCTGATCTGGTTTTATGCTGTTCGCATAGGTCTTTTCATGGTGTCCTCTATGAGGGAAAGGGTTAATTATCTTCGAAATGGGGGATATCTGTATCAAATAATTTCAGAATGAGAACTGCTTTCAGCATGGTGTAAAATGGACATCCAAGCAGTAAACAAAACTATTTTCTGAGTAGATTAGAAATAGTATTTTTTTCCAGTGCTCAATAATTTCAAAGATAATATTTGATTTAGTTAACAGACAAAATACTTCAAAACTTTAAAGTCATCTTTACCTCATATCTTGTTAGAATGCTTATGCATTTTGGCCTGCATTTCACATCTTTTACTGAGGATCCAGTGCTCCCTTTTTAATAACCTAAATAATAGAAGTTTAGCATATAAATGTGTGTGTAATTACTTGATGTTCTTTCTGGGAGTGGTCTTCAATTTCTTTAAAATTTAATAAATTATGGAGATTAAGAATTTGAGATTTTTGAGTTGAGGAAAAACTCAGTTTCATCAAACAAAGTCAGACCCATTTTTTAACACTAGATATGATAGACCTGATCACACTGGAAGCAATTCTCAATATAAGCAAGTGTACAGTTTTGCTTCTTTATCTTCAGGTTTTAATGTGAAAAGCAACTAAATCTGATCTGCTCATGAGTTACTTGCATGTTATTTAGGTTTTTTTTTTAGCTGTTTCTCAAGTCATTTCCTGATAGTTCTCATTGATATACCGTATTAACCTTGATCTCAAAGAACACGCTAAATCCATTGATTATTTCATGATATGCACATTGACTGACCCTATATGTTATATAGTCTCATTTTGACACACTGGCAAACAGAGCCTATCCAGATCAGACTGCTCCTGCCAGAAACCATCTTATCATTTACTCATACTCACACACATGTATGCATGGCAAACAAAAATCTGTTTTTTTTGTTGTTGTTTTTTATATCCCACTTAAATTTAAGTAAATTTGATATTCATCAAGTCATAATTTGTAAAAGGCTTTTCATAAGATTAAGGGTTAAATTTGACACATGGGGAATAACTCTTAACACCACTATTTGGCATCTACAGATGCAAGGAGAGTAACTCTTACACCACAATACAATTTCCCAGCCTGTATAAAGGTACCTGGAACCCGAAATTGCAAAGGGGGTGGGGGGAGTGATATGGCATCTGGCATCTACAGACACAAGGGAAGTAACTACTACAGACACAAAGGAAGTAACTTTTAAACAACTATACAAGTCTCCAGCCAGTCTACAGGAACCTGCAATTGCTAATACTAGTACTCTATTGTTAGTCTACAGCTGATCTGAAATGGAATTTCTGCCTTTTAATAATTGTCTTAAAATCACACAACAGAAAGTCTACACAATCCACTCAATGACAAATGAACAAAATCTACCCCAATCATTTGCGCACTCCCAAACATTACAGCAACTCTTTACTTCATAAATATTCATGTACAACTTTATGACTTCATGAATATTAATTAATTGAACTTATATGGTATAAGAAATTATGATTTTTTCTTTGCCACACAGACTGTAAAAACTGAGCTACAATATTGTATGAGCAAACAGAAGAGACCCTAATCAGACAGCTCCTATAGAAGCTGCCTCATCTGGGTCTGCTCTATTTGCCTATGCATCAAAATGATTTAAAATCAAAGTAGTGAAATTGTCCCATTTGGTTACAATAGCATTCCAGATTTAGCAAGAATTGTGTAAATTTAATAAAGAAATATCACCTTAAACTACTAGGACATGACTTATTAAGTAGTTTTATACCTATGTTACATTTTATAATATGATTCATGTAAAAAATAATAATTTCATTATCTTTTAGGGTTATGAATGAGTTCCACAGTTTTGTCAAAGTTAGTTACTGTGTTACATACATCATTTATTTGTTTCTGTTTTCTTTCTCTAAATATATCAATTTCTTATACAAGATGACTGTGTATTTTGTTTGCTTTTTTCTTCTCACCACCAAATTTTCATTCATCTAAAGACCTCGTCTGCATGAAACAGTAAACTGTAAAATCATCATTGTTTGTTGACATTAAATTTCATTGATAATGTACACCAAAGTGTTCTCTGGAACACGTGTGTCACCTGCTGAAGCAAGACGGAAAAAATGTGATGGACAGACAGACAGATGGACGGACAGACAGATGATGGAAAAATGATCGCTATGTGTCACCTCTACTTACAGCAGGCGACACAAAAGTGGTAATTCCTTGGGTTCATTTTTTCGTGGATTTATTTTCTAGAAACAATGTGGTCTACTGATTTAACATTTTTGTTGGGGATAGTCTTGGTAGATAAAACATTCCACAAAATCAATGAAAATTAATGTCCCACAAAAATTTATGATTTTACCAAATAGTTCAGTTTCATCGTAATGTTACACTGTGACATGATACCACACCAATCACATTATCCTGAAACCAGTATCATTTTTAACAAGTTAATTTTCTTGCGACTGGGTATCAAACGCATGGCACTCAAATCACGCAGTCCCCAGATTGGTCCTTTATATTAGCCTTCCATATGGAAATGCTATAGGCCAAAGGTTTTCACTCAACATTTTATAAAGAAACACATTCAAGAAGCTTCTCCTGTTAGCTGTTTACTCTGTGAAATTATAAATATATAAAAATCATCTGACTAAGCATTTCTTGAACACAAATAACAATGCACTGTGTACAAAAATAAAAGCATATGAAATTAACATTTTAACATGGAAAATAGATAAAACTTCCATTTGTTGTTGTTTTTTTTTTTCTCTTTCATCTGTATATGTATGCAGATATATATCATTTTTTAAATAGTTTGCTGAGAATAAAAGCAATCTGAACAATCACAGTTTTTCTTCATATCTTATTCATATCTTGGAGTTAACCATTGCTGTGACAGTATCTCAGTCATATGGTAACATCCAGCTTATTAAAAGGAGAAGGAAGACCCCAAAAGCACAGAGGCACCCCCGGATAGAAACACTGACAAACCACAACCAGCTTTGGAACTAACCTTATATATGCTGAGTGCCAAACAAAGGAGATATATCATAATATTTTAACAACTTAGGTATGTCAAGCTATGGATCAAACTCACAACCTCTTAGTTACTGGGAGGATGCTCTAACCTCTAAGCCAACCAGAAACTCTACCTAGAAAAAGCATTTCGAAAAAAATAAAATCTGAAATTCCTCAGCCCTGGAAAATATTCTTACACATACCATAGTCACATGTAAATTCACAATCTAGAACCATGGGCAATACAAGGCAGAAACTTACAGTATTAGCAATCTGGTCACATCTGAGCCCATCAAAATGTTTGCGCTGCGGACTATTGTTGACGGAGACACCATGCTGGGGCTCTGCCCAACATTCAGTAATGATCTGCAGTTCACCCTCGTCCTCTGGGGACTCCATTTCCTCTCCTTCCTCATCACTCAACCTGTAAATACAAATGGGGACATCACAGTGAATGTATTTCTACAAATGGGGACATCACAGTGAATGTATTTCTACAAATGGGGACATCACAGTGAATGTATTTCTACAAATGGGGAAATCACAGTGAATGTATTTCTTACAAATGGGGAAATCACAGTGAATGTATTTCTACAAATGGGGAAATCACAGTGAATGTATTCTTACAAATGGGGAAATCACAGTGAATTTATTTTACAAATGGGGACATCACAGTGAATGTATTTTACAAATGGGGACATCACTGTGAATGTATTTTACAAATGGGGACATCACAGTGAATGTATTTTACAAATGGGGACATCACAGTGAATGTATTTTACAAATGGGGACATCACAGTGTGTGTAAGAACATAAGAAGGGGCCATTATATTGAGTGTGTATCTACAAGTTTGTTTGTATGTTTCTTTGGGTTTAACATCCCACCGACGGTATATTAGTCATTTTGGGACTTTTGTCTACTTGAAACAGATATCACACCATAGAAATGTGGCACCCTATCACACCCAGTCACATTATCCTGACACCAGGCCTACCAGTCCGGGAACTTCCCTTATATGCTTAGAAGCAAGCAAGGGAGCTATACCAGTACCATCATTATACTACATTTGTAACTGCAAGTATGGTGAAACATCATACAGGGCCTTTTTTCCAGTTTTTGACTTGACTATTTGAGTTAACCATCGCTTTGACAGTATTTCAGTCATATAGCGACGTCCAGCTAATTACAGGTGGAGGAAGACCCTTGATTGCACGGAGTTTTCCAGTTTTGGGGAAGGCGCCCTAGCCCTTTTTGTGGGAAAAAAAAAAGCGATTTTCACAATTTGAGGGGAATTTTTTTTACCATGTTTATGAATATATATATTATTCTGTGCATTCAGGAAACCAGTTTCAATGTTGTAACATGTTACATCATTAAGTAAAATGTTTTCATTAAAATAATCATTGGTATAACAATTAGAAAGTCAATACAGCAAAGTAAATAAGGTTAAAGTAGCTTCATAATTATTGTTCACTGGGTTTCTCCATAAGCAGCTGCCACATCCCTCAATTGATGGGGATTTTTATCTGAGGGAGGGAAAATTAAGGAGGATATTTTGAGGAAATAGGTGGTTATTTAGCTTGGGGAAGTAGCCTGTAACTGTAAAGAAGAGTAAAAATGCCCTGTCATAGACAGCGTGAGTTTTTACAAAACAATGTGTAGCATGCATAAAGTGGGGACATCAAAGGCACATACAAGTGGTTACATGTAACCTTAGCAACAAGAGTATACAACAAAGACGAGCTTACCCATCTGATGTTGACTTCAGGTACGGTGGGAAGAGGATGTATTGCATGACGCACGTTGGTCGATATTTCCTCTTCTTTCCATTATCATACTCCAGTTCAGGATCCTAAAATTCATATTAAAAGCCTTACTTCAATTCTATTACATTTTACTCAACAAATAATGTTAATTCCAAAGTATTCCAAAGTATTTTCAAATTCAAATAGCTGTGTACACAAAATTTTTAAAGTCTGTTGGCATTGTATTTTGTGGAATTTAAATCAAATGCATTTCGATGGTACATATATTTGTGGATTCATGTTTAAGTACACATAAGTATGTCAAAGATAACAGATAATGGATAGAAATTTAGAAAAAAAAATTCTATTCTCCCTCATAATGTTGGTGAAGTCTTTATTTACTGACAAATAAACTCAGAAAGTGGAGGTAACATTGCACCGGAAACGCTATTTTCGTAAAAGCAACTTTGACGAAATTTATTTAATATTGGATATTATATCCCAGGAAGGACACATTACGCAACATGGTGTCTTCACCAGTTCAGGGTAGCAACTTTTGAAGTTCATCCTATGAAACTAGTGCATGCGGGAAAAGTGAATGAGTAGAAATATAGGTTTTATCAATCTAAAAATAGTTTCAAAAAGTCTGTGACAGTATTGCCCTAATTTTTTTACGATCACGGATGGTTGCATTGGATGACATTGCATCTGTAGATAGGTATTTATAGACCAATAAACACATATACTGTATAGCGGGTTATTTCTGCGGGGCAAAAATTTCGCGTAAACAAGGGCGTTTTGTATTGGCGATGCTAAATATTGGCGGAAATTACACTGAGCGCCAAATTTTAACCTCCAGGTAAAAGATGGTCAAAGGTACATAACTCTGTCTGTCTGAGTCGTATACGGTACGCTACCTGTATGATAATTGACGATTATCGGATTATATAAATAATGTGAAATCAGAATGAGAGGGCAAGTATAAGTAGGTGTAAATGTTTGTAAAGGTGATAAGGAGTCAATCTTGTACCATGTGGCAACTGGACCATGGAAGAGAAAGGTAAAACTGTTTACTATCTATCGTATTTATTGTGACCATTGTATTTACGCCATTCACGGTACGCTGTCTTTAAAGGTGTGATAAACTGTTTTATAAAACTGCGAAACCTATTACGACACTAAACAAATACTAGTACTGGTATAGACACTTACTTACTTATGTAAGCCTTTATACGTGATGCGGTGATGAGCTGTATATGCTCAAACCGATGTATATAAATAAAGTTTCTGTTCTGTTCTGTTTATAAATTAATTTATAAATGTAAACATTGACCTGCGTACATCATATATAAAAGCAATACATGCAAAGTGGCTAGTCACGTCTGCAAACAAGCTGAAAGAGAGACCAGATGTGATTGCAGAGGCGTTCTCGAAGGCTGGTATTTGAACCAAGTGCTGGTATTCATACTAAGCATTAATCACCTGACTGTGTTGTCTGTCTGTATTTTCGTTTGCTACATAATTATATAACTTGTATCAATTACTTTGTGTTATTCAAAATACTTAATGTTGTTCATTTACATAATAAATCGTACCTAATTTACAACATAATTCTTGTTTTTTAAGAGAGTTAATACATACATATTTTAATGAACACAAAATTTAATAAGAGTAATGTCCCTTAGTAAACAATATGGCGGCGACTTATAACTACGGAGGTTTGTATTAGCGGTGTTTATATTTGGCGCATTTTCATTTTCCGCCAATAAAGCCAAAATAAAACCCCCGCAGATAATACCCGCTATACAGTAGTTAAAAATCAAATTCTTTGTCAATGACCATCTGTGAACAAGCTGCTTTAAATGGGCAGTTTTCGTGGGGATTAATATTAGTGGATAAAGCCGTCCATGAAATTAACTAAAATTAACCCCCAAAGAAAATTAATGATTTTACACTACCGTATACTCATTATAAGATTAGATGCCCAAGTGAAACATATCGAGCCTGCATCCATACATGAGGGAGATATCAGATATGGATATATATAAACAGTAAGCACCATGACCTTTTGTAGGCAACACAATATCTTACTGAGGCAAACCTTACTGCCAAGTTAAGTGAGAATCCTCTGATCCATATCTAAGTTGCGGCCCAGACAAGCAAATCAGAACAATAAGATGCACTACTGCACATACACTGAACTGCCAATGTGGTGAACATATCAAGCTGCTGCAAGTGAGCTTGACAAAAAATGTTCTGTTTACTGGTAGTCATGATCCTAAAAATTTGAACAACCTTGATAGCATGGTACGATAAGAACATTTGCACCTTGAGTACTTAGTGCTTTGTGCTCAGATGAGTGAAAAGTATATGCATACTTCCTACCATTTTTTTCTTTCTTTTTCAGCAGGTTTTTCAACAAACATATTATATTAAGCTTGTCTATAAACATTTACATTTATGACCCTTGAGTTTATCAAAAAATGCTAGAATTAACTTTGTTTATACTCTACAATCTTCATTTTTTAAACAATCATCTTCAAAGTTGATTTTGACGTACTCAATAGGTACCACATAAAGCCTGATCTGCAGAAAACCACAGTTAAACCTTACCATATTTAATTATAAAGTCCTCATTTCCAGACCACTGAGGAGCAGCGAACAGCATAAAACCTGATCAGCCTGCGAGTTTCTCACAGGCTGATCTGGTTTTATGTTGTTCGCATAGGTCTTTTCATGGTTTCCTCTATGAGGGAAAGGGTTAAGACAGTGCTGGAGTTGCCACTGTAGATAGACTATACCTTCACATCCACTTCCAGAATCATGTTGACAATCCCAGAGCTGGTCAGTGCAAAATGGAAACCCTGCTGAAGTCGCATCCTGTCAGGGAAAGACAATGTTGTTATTGTATTTTTTTACTTTTAGAAAGAGCTTATCATCTTATGAAATTAAAATCCACCAACAATACTTAGTACAAAGTAATACTTAAATTCTTAAACTAGGTAGATACACATTCCACCACTACTATTTTATGAAATATTTAAGTACATGACTTAGCTGAAATTGATTATTACCTTACTAACTATCAATACAGTCCACAATGTTTTAAGAGACCACTCAAGGGACTGCCAAAAAAAAGGTCGCTTAATGAAATGGTCTCTTAATAGATATATTTGGAAATCCAGGCAAACAAGTCATATATAGTCGACATTGTATTAAGAGACCGCTCAAGAAGCTGCCAAAAAGTGGTCGCTTAATGAAATACATGTAGTCTCTTAATAGATATATTTGGAAATCTAGGCAAACAAGTCATATATACTAACTGTAAGCTAAATTGTATCATAACGTTATATTATATTACAACATGAATACGATGTAAACTACAGAATGTTTTGTTGTTTTATACCAATAAAAATCAACATGTTTATTTTTGTCATATCTTTCGATTTTTTAGCTGTTATGTTGGAATAATACCTTGGTTCATTGGCTGAGGTTTGCATTTGGTGTTCGGTGGAAAAACACAACATTTGACATCAAATTCATGGATGGATTAGGACAATTTCAAGAAATTTTTTTATTTAGCTATGAGCTTTCTTTATGTCTCTGTCTAACATAAATCCAGAAACCCCCCATAAATTAATTTCAACCGTGCGCCCTGGTCACGTATCATAAGACGCAATGTACATACTTATAGGTACAAATTATTAGTGGTACACATTGCATCCGGAAGTATTAATTTACCTTATTCCCAAATATTCTTTACCAAAATCCAAAGCATTCAGCATTTGGAGGGATGGTTTCACCTATGTTATGCTTAGTAACTTTTGAAACGGGAACCAGGAACTATATTTAGAATTTAGTTGCACATGGTGCAGTCATGCGTGATCAAAACAATTTGGTTTCAGGCGAGCACTTATGATAGGGATAATTGTTTGTTTGTTTGGATGTATTAAAGATGAATATACACATGCTCCTGTGAACACGATAATTAGCAACGGAATCAAACACGGTGGTTAAAAAAGTTGATTATGTGCATAATCTTACTTGCTGGGACTTGGTTTATGTGGTCGCTTAATGGGATAAATTGATATAGTAAAAACATTCGGCCGGGATTTATAACGGTTGTTTAATAAACAAGAGGGCCAAGATGGCCCTAGATCGCTCACCTGAGAAAAGTATCATTCATTGCCTGTACAAAACAGATTGCTTAAGAATAAAGATGATGAGGTGAAACAATGTTCAGGAATTTTCTGACCCCATCCACAAAAGATATCCTCATGACAAACATTCTGCCAAAGTTTGAGGATGATTGGACCAAAAATGTTGCCCTCAGAGTATAAACAAGATTTTTCTAAGATTTGACCTACTGACCTACTTTTCTGTCCAGCCCCACCCATTTTCAAACTGGTTCGAGATATCATCATGACAAACATTCTGACCAAGATTGAGGAAGATTGGATCAAAATTGTGGCCTCTAGTGTGTAAACAAGATTTTTCTAAGATTTGACCTACTGACCTACTTTTTGATCCAACCTGACCCATTTTCGAAACGGTTCAAGATATCATCAAGACAAACATTCTGACCAAGTTTGAGGAAGATTGGATCAAAATTGTGGCCTCTAGTGTGTAAACAAGATTTTTCTAAGATTTGACCTTCTGACCTATTTTTGGATCCAACCTGACCCATTTTCGAAAGGGTTCAAGATATTATCAAGACAAACATTCTGACCAAGTTTGAGGAAGATTGGATCAAAATTGTGGCCTCTAGTGTGTAAACATCAAAATTGTTGACGGACGACGTACGACGGACAATCAAGTATCCCAAAAGCTCACCCTGAGCTATGCTCAGATGAGCTAAAAAGTCGTTTAATACAGGTGGTCGCATGTACAATGTTGTTAAGAATTGAAATATTGGGTATTTCTGTTAGAGAAACAAGACTAATAAAATTCGCCCTTAAGTATTTGAGTTTTACTTAGCTTTAAGAATTGTTGGTGGAATTCGACCCAGGAATTTGGTATTTTATCATATGACATTGTGCAAACAGTTGTTTCTGGTTTCGTATACCCATTACATATTTTCTTATACCTAACAGGTTACATATAACTTTTAGGCCTAATTACATCACTCTGCGTCACGCGCGTGTATTTTTTATGTATGCATAGTGTTTTGAACTCAAACAGCTGGATAGAATGTCTTTCATTATTCATATGATGTTGAAAATGTATGAGAAATACACACATTAAATCATTATTTGAAACTATTTTCTTGGTGTTAGATTACAAAAGTAATTCGCTTAAAGTCCGTTCATTCATGTTTTGTTTGTTTGTTGTTATAATCTTGATTTACTGTCAGTATAGGTCATATGATAAAAAGAATCTAACATGAATTGTCTTTTCATATCAAATTTTACTAAAATCTTAATTTTAGATATGAAATATATATATATATTAACTAAGCAGTATTCATATACACAGATGACTTATATGAAGTAGTGGTGGTCTCATGACCAGTGTAATAAAATAAACCAACACATTTGTATCCTTTTTAAAACTTTGCAGTCTAGTAAACTTATTAGAATGGAAATAGGATTTCGTTTTGTGTTGATATATTGCATCATTAGCATTAGAGTTCAGATGCTTTGTAAGCCTATAGCCTTAGATAACTGCTCATCTGAACTTAAAACTGTGCATTATTCTGCTATATATCAAGCAAAACAATACACCCAAATATCACATCCTTAAAAGATTCTGAAAACAAGCAAAACTAAATCGCCAAGCTCTGGTCCGAAACTGGGACATACTTAGCCAGTGTGGACAGTATCCGGCCGATTCCCGGCATGCTGATGCTGTTGACCCCTGGCTGCTGGACGGTCCAGACCCAGCGGTGATGCTGAAGGTACCGTGACAACGAGTTAAACAGGTTCGCCGACCGCTTCTTCATGGGCGCCAACTGCATAAAGAACTGTGATACTTCCTTCACCTGGTCCTCAAGTTTGCTCATGTCGCGGGGCATCTTCTCATACCTGAGGTACACAACAGAAAATGTTAAGTCATTTCTTTGCTATGTGACTACTTTAGGATAAAAAACCATACTAGTTATGTTTCCGCAAAAGTCAGTCTGTCTGTCAGTCTATTAGCAGAGTAATACTTTAGAAATAGGGGATATATGAATCTGACATCAAATTTAACAGTAGAAGATGGAAAGAAGGAAAACGATGAGAAAAACTTAATTCAACAGTCTACCTCTAATTAACATGTTTCTAATAGTTAAGGTCAGACCATAAGCAACAAAATCTAAATCCAGCCAAGCCAATAATTTCAAAAACTCTTGAACAAACATAAGAATGTAAGATACTGATGAAAATGGAAGTAGCCCCCAGTTGAGAGAGTTGTTACCTGATCAGAATGCTCTCCACTGGCTTTTGTACCAACACACAGCAGTAGATCTCCGCCCACTCCCGCAGCAACGGAGCTTTCTTCACCACCTCATCATGTTTCTTCACTAATGCAGCCCTCCTGGAGTCACATTGAATCTCATATCCAGTTATACCATCACCATAACAATTCATTCTAATACTAGACTTGCAACCAAGTCTTTTTTGCCTATCATATGTAACCCTGGGCTTTATTAAATAAACTAAAAGGCTCTTGGCAAATATACTGAAAGATGTTCATAATGTGCCAATATTATTGATTTCCTATCATTCCATGAGACTTGATTGCCCTATCTTTAAAAAATTTTACATAAGAAATCACATCTTAAATACTGGATGAATTATCAAATTAACTGACTCAATCTGTGAATTTGAATATCCAAGAAAAGGTGTACCTTCAGTAAAAATATTTAAGAAAAATAAATAAATGTTTCTTATGAAGACAAAGAACTATTTCACACAAGAAGACAAAGAAATACCAACTATTCCACAAAGTTTTAAGAAAAAAAACTACTATCATACTACATGTATTAACATTTCTTCCAAAGAAGAAGCATATTTTTATGATTTCAATGTACCTGAGACAGCCAGCAGTTTACTTAAATATGTAAGCTTTAATCAACAGTTAGAACAAAAACTGCTACTGTTATAATATACCTACAAGTTTTAAACCATAACGGTTAGTTCATTTTTGAGTCTCACCACCCAATTATCAAAATCTATAGCTGATAACTGGAACAATTACTCATTATACTAACAACAAGAAACACATCAAATTTCGCAAAACTAGGTTTTCAAGTGTCACCCTATTCAAGCAAACTTTTTTTAGTAACAGTGAGTGACCATGACCCTATTGACCTGAAAGTCAATCCCAATCTTCCTCTTTCCTTATCTAAATACTAAATCTGGTCATCATACCTCATTCCCAAAGGAAGTCATTTGACGACGGAAGCAAAAAATCTATTTTAAGTAATTTTGACCTTGACCCTATCATCCTGAAAATCAATCCAAATCTTCCTCTTCCCATAAGGAGTCTACCTACAAAATATGAAAAAAACAACAACAACATATCTCTATTCTAACAGGAGATATTTGACAGAAACAAATGTTTGGGGCCTGCCCACCAGCCCGCCCAATGACGTCTCCCGTTCTAATAACCAAGATTTTCGGGAGAACCTGGTTAAAAATCCCTTCCCCATTCACCCTAGTGACACAATAATTCATCTGAAATCCAAACTGTGGGAAAATCTACCATGAATAAGAATTCACAATTTTAGTGGATATTCCTATAAGCAAACTATAATAAAAGTTTCATACATTCCTATAAGAAAGGATAACATTAGTTCGACCAAAAAATATATTAAATCTGTAAAATATTGTCTTTCAAAAGTTTCAGTAAATTATTCTCACAAGCACACAAAGTCCTCCTACAAATTAGTGTAAACAAGTCTTGAGAAAAATACTAGAAGTTATTTATTTACAGTAAGTATACTATATTAGCAAAAAGTTGTACAGTAAAATTCTATTTCTGTATAAAGCACTAGAATAACTTAAGTATGTATTTTTGTACAGAAATGCACAGTTAGTTAAGCATTTTAGTACTAAATTGTACTGCTAAAAGTTGAGTATTTTATCCAAAACTGAACAAAATATTATAATCGTTAATATTTTAATAAAACAAAATGTATCGTATTAACCTATTACACACTCAAGCACTACATAAAATATTTACTCTAAATCTCTGAAAAAAAAAGAGAAACATACAAATGTATACAGACACATCTAATATTTCTCTCACAATTTCTATTGAACATTTCCTGGGAACTGATCATGATCAAATTTCAAATGAACAACTAGAAAACTGACATGATTATAACCCTGCAAAAAGCAAAAATTTCATAAGACACCAAGCAAAGGAGTTCTGTGATTTGTTAATTACCTCAAAATGAAACAAAGAAAACCTATCATGTAATGCAATTTTTTTTTATGCAATTTCTATATAAACTGCATTTTTTTCTTAATTAACAATATTTTTTGGGGTATTTTTTTTTTTAAATTATTGATTTCACAGAAGAAATTATCCATGAATATTAGATCCTCACTGTTTATTCTCATATCAAACAAAAATATTTAACTTCAACTATATGCACACACAAAGTGTCTTTATTATAGACACTACAAAATTATATGCCCTGAAAATTACACCAATCACTGATGACCAAGAAAAACTTCCTGCTGGATGTTGCTTCCTACATTTTTTATTGTTGTGTTGTTTACAACATAATGTATTAGAATCAATTGCGACATTGACAATACCAAATATCCAAATTCAATGCCCTCTAGTGGGCAAGATATATATGCACTTGTTTGTGTAGGCGGGAAAAATTATCAATGAAAATACTATGAATGAAACTGTGTGACATAAGCCAGTTAAGTGTAGCAGTTCAGGCACCTCTGGCATGTAATGTGTATTTGGTTAATCTAATACAAATATGGCAAATAAAATAATGTCATTCGGCCCTCAAAGCTACAAGATCCATCTGATGAGGGAGTTCAATAAAACAGTTTCAAATTACAAGCCCCACTTTCTCCATTACTGTTCCAGTTGATGCTTAACGCAACATTAGGACTCTCAGTCCTTTGATTTCTCATTACATTATCTAGCTTCTAGTTTTAAATCAATCTCATGAAACTAAAACTATCACCACTAAGGTGATTAATACACTTGCGTTCAATCAATGTAAATGTAGGATGTGACGGAATGCAACATGACAAGCATGATTCCTATATAGCCCTCCAATTCCATGAAGCAGTGGTATATAGTATGAAATGGAAATAACCTTTTTTTAATCAATTGAAAATTTTAATGTAACATTTTTTTTTTCCATTTGCAAACCACAGTCAACATGAATTGCATTTATGGGTGACTAGATCTGGAAAAAAAATTTTAAGTACGGAGTTTATCAAAAATCGAAAAACCATAAGATTACATAAATATGTGAAGACAAAAACAACTGACTAAACCATAATTAGCTGACTGTACAACAAAAACCTTACCTTTGTTTGTCTGTTTTAGTTCCACGCTGAGGAAACTGCAGGAGGGAAACTTTTGATTTCAGCTCCTTGACTACTTCATATCGCAAATACCCTGGGGTTCCACCAAGAAATGCTAGTCGCAGAACCAGACAGGGTGCCTTGGACGTTATACGGACGATTACAAAATACAATGGAGGCTTCGTCTTGTCCTCAGGATCCCTAGTGTCATAGAAAAAGGAATATGGTTAAGAGGTATTTGTCCTCTTTATTTATTCAAATCATAAATACTGTTCACAATTTTCGAAGTGGAGGGTAGCTGGATATAGTAATATGCTTATCAAGACAAACATTTCCTAATCCTAATCATATTAAAAATATTTCTTGTAACATATCAATAAGCTTCAATATTTACTTTAAGAAATTTTCAGGTTGGCCGTTCTGAAAATTTTGGTTACTTTATAAATTTGTGTATAATTTAATCATAACATAAAAACCAACATACCAGAGTCTAACGATGGACATAAAACTTGACTTAGTAATTTGTTTTTTTGTTTATCAGATTTTATGTCCCACTGACAGTATTTCATTCATTTGGAGACAATTTCTACTTGAAACTGATAAAGTGCTGCCACACTGCAGCATCATGTCATAGACATGTGGCATGATACCACACCCAGTCACAATATCCTTACACCAGGCCAACCAGTCCTGGAACTACCCTTAAATGCTGAGCGCCAAGGAAGGAAGCCATACCAGTACCATTTTTTACAACTTTGTTGTGGCCGCGGATCGAACCTACAACCACCTGATTCTGGGGAGGGCGCTCTAACCACTCAGCCATGGGGACTTGTACTTAGTAATTTGTTTAGCTGACCGAAGAAGCATTTTCAAATAGTTACAAGTCTGTTTGATAAAAAGTGGTATCTTGACTTTAACCCAAAAAGAAGTTATGACTGAACAGCAGTGTATATTCAAGAATTAAGCCCTAATTAAATGTAACTCCATGGCCAATGTTGAGTCCAGGGACAGAAGTAAGCCATACAACTGATTGATGGTCCTGATCCAATAAAAAGTTTTAATCCAAAGTTCAGCACAAAAGTACTTTGAAATATGCAGCTTTTGTATAGGAAAAATCACAGGAAAAAATTATTTTACATCTGTAAATTTACACTTAAGAAATTTTTTTATACAAAGTTTAGTGACATGGGCCCCAGAAACCTAGTGAGAACCCTGGGAAACACAGGCAAAAGCTTTGGAATGTTTTGAAACATTTCAACTATACAATGCTCTCCAGTCCTTTCTGACTCCATTAACTGAGACATACTCATAGATAAGTTTGATGTAGGTCTGGTTATCCAGAAGGACGAAGGTGCTCCACTCTGTCAGGTGGAGGGTGAGAGACGTGTGGGCTTGCCGACATCCGACCATGCTGAAACGTCCGCTGGAGTTTGGAATGTGAATGTTCTTGTGTAGCGGGATGTCGTGTTCCAGCACGATGCCGATACGGTGAGTGTGCATCCAGGTTTGCCTGCAGTATCCAGTAAGATGTTTTATCTAATTAACATTTAAACAAGTGACAGAAATTGTCACAAAACCAGGTTTTCTTTTCGCAATGTTTCATCCCAGTACAGATTATTTGTATCAGTCAAATAATTTTGTGCTCAATGTCTATTAAATCTAATGCAATTCTGTATTTATATAAAGCAAACATACATTATATGTGCAACAAGGATTTTTAACTTACATTTATCCACATTAACTTTGAACAAGACATGAATATGATGCTTCTGAACATGTCACTTAAGCATTCACTTTGACTAAATTCTACTCTTTTTTTTTTGTGGGGGTATATAGGAAGGGGCAAACATGTAACTCCAAAATTATGAACCACAGAGTGAGGTTCCTATGCACTCCATTCCGCCTCAATGTGATGTATGCACCTATAAAGTTTCAAATCAATACCTCTTATAATGTAGGAATTATGTTCCGGACAAGGAATTTTATCAAAGGGGCATAACTCCATGAAAAATGGTCAAACTGCAAAACACAGGTAATATTCTCCAGGGTGACTTAGTGATGGTACTTCTGTTAAAGTATGGACAAAATTTATTAAGAAATGTAGCAGTTGTGCACGAAAGGATTTTTCCCTTTATATTATATCCGCTAAGGGGCAAAGGGCCATAACTGCATCAAAAATAGTCGAACCACAAAACCCTGACAATATGCGCCAGGCCACTATGCAATAATGCTTCTGTAATAGTTTGGGCCAAATCCGTTGAAAAATGTAGGAGTTGCGCACAGAAGAAATTGTTTACGCCCCATAAGCCCACCCACCAGCCCGCCGACATACCCCAATCTAATAAAACAATAATAAAACATTCATAAATTAAGAAATACTTCTTCATTTCTACTCAGGGGAAGTAACTCTTAAACAATACAAGAGACACTGGTTTCCATATGTAATTGTTTCAAATCTTAACTAAGTCTATGTCTTCATCCTGATGAAATTTGAAAGCAAAATCAGCAGATCAACCATGTCACTGATACCCCTATTAAAAGCAGGGTTGTCTTTTTCACAACACAAAGAGAGTAGGTAGTGTAATAAATTTTTGATATTAATGAATATGTTATGTACTTCAAAGGAATCAATATACCAAATATCAGCTTTCCATTACAAATATTGCAGCACCATTATTACAAATGCCATCACTGACTCTAATGGAGACTATAAAGTTCCCTCAATCAAAACCCACATGACAATAAATTGTAAAACTGAACATAGTCCATCAGCAATAATGATAAACTTGGGTGAACACAGTAGTGCTTTTTAATAGTCGAACAATCTATCATTTAGAATTCTATATACATATAAATGAACCTGTTTAATATAAAGATGGGCTGTAAAATGACCATGATTTCAAGGTATCTTACCACACTTTTATGTCAAGGTTGACAACTGGACGCCAAAATATTGCAAACTGGCTTAGGACTGGATCTCTGAAATCAAAACCATGTTTACGTATAGTAGCAATAGCTTTAATAAAGAGAATTTGATAATTACAATAAACTAAAATAATATCATAAAAGTAAATTATTGAGAAACTAGAGCTATCACTGAAGGTGATTAATACCCCCGCAAAATACTTTAATGCAGGAGAAGCCAGACTTCAGGCAGAGCATAGATAAGAACCTGTATACATAGTATATTGGTTGTGATAGTAATAAGTAAGTAAAGTTTTTATTTAAAGCTGATAGAGAGTCAATAATGGTTGTTTGTCACAGTAGTTTAAAAATATAAGGTTACAGTTCTTGGACACTGCACTTCTCCTAGTCGCCATCTGTTTACATTTTAAGTTTCAAGTATATACCATGTATAATATTCGAGTTATGTTCAGGACAAGAAAAACAAGGAAAAGTAACAAAGGGAAATAACTCTGTAATTACTCTAGATAGAGTTATGGTTCTTGTGCACTGCACTTCCTCATATTGTGGTTGACCATTGTATGAAATTGTTTTGAAATCCAACCAGTACTTTACAAGCTATACTCTGGACAAGGAAAAGTAACTAAGGGCAATAACTCTGTAATTTCTATAGATAGAGTTATGGTTCTTGTGCACTGCACTTCCTCATATTGTGGTTGACCATTGTATGAAATTGTTTTGAAATCAAACTTGTACTTTTCAAGTTATGCTCCGGACAAGGAAAAGTAACAAAGGGCAATAACTCTGTAATAAGTCAAGATGGAGTTATGGTTCTTGTGCACTGCACTTACTCTCCATGTGCTTGATCATTGCATGAAGTTGTATTGAATTCCAACTTTTGGTTTTCAAGTTATGCTCCGGACAAGGAAAATGCAATGGACCGCTGGACCGACCGATCGACCGACCAACCGACCGACCGACCACCGGGTGACTCCTTTATACCCCCCCAAACTTTGTTTCGGGGGTATAAAAAATAGCTAAGAAATTAAACACATTTACTTTGAAGTCCCTAATTTATTTTCTTTTTCAAACTGAGTACTTTGTTTGTATCACTGATGTCATAACTGTGTTGTTGCTGTTTTCAACAAAATTACATAGGTATATCTGGCACTAAAATCAATATTTCAGCTGAAATTTATGGTGATTAGATTTCATGCTACAGTCTTCATGGTAACAGATACTGTGATAACTTTTACCACTGTTAACATCTATAACCAGTGTCTCTACTGTACAAGCATGCTTATGGTATAACATTAGCCACCAGATGATTCTACATAGGGGAAAGAGAAATCCTGGGCTAAACGACTCATTTTGGGATTATTGCATGATTTTAAAGACAAGAGTGTTCTCTGGAACACATATGTCACCTGCTGAGGCATGACGGAAAAAGTGTGACGGACAGACAGACAACAGAAAAGTGACCCTTATGTGTCACATCTGCTTACAGCAGGTGACACACACAAAAAAAAATCAGAGAGGAAGATCCCCATGAATGAGCCATAATTAAGAAGAAAAAAATTCCCAAAGAATACTGGCATAAATACATTTAATGAGAATTCAATCTACGAGGGAGTGTCAATAAATAACCAGCCTATGACATCTCCGATCAACCGAGACATCCACGATTTTCATGCATTGTTTCAATACATGTACTATACCTGTGTACAAAACTACACATGTCATTTGTTTGTCAGATATTGAATGTCAAACATGGCTAGTGATGTAAAAGCAAGCTTTTCATCAAAAAAGGAGTACCGTGCTGTAATTCGGTACTTGCATTTAAAAGGTAAAACTGGTAAGGACATACATGCTGAGTTAGTTGATGTGTATGGGTCTTCTGCACCATCTTATTCTCAAGTTAAATTCTGGGTGTGGGAGTTTAAACGCGGTAGAACGTCTTTAGAAGATGAAGCCATGTCTGGACGCCCAGTTGATGCCACCGAGGAAGAAATGTGTTATAAAGTCAGAGATCTGGTATACTCAGATAGGCGAAGTCAGGTTGAAGAAATAGCACAGGCATTAGGCATTTCACATGGTACCGGTTCAACAATCTTGCCTGATCGATAAGGGATGCGCAAGCTTAGAGCCCGCTGGGTCCCAAAATCCCTTAGCAATGAGCAAATGGCAACGAGAGCATCAGTATGCAGTGCGTTGTTGAAGCATTTGAGGTCAAAAGATGAATTCCTTTTGCGTCTAGTTACTGTGGATGAGACTTGGGTGCATTATTATAAACCAGAAAATAAAGCCCAGAGTCGTCAGTGGGTAGGACCAGGATCCCCAAAGCCAAAGAAGTTAAAGACTCAACCATCTGCTGGCAAAGTGATGGCTACAGTATTTTGGGACAAAAAGAGCGTTATTTTGTTGGACATTTTACCCAAGAGAAGTACAATAACCGGAGCATACTATGCAAACTTGCTAGACCAGCTGAGGAACGCCATCCGCGAGAAACGCCATGGTAAACTCTCCAAAGGTGTTTTGCTGCAACAGGACAATGCAAGAGTCCACACTTGTAAAGTTGCAATATATGCTGTGGAGCGAAATGGGTATGAATTAATACCGCACCCTGCCTAATAACCAGACCTGGCTCCTAGCGACTTCTTCCTTTTTCCAAATTTGAACAAGTGACAGGAATTGTCACAAAACCAGTTTTCTTTTCGCAATGTTTCATCCCAGTACAGATTATTTGTATCAGTCAAATAATTTTGTGCTCAATGTCTATTAAAGCCAATGCAATTCTGTAAAAAGCAAACATACATAATATGTCTAACAAGGATTTTTAACTTACATTTATCCACATTAACTTTGAACAAGACATGAATATGATGCAACAATCTGCTTCTGAAAATGTCACTTAAGCATTCACTTTAACTAAATTCTACTTTATTTTTTTGTGGGGGTATATTGAAATCACCAGTTGTCTGTCTGTCTGTCTATCCCTATTCTTGTAAGCACAACTCCTAAACCTATTTGACCACCAAAAGGGGAGATAATCCATTTTCATTTTTTTTAACAAAAATAGCTTGTAAGCGCAACTCCTCCTAAAGGGCCATAGCTCCATCAAAACTGGTCAAACTGCAAAACAATCATTACTATATATTTTAAAATTAAGGGGTTATGCTCCATATCAGAATTTTTACGAAGGGGCAAACATGTAACTCCAAAATTATGAACCACAGAGTGAGGTTCCTATGCACTGCATTCCGCCTCAATGAAATGTATGCACCATTAAAGTTTCAAGTCAATACCTCTTATAATGTAGGAGTTATGCTCCGGACAAGGAATTTTACCAAAGAGGCATAACTCCATCAAAAATGGTCAAACTGCAAAACACAGGTAATATTCTCCAGGGTGACTTAGTGAAGGTACTTCTGTTAAAGTATGGACAAAATTTATTAAGAAATGTAGAAGTTGTGCACAAAAGAATACCATAACTGCATCAAAAATAGTCAAACCACAAAACCCTGACAATATGTGCCAGGTCACTATGCAATAATGCTTCTGTAAAAGTTTGGGCCAAATCCGTTGAAAAAATGTAGGAGGAGTTGAGCACAGAAGAAATTGTTTACGCCCACCCACCCCAATCTAATAACCAGAGTTTTCCTTCGGAAAACCTGGTTAAAAAGGATATACGTGGACGTCATTTCCGGTCTGACGAAGAAGTCGTGGCGGCAGTTGAGGAGTGGTTCCATGGAAAGGACCCTGACTTCTTCACTTCTGGGCTGATGGCACTTGAACACCGTTGGTCAAAGTGCATAGCCCTGGAGGGAAATTATATTGAAAAAGAAGAGGTAGATCTCAACCAGAAATAGGTTAGGCTGGTTATTTATTGACTCGCCCTAGTATTTTACTGAAAATCCAGCTCTGCTCCATTACATTTGAAACAGATAAGAAACCAGTGCCAACCCTACTTACTTGGAGTTGAGCTGTGTGCTGAGAGAGGGGGTGTTGGAGTTGGGGTTGGGCAGGTAGAAGAGGGGCACGCCCTCCTTGATGCTGGCAGGTAGGGTGTAGTTCACTGGGTTACTGGAGAACGACTGGAGGTGCACCAGCAGCTGATCTGTGTGAGACAGCCTGCAACACAAACACATACTCAATACATGACCATGTGTATGGCCTTTTTATGATCTAAACAATGTACCCCCATTACTACGCTGAACTTATTAGTCAATTTGTTGATAAATTGTTGGAGAAGATCATGCTGATTTACTGTTAATGAAGATTTCTTATTCGTCAATGAATTAGGTATATTATTTTTTTAGAAAGAGTAGCAGTTTTTGGTTGGTAACAACTTATTTCTAACTTTATTCATGATTAGAAAATCTGATGCAGTCTGTCACTGCTCTTTTGGTTATAAACTATGAAAATGACCAAATAGTACAAAATATAACTTTTTTTTCTAATATTTATAATAAGTTATATAGGCTTTAAATTCTTAGTACAGTCTGTAAATGAATTAACTATTTTCAAGTATTAATATAAAAGTCACTGATAAATCATTAATCAGTCTAAGTCAGTGAGTCAGAAAGACGGACTGATTTTTCTGATTCCCAACACTATTATGCACACCGGTATAATACAAATGTCCAACTAGGACTATCACTGGACGTGACTGATTCCCCCTCATACTGCTTTGACACAGAACCCCTGACAAAGTTATCTGTTCAAATAACATACTGGTATATTCTGACGTCTCCTTTTTGTTGACTGGTAGACAAGTTCTAAAAGCAATGTTACATACAAATATGAATTGAGAATTACATCACTTACATTATTACATAACAGTAAAAACCTGATTAACTTGTAACAAAATATTCAATAGCTTTAACAAAATATTCAATAGCTTTAACAAAATATTCAATAGCTTTAACAAAAATTTTAAAGCAATGTTCAGGGTATTCATTAGGATTCTGAAAGTTGGAGTTCCTTTCAAAGGTTCTTTGAAAAGTAAGAGTCCTCCATATATTTTTTTCATTTGGTATGAGATATGCTAAAAAAATCTATAATTCTTTTATCAAATCGAATCCAGGCCCTGTGTTCTTAAAAATAAAAACTGTTCTTAAGTATGATTTTCATACTCTGACTCAAACTATGCCCATAAGTTTCAATAGGGATTTGAGTATGATACTCAGATATGAGCTTAAAATTGTACTCAAGTATTCTTAAGAAACTGGACCAGGACTCCAAACTATGAGTTAATATTTAGAACCCTGATGATAACAAAGAATCACTCTTACCCTTGCAGTGCAACCCAAAACTTGCGCACATTGGCCGAGCGGAAGCAGCTCATGGTCTGAAAGTCAATCTTAGTACACGTCATATCGTGCAAGAAGTCATAGCTACCCTCTATTGTCGTTTCTGTGTGTGTCACAGCCCTGAAATGCAAAGCACAAAATCTTTGTTGCTACCTTATACATGTACATGTATCTTTAATTTCTTATCTTTATTTTTTTTTTTTTTTTTTTTTTTTTTTTTTTTTTTTTTGGTACAGCAGATCTGACATCTAAGAGTGTAAGTCATTGCAAGAATTTTTTTTCTTTGTGATTTCAATCTTAAGTAATATTAATAACAATTCAGATTTAGGCGTACTTGATACCGACATTACATGTAAAAAATGTGAGCTGAAATTTAACCTCAAATAGATGCATTTTGATACACTGGCAAACAGAGTAGGTCCAGAAGCTGTCTGGTCAGGGTCTATTTGCTACTGGTAATTGCTTATACAACAAAGTAGCTCAGATTCTACACAGTCTGCAAAAATCCATGGATTCATCCCATGTGAGTTCTGACAGTCAATTGACACTCAAAAGTTCATGAATTTGTACATAAAGTTCATGACGTAAAAGGTTAAGACTAATGACAAATAATAAGGGATCTAAAAATATTGTTGTTTAATGCACTTGTACTTATATTTCTTGAAAATGGGACAGGATGTAATGAAGACTGACAAAATGGACTCAAGCAAAGTGATCAGAGAAAAGCCTGTTTCAAATAAATCACACTGCCTGTAAAAAGAAATAGGCAAAAATATGATAAAATCATCCTAAAATTCACCCTACCCAAAACCAAACATAAAAGGTGGGAATACAAATACATCTTTAAGATTCTGAACAATAATAATTCTTAGTTATAATATTTCTATACCATACATATGATTGGGAGCTAAGAAGTTTTGTACACAGGAACCTGCCTTACCTTTGTTGAGTGAGAGGCCAGGGGGCACGAACCAGGTACTCAAAGCGGGCGTACTCTCTCCATGGCAACACCAGGCGCACCTCTATCTGAGTTTCTCCTGCCATACACAAAACATTTAAATTGTTTTATGCTTTTTATTTTATTTTTATTAGCTCAATGTCGCCACAATAGTGTTTCAGTCATAAAGAAATATCCAGTTAATTACAAGTGAGTGCAATTAAGAAGGTATAGTGGTTGCCTGTTCTGGCACAGGACCTCCTGTTTTCTCCCATATACATCATGACATGATCATCCCATATACATGTAGTGTCATCGCCAGTGATTTATATACAGTTTTAAATCCAATGTACAGTATATGTATAATAAATAAATCAATAAGCAAACTGACAGGAATTTTCAAGAGATGGAGCTACCTTTTGTAATCGCCACATCCCTGATGGTGTAACCCTCCCTCAGTCGGACGGCCAGGATGCAGAAGAGGGAGGTGTTCAGGTGACTCTCAGAGTGCCGCTTCCTGATGTTGGGCATCACACTGGCATGTTTTCCATGGATAGGGTGGGACAGCAGCCTGGAACCAGTCACAAAGTAATTGCAATATCAGTTAAGTCTTACTTCCCATTAAATCATCCTATCAAACAACAGTGAAGTAGCTTGCAAGATGATCCAGTTTTAAACTGTGCAATTGGTATCATTAGTTAAGACATTTTTGAGAAGGGAAGATGCTTATGAAGGGCCCTGATGAAGAAGGAAAAACAAATCAAAACAAACGCATCATCTATATGACAATTCCTTTTACTCAGTGGGATGTTTAAATAATCTCCCTCTCTCAATGCCAACTCTTTTATTTGTGCATAAGTATCAATCAATAAAAATTATCAATAAATAATTTGCTATTACTATCAGAAAAATATTTTATTTATAATAACAAATCAATAGCATCTCTATCACTGACAACTCTAAAAGAATCATAACATTTTTCATCAAGCCCAACTTCAAGGCCATCATCTAATCGTATCACATCAGGAATGGCTACCTCTGTACCAGCTGTGCTGGTGAAGACTGCTGGGCCATCAAGTGCTGGTCACCGAGATCAAACCTAAAACCCTCCAGTCCACGCTGGAAACTCCAATGGAACATCGCCTTGTGGTACGCATTCAACTTGTTTGGTTCTTCCTTGGTCTACAGATGAATAAAAATTTATGACAATATACAGTCGAACCTGCTCCAACGGCCACCTGCTAGCAGCGACCAACAACGGCCACTTCAAATTCCCCCCGACCAATTTCGTTCTATATTACACCTGCTATCAGCTACCAACTGCTTACTACGACCAACGGCCACCATATTTGACCCCATTTGGTACCCCACACTGGTACGAACGGCCACGCGCCACTGACGCGCCCCATCAGGAAGTTGCGTAACGGCTAACACCGTTAGGTGAGAGCCGAACAATAGATTTGAGACAATACCGTAATCATCGAGGGTGGCGAGGATGGTTTCCATAGTGACCATTACTGTTCGTACAGGTGGTGTTTGTCAGGTGTGGATGACCTTAATTGGCATTGATTAGCAAGATGTCTTCCTCATTTTTAATCCGGGAAAATGATAACAATGATTGAGTGTAAAGTGCGGTGCTTCAAGCGTGTTTAAGATGCGGTCTTGTCATTAATTATAAATAATTTTTTGGTTTGTTTTGTTTTGTGTTTTTGACAGTTTGTTTTACAAAATTGAGATTACCAATTAATGATTTTGACTGGGAATGATCATTTCAGTGCTACTCTTACATGTGTTCACATCGTGTATTACATGTCATAATGACTTCAAAACGGAAATTTCTGACTTCAGAGGAGCGGATTAAGTGCATTAAACTGTTAGAGAGTGGCAAGAGTTCTCGAGTAACAAAACAAGAATAAAACAGTTTTACAGACTCATTAACTCTTAATAGTAAGTCAAAAACTGTCTTTTTAGTAGTGACATATGGACACCTTTTAGATGTGCTCTTTATTGATACATGTGCTATTTACATGAACAAGAGAACTGGAGTATGAAATGTATGTGCTACATGTACAGTGTACATTGTGTATTTAAATAAATGTTTGTTGTTTGCATTGGAATACATGTTTGTTGTTCAAAATGTTATTCATTTATGAAATAAATTATTAAACATTATTATGTTTTCACATTTGTTATTTAAAATATGTATATCCTCCTATAAATAACTTTCTGCACATAATTGGAACTTAGAGAGAGAGAGAGAGAGAGAGAGAGAAAGAGAGAGAGATGACCACATACATATATGTACAGTCACGAACATCAGACAAAACATGACACCTGCTAACAAAGGCCACCTGCTAACAAAGGCCAAAATTGTAATTTCCCTTGGGTGGCCTTTGTTAGCAGGTTCGACTGTAATCCCAGTCTGTGAAATACCTATCATTCAGGCCCCCCACACTAAAAAAACTTGAGAGAAATTCAGGAGCAAGAATTTCTGTGAAATGAGGATTTTTAAAATTACTTTTTTTTTTCTTTTTTTTATCAAGATTTCTTTATGTCAATTGGGAAGCAAGTTCTTACAACTTATACTAATCCCTCATAACAGCTCCTGGGTTGGATCAGAACATTGCACTTGGGAAGGTCATGAAAATTCCTTGCCCCAAGTTCTGTGATGGGACACAGAACCTCAATATCTGCTAGAACATGGCTCTGTTTGGGATTCATTTTTGATATCAAAAGGAAAAAACATGCTTGTCACCTCTTGACATAAAATGACGGGACAAATGTGATTCCTATATAGCCCCCCCTTCTGTAAAACAGGGATATAATAAATTCAGCATATTTGGTAGTGTCTATGTATTCAAGATAAATTTACAGACCTTGATCCAATATGCATCAATTTTCTTTCTTCTTAAAAACATTTCCTATCCAAAAGAAGACTCCAATTAACCCCATAACTTTCTTCAATAGGGCGAGAGTTTGTTGTTGTTGTTTTCAAATAAATACCCATTTTATTTCAAAGGTAGACTCACCACATCTGGACATGTGTCAAAGTATGACCCAAACGTTGCCGTGGCAATAAACTGCATCAGCTCAGTGTGGGAGATGTGACCAAAATGTCCGAAGGGAGACCGACTCCCCCCAACTCTCAGGAACGTACAAGCGATGGTGCCCGTCCGTAGCTGGGTCAGGAGAAACTCAAACAGGCTAGCTTCGGGGACACCTAGACATCCATCCGTTATCACCACCAGCCCTGCAACAAACATCCAAACATCAACGATAGTTCAGGTGTATGCTGAAAAGTATGCAACCGTTTGCTTACAGTCAGCTATGACAATGTCTTAAGAGTCGTCAGTCACAAATCAGGTATACCTACAGCATAAAGTACACATGAACAGAATAGTATATGGCTCAAAATCAACTATATAGCTGACCATAAGTTTGCATACAGTTTAGCTTACTGAATGCATGCCAGTTAAACACTCTTTTGTTATGACCAAAAAGCTTCTTTTCTACCTATAGCAAATACAAAGAGTTTGTTGATGCCTTTCTACCTGGATTAAACATTCCTTCAGCGGTAGTTCAAGTTTAATCATTTGAGAACCTTGTCTAGATCAGACAGATAAATTGTTGCCTTACTGCAATAACCCTTCATAGACAAAATTAACTAGAACTATCACTAAAGGTGATTAAAATCCATGTCTTTATGTAATGTAAATGTAGTCCTGGAATTTTCTCTGTACTGTGTACTGAACAGTACCATTTTCAACAACTTGATATATTACAGCCTGCAATCAAACATATGGTCTCCCACTTGAAAGACCCATTCAGGCACCAGGACCAGTGTATTGATGAACTTTTTTCTTTTTCACAAAATATTCTTTATTAAAAATCTGTTTATAAATTCTCAATTTTTTTTTTTTTTTATTAAATATTTCAAGATCTATTTTTTTTACAAAATAAAAAAGTTGTTTTTCGGCAATATTTCGGCAAATTTTTCAATGTCAGAAATCCCCCTTTACCCCAGGTCTAATCTGTTGTTTTAATAAAATCGGTTGTTTGATTTTTTAATCAAAACCCTTCTATGTGTCTTATAATACATGCTGGTTATACTTGAACATTTCTTAACCAACCTGAACTTGAGTTTTCTGGCAGCAACTGCAGCGCCAACAGACCACACCGTATCATATTAACGATCCCCGCCTCTGGATTGTCGATGATGTCTGTATCTTTGGGGAGGGGACTCCCGGGCTCCGTCCCAGGCCAAGCTGGTCGCACATCATTGTAACTCTGCAATACATAATTCTAGTGAAAAGCACTGATGAGACACAGTTTGACAGCCATTTTGTGTTACAAAGTTAATTCAGGACAAAATCTAAGAATACTTGCAGTTTTTAAATCACCCATGATCTTTTTTATTTTTCAGTCTATTTTACTGAAATCTATATAGAAATTAACAGTTTATATGAATTATTATAAATAA
>CM037782.1:26174107-26224107 GCA_021229015.1 Solen grandis | reverse complement strand
ATATATGCCATAAAATTTTCATTGTTCTGAGTCAATGGCAACACCTCGAAATTAACACAAATATAAGAGGAAGAAAAAAAGAATAAGAAGAAGAAGAATAATAAAAAAACAGTACAAACCCAATATGACTTTCTGCCTGTAGGCAGAAAGTCCTAACTAGATGTCATTCGTGAAAACGAATGATAGGACTTTCTGCAAGCTGTGTTAATGCAAAAAGCAGGAGATAGAAGTTTCATGTAATGACTCACCTCTGGTAGTATTTCATGTTCATGCTGAACAATTGACATTATATTCCGAAATCAGTGCAAATGATAAGAACTAAGTATTAGTCTGTGACGTAACATGATGTCATATGACGTAAGGACATGACTGCAAACTTGATTTCTAGTTTAAAGGTCCTATGTTCGAATCTTACTTCAGCCACAATACTTCGGTTTTTAGGAATTAAGGTTAGCTGAAAAAATATTCACACCTTAGTTGCAAAATGTACCATCTGTAAAAATTTGAAGAAAATCTTATCATAAATGACGGCTGTAGATCGCGAATACCATTTTTCACTATTTTCAGCTTTGACGTCAGGTGACGTCATAGGGTGCTGAAAATACTGTTGCTCAAAAGCGCATACTTTACTGTAATAACTCTGAAATTTTCATTATTCTGAACAACTGGCATCATGTCGAAATCATTGCCCCAAATTAAAATTTAAGTGGTATTCATATGACATCCTATGACGTCACGATTCAAAATATTTGTAGAAATTCTGCAGAACTGCAAACTGTGTAAGTTTCAACTTTCTATCTCATCCTGAAGTACTTTAATCCTAAAATGAAATTTTCGGTCCTATGTTCGAGTCTTTTTTTCAGCAACAGAACTTCGGTTTTTTGGAATTTCGGTTAACTGACAGGATATGAACACCTTAGTTTCAAGATGTACAATCTGTAAAAAATTTGAAGAAAATCTGACCATAAATGGCGGCTGTAGAGCGTTAAAACCATTTTTCACTATTTTTAGCTCAGACGTCACATGACGTCATAGGGTGCTGAAGATGCTTTTGTTCAAAAGTACATACTTTGTTGTCATACCTCTGAAATTTTCATTATTCTGAACAACTGGCATCATGTCGAAATCATTGCTCTAAAATGAAAATTACGAAGTATGCTTATGACATCACATGACGTCATATGACCTCATAACGCAAAACATATGTAGAAATTCTGCAGAACTGCAAACTGTGTAAGTTTCAACTTTCTATCTCATCCTGAAGCTCTTTAATCCTAAAATGAAATTTTCGGTCCTATGTTCGAATCTTATTTCAGCCACAGAACTTCGGTCTTTCGGAATTTCGGTTAGCTGACATGATATGCACACCTTAGTTTCAAGATGTACAATCTGTGAAAATTTGAAGAAAATCCGACCATAAATGGTGGCTGTAGAGCGTGAACACCATTTTTCATTATTTTTAGCTCTGACGTCACATGACGTCAAAGGGTGCTGAAAATTCTTTTGTTCAAAAGCGTATACTTTACTTTCATAACTCTGAAATTTTCATTATTCTGAACAACTGGCATCATGTCGAAATCATTGCCCTAATATGAAAATTAAGAAGTATGCTTATGACGTCACATGACGTCCTATGACGTCACGACTCAAAATATATGTAGAAATTCTGTCGCACTACAAACTGTGTAAGTTTCAACTTTCTGTCTCATTCTGAAGCTCTTTAATCCTAAAATGAAATTTTCGGTCCTATGTTCGAATCTTATTTCAGCCACAGAACTTCGGTCTTTCGGAATTTCGGTTAGCTGACAGGATATGCACACCTTAGTTTCAAGATGTACCATCTGTGAAAATTTGAAGAAAATCCGACCATAAATGACGGGTGTAGAGCGCAAAAACCATTTTCCACTATTTTTAGCTGTGACGTCATGTGACGTCATAGGGTGCTGAAGATGCTTTTGTTCAAAAGCGCATACGTTATTTTCATAACTCTTTTTCATTATTCTGAACAACTGGCATCATGTCGAAATCATTGCCCTAATATGGAAATTAAGAAGTATGCTTATGACGTCACATGACGTCATATGACGTTCCGACTCCAAAATTTTGTAGAAATTTTGCAGAACTGCAAACTGTGTAAGTTTCAACTTTCTATCTCATCCTGAAGCTCTTTAATCCTAAAATGAAATTTTCGGTCCTATGTTCGAATCTTATTTCAGCCACAGAACTTCGGTCTTTCGGAATTTCGGTTAGCTGACAGGATATGCACACCTTTGATTCAGATGTACCATCTGTGAAAATTTGAAGAAAATCCGACCATAAATGACGGCTGTAGAGCGCGAACACCATTTTTCACTATTTTTAGCTGTGACGTCATGTGACGTCATAGGGTGCTGAAGATGCTTTTGTTCAAAAGCGCATACTTTACTTTCATAACTCTGAAATTTTCATTATTCTGAACAACTGGCATCATGTCAAAATCATTGCCCTAAAATGAAAATTAAGAAGTATGCTTATGACGTCACATGACGTCATATGACGTTCTGACTGAAAATATTTGTAGAAATTCTGCAGAACTGCAAACTGTGTAAGTTTCAACTTTCTATCTCATCCTGAAGCTCTTTAATCCTAAAATGAAATTTTCGGTCCTATGTTCGAATCTTATTTCAGCCACAGAACTTCGGTCTTTCGGAATTTCGGTTAGCTGACAGGATATGCACACCTTTGATTCAAGATGTACCATCTGTGAAAATTTGAAGAAAATCCGACCATAAATGACGGCTGTAGAGCGCGAACACCATTTTTCACTATTTTTAGCTGTGACGTCATGTGACGTCATAGGGTGCTGAAAATCATTGAAATCAAAATTTCCTCACGTGACTAATAAGCCATAAAAATTTCATCGTCCTAGGTCCATTGCAACATATTAAAATAAGCGTTTAGTTAGGAAGAAGAAAAGAATAATAATAATAATAATAACTAGATGTCATTCGTTTAAAACGAATGATAGGACTTTCTGCAACATCTGCTTTATATAGTATATATATAGAAGATGACATAATAGATAATCTGTCCAAATTGCAACTTTCTATCTCCTCTATTTCTAAATAAAATAGCACAAATAGAACACATTCTGTGAATTTTAATAAAAGTCCGCCCATATCTTGCACATGTAGTTTACATACAAAATTTATACTATGTCATATGACATGAAAGAAAAATGAAAAGGTGTTCAAATGTAAGTTTCTAACTTTCATCACACATAGAATTTCATCACTCCAGCTCAGTTGTAACCTTGTTTAATTTTAGCCTCAGTAGGAAGAAGTATTGAATATTTGTATAGTGCTATATCCTTTCGACACCTGTAACGTAGTTAAACGTATTTAGCGATTTTGGCGTGTTTGGGCTTCCGTAGTTTTGCCATAAATTCCTGGAATTTCGAACTATGGTGATATTTTGAAAGGTAACATCCCAGCCTACAAACTGATGCAATGTGAGTATCGTTAGCATAACAATGCAGTTTTTAGATGGTCTAAAATGTGGGGCTGCGTGTGAATTTTTCAAGGCTTGCAAACTGCTCGCTAGCTACATAGTGTTGCAAATACGGATTTTTGTCTTGTGCCGTTGTACATGTATTAACTTCAATGCTTATTTTGGAAACAGTCAACATTCGACAAAAAAACAAAACAAAATCAAGATATAGCCCATCAATTGCAATTTGATATTTTTTTTTTTTTTTTTTTTTTTTTTTTTTTTTAAGTCGTTGCGCAACTATTTTAGCTTGGTGACCCCTGCGCGTGACCTTTTCCATATTTTTATGATGCATGATTATGAAATATCTTATTCTCCATGTAACTTTCTTATATGAAGTCCAATTTCAATAAACTTGGTACCGTTAGAAAGCTCTTAAAACATGCTACATTTTACATGCATAATGTATAAACTTATCTTCAGTCGTTTCTGAGATATTGACTGTTAAACCTCAAGAAAACAGCATATCATCAGCAAAATTAGCTTCATTTCATTTAGTTTTTTTGCTTATAACTTTGTATTGCGTAAACCAATTTTAATAAACTAAATATCTTTGGAAACGTCAATTATTCAGCTATAATTCGTATTCATACATATATTTACAAAAATCGATATTTATTGAGATATGGCTACATATATGCAGTAGGGGTGAAATCAAAATTTCCTCACGTGCCTAATAACCCATAAACATTTCATCGTCCTAGGACTATTGCAACATATTAAAATAAGCGTTTAGTTAGGAAGAAGAAAAGAATAATAATAATAAACAAATGACGTCACGTGACGTCATATGACGTTTATTTTCACATAATTGTTAAGACACCCAGAGACCTACTAACTGACAAAATTTCAACTTTCTATCTCAAATAGGACAGTTTTTATAAGCATTTAAATATTGACGTCATTGGTTCGAATCTTGGATCCGCCATATATGCTTGGACTTTTCGAATTTTGAAAAACGGACACCGGTATACACAATAAGAACGTAATATACACATTCTGTGAAAATTTGATGAAAATCGGTTCATAAACAATGGCTCTGGACCGCGTACAAACTTTTGTTGCATATTTCAAGTGTGACGTCATATGACGTCATAGGCTTCTGAAAATCTTTGAAATCGAAATTACAGCATCTGAAGCATGCGGCATTAATTTTTCATTGCCCTTCATAAATTTCAAGATATAGAAATAATCTTGTTAGAATTAGAAATTCATTATCATATAATGACGTCACGTGACGTCATATGACATTTATTTTCACAAAATGTTTAAGACTCCCAGAGACCTATATACTGACCCAATATCATCTTTCTATCTCAAATAGGACCGATTTTATAAGAATTTGAAAATTTACGACCTTGGTTCGAATCTTGGAATCGCTTAATTACTTTAATTAAAAAGCACAATGGCTGTAGACCGCGTACAAACTTTTGTTGCATATTTCCAGTGTGACGTCATATGACGTCATAGGCATATGAAAATCATAGAAATCAAAATTTCAGCGTTTGAAGCATGTGTCTTTAAATTTTCATTGCCTTTCGACAATTTCAACATATAGAAATATTCTTGTTAATATTAGAAATACATTATCATATAATGACGTCACGTGACGTCATATGAGAAATATTTTCACAAAATTTTTAAAACTTCTAGAGACCTATATACTGACTAAATATCAACTTTCTTTCTTAAATAGGACAGATTTTATAAGCATTTAAAAATTTCCGACCTTGGTTCGAATCTTGGATTCGCTATAGAACCATGGACTTTTCAAATTTTGAAAAACGGACACCGGGATGCACAACTAGAACTTAATATACACAATCTGTGAAAATTTGATGAAAATCGGTTCACAAACAATGGCTGTAGACCGCGTACAAACTTTTGTAGCATATTTCAAATGTGACGTCATATGACGTCATAGGCATATGAAAATCATAGAAATCAAAATTTCCTGACGTGGCTAATAAGTCATAAAAATTTCATCGTCCTAGGAGTATTGCAACATAGAAAAATAAGCGTTTAGTTAGGAAGAAAAAAAAGAATAATAATAAGAAGAAGAATAAACAGTACAAACCCAATAGGACTTTCTGCTTTAGGCAGAAAGTCCTAATAAAAAACAGTACAAACCCAATAGGACTTTCTGCCAGTAGGCAGAAAGTCCTAATAATAAACATAACAAACCCAATAGGACTTTCTGCTTTAGGCAGAAAGTCCTAACTAGACTTCTTTTGTTTTGAACAAAAGATAGGGCTTTCTGCACTGCCAACCATGACAAACCTGGTGTTTTTCGAATTTTGGCAAACCTATATAATCCTGCACAATGAAGTCGTAATATATAACTTCTGTGAAAATTCCATGCCAATCCGTCCATAAATGACGGCTGTACAGCGCGGATGAACTTTGGTAGCTTTTTTAAGTTTTGATGTCATGTGACGTCATATGAAAATTTTAATTAAAATATATACGTTATCTTAAAATGCAAAGAAAACACAGAGAGGAATAATCTCGCCAAATATCAACTTTCTATCTCATCTAGAATCGATTTTATATGGATTTGAAATTTGACGTCCTTGGTTCGAATCTTGGATTCGCCAAAGAACCTTAGTTCTTTCGAATCTTGGCAAACCTATATAATCCTGCACAATAAGGTCTTAATATAAACTTCTGTGAAAATTCAATGACAATCCGTCCATAAATGACGGCTGTACAGTGCGTACAAACTTTGGTACCTATTTTTAGTTCTGACGTCATGTGACGTCATATGAAAAATTTAAACATTAGATCAAAATGTTCATGATCACCTACAAAGGACTTTCAATTTCCATTGTTTATGAACCCTTGCAACATGAGTAAATTGACATCAAGAAATCAGAAATTCTATACAACTTGATGACGTCATATGACGTCATATGACGTTCATCTTTACAAAATGCAAAGGAAACACAGAGAGGAATAATCTCGCCAAATATCAACTTTCTATCTCATCTACAAACGTTTTTATACGTTTTTAAAATTTGACGTCCTTGGTTCGAATCTTGGATTCGCCAAAGAACCTTAGTTCTTTCGAATCTTGGCAAACCTATAGAATCCTGCACAATGAGGTCGTAATATATAACTTCTGTGAAGATTCCATGCCAATCTATCAATAAATGACGGCTGTACAGAGCGGACAAACTTTGGTAGTTATTTATAGTTCTGACGTCAGGTGACGTCATATGCAAATTTTAAACATTGAATCTAAATGTTCATAATTATGTACAAAGGACATTTAATTTTCATTGTCTATGAACCTTTGCAACATGAGTAAATTGACATCAAGAAATCAGAAATTCTATACAACTTGATGACGTCATATGACGTCAAATGACGTTCATCTTTACAAAATGCAAAGGAAACACAGAGAGGAATAATCTCGCCAAATATCAACTTTCTATCTCATCTAGAATCTTGGCACAATAACGTCTTAATATATAAATTCTGTGAAAATTCCATGAAAATCCGTCCATAAATGACGGGTGTACAGCGCGTACAAACTTTGGTAGCTTTTTTAGTTCTGACGTCATGTGACGTCATGTGAAAATAAAAATAACATATTCCAAAATGCCATTGCTTCAGGTATCTGTTGATAGAATTTCTTTGTCCTAGACCTTCAGCAACTTAATGAAATAACAACATGAAAAGGTTGGAAAAAAAGAATAATAATAATAACTAGATGTCATTCGTCAAAACGAATGATAGGAATTTCTGCAACCTGTGTTAATGCAAAAAGCAGGAGATAGAAGTTTCATGTAATGACTCACCTCTGGTAGTATTTCATGTTCATGCTGAACAATTGACATTATATTCCGCGAAAAATAAGCGTTTAGTTACGAAAAAAAATAAAATAAGTAGCAGTAGTAGTAGTATGCTTATGACGTCAGGACTCAAAATATATGTAGAAATTATGCAGACCTGCAAACTGTGTAAGTTTCAACTTTCTATCTCATCCCGAAGTTCTTTAACCCTAAAATGAAATTTTTGGTCCTATGTTCGAATCTTATTTCAGCCACAATACTTCGGTTTTTCGGAATTAAGGTTAGCTGACAGAATATTCACATCTTAGTTTCAAGATGTACCATCTGTAAAAATTTGAAGAAAATCTGATCATAAATGGCGGCTGTAGAGCGCGAACACCATTTTTCACTATTTTTAGCTCTGACGTCACATGACGTCATAGGGTGCTGAAGATGCTTTTGTTCAAAAGCGTATACCTTACTGTCATAACTCTAAAATTTTCATTATTCTGAACAACTGGCATCATGTCGAAATCATTGCCCTAAAATGAAAATTAAGAAGTATGCTTATGACGTCACATGGCGACATTTGACGTCACGACTCAAAATTATATTGAGAAATTCTACAGAACTGCAAACTGTGTAAGTTTCAACTTTCTATCTCATCCTGAAGCTCTTTAATGCTAAAATGAAATTTTCGGTCCTATGTTCGAATCTTATTTCAGCCACAGAACTTCGGTCTTTCGGAAATTCGGTTAGCTGGCAGGATATGCACACCTTAGTTTCAAGATGTACCATCTGTGAAAATTTGAAGAAAATCCGACCATGAATGGCGGCTGTAGAGCGTGAACACCATTTTTCACTATTTTAGCTCTGACGTCATATGACGACATAGGGTGCTAAAGATGCTTTTGTTCAAAAGCGCATACTTTACTGTCATAACTCTAAGATTTTCATTATTCTGAACAACTGGCATCATGTCGAAATCATTGCCCTAAAATGAAAATTAAGAAGTATGCTTATGACGTCACATGGCGACATTTGACGTCACGACTCAAAATATATTGAGAAATTTTGCAGAACTGCAAACTGTGTAAGTTTCAACTTTCTATCTCATCCTGAAGCTCTTTAATGCTAAAATGAAATTTTCGGTCCTATGTTCGAATCTTATTTCAGCCACAGAACTTCGGTCTTTCGGAAATTCGGTTAGCTGGCAGATATGCACACCTTAGTTTCAAGATGTACAATCTGTGAGGATTTGAAGAAAATCCGACCATAAATGACGGCTGTAGAGCGCAAACACCATTTTTCACTACTTTTAGCTGTGACGTCATGTGACGTCATAGGCTGCTGATAATCATTGAAAACAAAATTTCCTCACGTGACTAATAACCCATAAAAATTTCATGGTCCTAGGACTATTGCAACATATTAAAATAAGCGTTTAGTTAGGAAGAAGAAAAGAATAATAATAATAAAAAATGACGTCACGTGACGTCATATGACGTTTATTTTCACATAATTGTTAAGACTCCCAGAGACCTACTAACTGACAAAATTTCAACTTTCTATCTCAAATAGGACAGTTTTTATAAGCATTTAAAATTGACGTCCTTGGTTCGAATCGTGGATCCGCCATAGATGCTTGGACTTTTCGAATTTGAAAAACCGGACACGGTATACACAATAAGAACGTAATATACACATTCTGTGAAAATTTGTTGAAAATCGGCCCATTAAAAATGGCTCTGGACCGTGTACATACTTTCGTAGTCAATTTCAAATGTGACGTCACATGACGTCATACGCTTCTGAAAATTATTGAAATCGAAATTTCAGTGTCTGATTCATTTGTCATTAAATTTTCATTGCCCTTCGACAATTTCAATATATAGAAATACTCTTGTTAATATTAGAGATACATTATCATATAATGACGTCACGTGACGTCATATGACATTTATTTTCACAAAATGTTTAAGACTCTTAGAGACCTATATACTGACCAATATCACTTTCTATATCAAATTGGACCGATTTTATAAGCATTTAAAAATTTACGACCTTGGTTCGAATCTTGGAATTCGCTATAGAACCATGGACTTTTCGCATTTTGAAAAACGGACAACGAGATGCACAACTAGAACTTAATATACACATTCTGTGAAAATTTGATAAAAATCGGCCCATTAATAATGGCTCTGGACCGTGTACAAACTTTCGTAGTCAATTTCAAATGTGACGTCATATGACGTCATAGGCTTCTGAAAATCTTTGAAATCGAAATTACAGCCTCTGAATCATTTGTCATTAAATTTCATTGCCCTTCGACAATTTCAACATATAGAAATACCTTATTAATATTAGAAATACATTATCATATAATGACGTCACGTGACGTCATATGACATTTATTTTCACAAAATGTTAAGACTCCCAGAGACCTATATACTGACACAAACATCATCTTTCTATCTCAAATAGGACCGATTTTATAAGAATTTGAAAATTTACGACCTTGGTTCGAATCTTGGAATCGCTATAGAACCTTAGACTTTTTGAATTTCGAAAAAACGGACACGGAGATGCACAACTAGAACTTAATATACACATTCTGTGAAAATTTGATGAAAATCGGTTCATAAACAATGGCTGTAGACCGCGTACAAACTTTTGTTGCATATTTCCAGTGTGACGTCATATGACGTAATAGGCATATGAAAATCATAGAAATCAAAATTTCAGCGTTTGAAGCATATGTCTTTAAATTTTCATTGCCTTTCGACAATTTCAACATATAGAAATATTCTTGTTAATATTAGAAATACATTATCATGTAATGACGTCACGTGACGTCATATGACATATATTTTCACAAAATTTTTAAAACTTCTAGAGACCTATATACTGACTAAATATCAACTTTCTTTCTTAAATAGGACAGATTTTATAAGCATTTAAAAATTTACGACCTTGGTTCGAATCTTGGATTCGCTATAGAACCATGGACTTTTCGAATTTTGGAAAACGGACACCGGGATGCACAACTAGAACTTAATATACACAATCTGTGAAAATTTGATGAAAATCGGTTCACAAACAATGGCTGTAGACCGCGTACAAACTTTTGTAGCATATTTCAAATGTGACGTCATATGACGTCATAGGCATATGAAAATCATAGAAATCAAAATTTCTCACGTAGCTAATAAGTCATAAAAATTTCATCGTCCTAGGAGTATTGCAACATAGAAAATAAGCGTTTAGTTAGGAAGAAAAAAAGAATATAAGAAGAAGAAGAAGAATAAACAGTACAAACCCAATAGGACTTTCTGCTTTAGGCAGAAAGTCCTAATAAAAGACAGAACAAACCCAATAGGTCTTTCTGCGAAAAAAAACCCAAAAACTAGACTTCTTTTGTTTTGAACAAAAGATAGGGCTTTCTGCACTGCAAACCATGACAAACCTGGTGTTTTTCGAATTTTGGCAAACCTATATAATCCTGCACAATGACGTCGTAATATATAACTTCTGTGAAAATTCCATGCCAATCCGTCCATAAATGACGGCTGTACAGCGCGTACAAACTTTGGTAGCTTTTTTAAGTTTTGATGTCATGTGACGTCATATGAAAATTTTACTCATTAAATCTTAATGTTCATGATTACCTACATAGGACATTAAATTTTCATTGTCTATGAACCTTTGCAACATGAGTAAATTGACATTCAGGAATAGGAAATTCTCTACAATTTGATGACGTCATTTGACGTCATATGACGTTCATCTTTACAAAATGCAAAGAAAACACAGAGATATATAATCTCGCCAAATATCAACTTTCTATATCATCTAGAATCGATTTTATATGGATTTGAAATTTGACGTCCTTGGTTCGAATCTTGGATTCGCCATAGAACCTTAGTTCTTTCGAATCTTGGCAAACCTATATAATCCTGCACAATGAGGTCTTAATATATAACTCCTGTGCAAATTCCATGACAATCCGTCCATAAATGACGGCTGTACAGCGCGTACAAACTTTGGTAGCTATTTTTAGTTCTGACGTCATGTGACGTCATATAAAATTGTAAGCATTGAATATAAATGTTCATGATTACCTTCATAGGACATTAAATTTTCATTGTCTATGAACCTTTGCAACATGAGTAAATTGACATCAAGGAATCGGAAATTCTATACAACTTGATGACGTCATATGACGTCATATGACGTTCATCTTTACAAAATGCAAAGAAAACACAGAGACATATAATCTCGCCAAATATCAACTTTCTATATCATCTAGAATCGATTTTATATGGATTTGAAATTTGACGTCCTTGGTTCGAATCTTGGATTCGTCATAGAACCTTAGTTATTTCGAATCTTGGCAAACCTATATAATCCTGCACAATGAGGTCTTAATATATAACTCCTGTGCAAATTCCATGACAATCCGTCCATAAATGACGGCTGTACAGCGCGTACAAACTTTGGTAGCTATTTTTAGTTCTGACGTCATGTGATGTCATGTGAAGATAAGAATAATATATTCCAAAATGCCATTTCTTCAGGTGTCTGTTGATAGAATTTCTTTGTCCTAGACCTTCAGCAACTTAATGAAATAACAACATGAAAAGGTTGGAAAAAAAGAATAATAACTAGATGTCATTCGTCTAAACGAATGATAGGACTTTCTGTAACCTGTGTTAATGCAAAAAGCAGGAGATAGAAGTTTCATGTAATGACTCACCTCTGGTAGTATTTCATGTTCATGCTGATTAATTGACATTATATTATAAATAAGCGTTTAGTTACGAAGAAAAAAAAATAAGTAGCAGTAGTAGTAGTATGCTTATGACGTCATATGACGTCACGACTCAAAATATATTAAGAAATTCTGCAGAACTGCAAACTGTGTAAGTTTCAACTTTCTATCTCATCCCGAAGTTCTTTAGCCCTAAAATGAAATTTTTGGTTCTTTGTTCGAATCTTACTTCAGCCACAATACTTCGGTTTTTCGGAATTAAGGTTAGCTGACAAAATATTCACACCTTAGTTTCAAGATGTACCATTTGTAAAAATTTGAAGAAAATCTGATCATAAATGGCGGCTGTAGAGCGCGAACACCATTTTTCACTATTTTTAGCTCTGACGTCACGTGACGTCATAGGGTGCTGAAAATGCTGTTGCTTAAAAGCGCATACTTTACTGCAATAACTCTGAAATTTTCATTATTCTGAACAATTGGCATCATGTCGAAATCATTGCCCCAAATTAAAAATAAGTGGTATGCTTATGACGTCCTCTGACGTCACGATTCAAAATATTTGTAGAAATAATGCAGAACTGCAAACTGTGTAAGTTTCAACTTTCTATCTCATCCTGAAGCTCTTTAATCCTAAAATGAAATTTTTGGTCCTATGTTCGAATATTACTTCAGCCACAGAACTTCGGTTTTTCGGAATTTCGGTAAGCTGGCAGGATATGTACACCTTAGTTTCAAGGTGTACCATCTGTGAAAATTACAAGAAAATCCGACCATAAATGGCGGCAGTAGAGCGCGAACACCATTTTTCACTATTTTTAGCTCTGACGTCACATGACGTCATAGGGTGATGAAGATGCTTTTGTTCAAAAACGCATACTTTACTGTCATAACTCTAAAATCTTCATTATTCTGAACAATTGGCATCATGTCGAAATCATTGCCCTAAAATGAAAATTAAGAAGTATGCTTATGACGTCACATGACGACATTTGACGTCACGACTCAAAATATATTAAGAAATTCTGCAGAACTGCAAACTGTGTAAGTTTCAACTTTCTATCTCATCCTGAAGCTCTTTAATCCTAAAATGAAATTTTCGGTCCTATGTTCGAATCTTATTTCAGCCACAGAACTTCGGTCTTTCGGAATTTCAGTTAGCTTACAGGATATGCACACCTTAGTTTCAAGATGTACCATCTGTGAAAATTTGAAGACAATCCGACCATAAATGGCGGCTGTAGAGCGTGAACACCATTTTTCACTATTTTTAGCTCTGACGTCATATGACGTCATAGGGTGCTGAAGATGCTTTTGTTCAAAGCGCATACTTTACTGTCATAACTCTGAGATATTCATTATTCTGAACAACTGGCATCATGTCGAAATCATTGCTCTAATATAAAAATTAAGAAGTATGCTTATGACGTAACATAACGTCATATGACGTCACGACTCAAAATATATGTAGAAATTGTGCAGAACAGCAAACTGTGTAAGTTTCAACTTTCTATCTCATCCTGAAGCTCTTTAATCCTAAAATGAAATTTTCGGTCCTATGTTCGAATCTTATTTCAGCCACAGAACTTCGGTCTTTCGGAATTTCGGTTAGCTGACAGGATATGCACACTTTAGTTTCAAGATGTACCATCTGTAAAAATTTGAAGAAAATCCGACCATAAATGACGGCTATAGAGCGGGAACACCATTTTTCACTATTTTTAGCTGTGACGTTATGTGACGTCATAGGCTGCTAATAATCATTGAAATCAAAATTTCCTCACGTGTCTAATAACCCATAAAAATTTCATCGTCCTAGGACTATTGTAACATATTAAAATAAGCGTTTAGTTAGGAAGAAGAAAAGAATAATAATAATAAAAAAAATGACGTCACGTGACGTCATATGACGTTTATTTTCACATAATTGTTAGACACCCAGAGACCTACTTGCTGACAAAATTTCAACTTTCTTTCTCAAATAGGACAGTTTTTATAAGCATTTAAAAATTGACGTCCTTGGTTCGAATCTTGGATCCGCCATAGATGCTTGGACTTTTCGAATTTTGAAAAACGGACACCGGTATACACAATAAGAACGTAATATACACATTCTGTGAAAATTTGATAAAAATCGGCCCATTAATAATGACTCTGAACCGTGTACAAACTTTCGTAGTCAATTTCAAATGTGACGTCATATGACGTCATAGGCTTCTGAAAATCATTGAAATCGAAATTTCAGCTTCTGAGTCATGGGTCATTAAATTTTCGTTGCCCTCCGACAATTTCAACATATAGAAATACCCTTGTTAATATTAGAAATACATTATCATATAATGACGTCACGTGACGTCATATGACGTTTATTTTTACAAAATGTTTAAGACTCCCAGAGACCTATATACTGACCAAATATCACTTTTCTATCTCAAATAGGACCGATTTTATGAGCATTCAAAAATTTACGACCTTGGTTCGAATCTTGGATTCGCTATAGAACCATGGACTTTTCGAATTTTGAAAAACGGACACCGAGATGCACAACTAGAACTTAATATACACATTCTGTGAAAATTTGATGAAAATCGGTTCATAAACAATGGCTGCAGACCGCGTACAAACTTTTGTTGCATATTTCAAGTGTGACGTCATATGACGTCATAGGCATATGAAAATCATAAGCATGTGTCATTAAATTTTCATTGCCCTTCGACAATTGAAACATATAGAAATATTCTTGTTAATATTAGAAATACATTATCATATAATGACGTCACGTGACGTCATATGACATTTATTTTCACAAAATGTTTAAAACTTCTAGAGACCTATATACTGACTAAAAATCAACTTTCTATCTTAAAAAGGACAGATTTTATAAGCATTTAAAAATTTACGACCTTGGTTCGAATCTTGGATTCGCTATAGAACCTTGGACTTTTCGAATTTTGAAAAACGGACACAGGGATGCACAACTAGAGCCTAACATACACATTCTGTGAAATTTTGATGAAAATCGGTCCAGAAATAATGGCTGTATACCGCGTACAAACTTTTTCACGTGACGTCAAGTCTGACGTTATATGACGTCATATGAATATATAATTCATTGCATCCGAAAGCTCATGGTTTGAAATATATGCCATAAAATTTTCATTGTTCTGAGTCAATGGCAACACCTCGAAATTAACACAAATATAAGAGGAAGAAAAAAAGAATAAGAAGAAGAATAACTAGACTTCTTTTGTTTTGAACAAAAGATAGGGCTTTCTGCACTGCAAACCATGACAAACCTGGTGTTTTTCGAATTTTGGCAAACCTATATAATCCTGCACAATTAAGTCGTAATATATAACTTCTGTGAAAATTCCATGCCAATCCGTCCATAAATGACGGCTGTGCAGCGCGAATGAACTTTGGTAGCTTTTTTAAGTTTTGATGTCATGTGACGTCATATGAAAATTTTACTCATTAAATCTTAATGTTCATGATTACCTACATAGGACTTTAAATTTTCATTGTCTATGAACCTTTGCAACATGAGTAAATTGACATTCAGGAATCGGAAATTCTCTACAATTTGATGACGTCATATGACGTTCATCTTTACAAAATGCAAAGGAAACACAGAGACGTATAAGCTCGCTAAATATCAAATTTCTATCTCATCTAGAAACGATTTTATACGTATTTAAAATTTGATGTCCTTGGTTCGAATCTTTGGATTCGTCAAAGAACCTTAGTTCTTTCAAATCTTGGCAAACCTATAGAATCCTGCACAATGAGGTCGTAATATATAACTTCTGTGAAGATTCCATGCCAATCTATCAATAAATGACGGCTGTACAGAGCGGACAAACTTTGGTAGTTATTTATAGTTCTGACGTCATGAGACGTCATATGAAAATTTTAAACATTGAATGTAAATGTTCCTGATTATGTACAAAGGACATTTAATTTTTCATGAGGAAAATTGACATCAAGAAATCGGAAATTCTATACAACTTGATGACGTCATATGACGTCATATAACGTTCATCTTTACAAAATGCAAAGGAAACACAGAGATATATAATCTCGCCAAATATCAACTTTCTATCTCATCTAGAAACGATTTTATACGTATTTGAAATTTGACGTCCTTGGTTCGAATCTTGGATTCGCCATAGAACCTTTGCTTTTTCGAATCTTGGCAAACCTATATAATCCTGCACAATGAGGTCTTAATATATAACTTCTGTGAAAATTCCATGCCAATCCGTCCATAAATGACGGCTGTACAGCGCGTACAAACTGTGGTAGCTATTTTTAGTTCTGACGTCATGTGACGTCATATGAAAATTTTAAACATTGGATCAAAATGAATATCATTACCTACAAAGGACTTTCATTTTCCATTGTTTATGAATCCTTGCAACATGAGTAAATTGACATCAAGAAATCGGAAATTCTATACAACTTGATGACGTCAAATGACGTCATATGACGTTCATCTTTACAAAATGCAAAGGAAACACAGAGACGTATAATCTCGCCAAATATCAACTTTCTATCTCATCTAGAAACGTTTTTTATAGGATTTGAAATTTGACGTCCTTGGTTCGAATCTTGGATTCGCCATAGAACCTTAGTTCTTTCGAATCTTGGCAAATCTATATAATCCTGCACAATGAGGTCGTAATATATAATTTCTGTGAAAAATTCCATGCCAATCCGTCCATAAATGACGGCTGTACAGCGCGTACAAACTTTGGTAGCTATTTTTAGTTCTGACGTCATGTGACGTCATATGAAAATTTTAAACATTGAATCTAAATGTTCATGATTACCTACATAGGACATTAAATTTTCATTGTCTATGAGCCTTTGCAACATGAGTAAATTGACATCAAGTAATCGGAAATTCTTTACAACTTGATGACGTCATATGACGTCATATAACGTTCATCTTTACAAAATGCAAAGGAAACACAGAGACATATAATCTCGCCAAATATCAACTTTCTATCTCATCTAGAATCGATTTTATATGGATTTGAAATTTGACGTCCTTGGTTCGAATCTTGGATTCGCCATAGAACCTTAGTTCTTTCGAATCTTGGCAAACCTATATAATCCTGCACAATGAGGTCTTAATATATAACTTCTGTGAAAATTCCATTACAATCCGTCCATAAATGACGGCTGTACAGCGCGTACAAAATTTGGTAGCTATTTTTAGTTCTGACGTCATGTGACGTCATGTGAAGATAAAAATAATATATTCCAAAATGCCATTGCTTCAGGTGTCTGTTGATAGAATTTCTTTGTCCTAGACCTTCAGCAACTTAATGAAATAACAACATGAAAAGGTTGGAAAAAAAGAATAATAATAATAAAAGACAGAACAAACCCAAAAGGTCTTTCTGCGAAAAGCAGAAAGCCCTAATAAAAAAACAGTACAAACCCAATATGACTTTCTGCCTGTAGGCAGAAAGTCCTAAATAAACATAACAAACCCAATAGGACTTTCTGCTTTAGGCAGAAAGTCCTAATAAAAAAACAGTACAAACCCAATAGGACTTTCTGCCAGTAGGCAGAAAGTCCTAATAAGAAGAAGAAGAAGAAGAAGAATAAACAGTACAAACCCAATATGACTTTCTGCCTGTAGGCAGAAAGTCCTAATAAACATAACAAACCCTATACGTTTTCCGCAGGTTGCGGAAAGCCGTAACAAACCCTATACGTTTTCCGCAGGTTTGCGGAAAGCCGTAATAAAGCAAAAGCAAATGAATTGTTGAAAGTTTCAAGACGTTTATAACATTAATTACATAGAAATAAGAAATTATTTTCATGATTTTGCTTACACCACTGCCTTTGTTTCCATCTATTTTTGCAAATGTTAAACTCAATCAATTTAAAGGCTGTAAGTCATGGATTTCAAAGTTTTTTTTTTCTCTTTTACAATTCAGTTATGTGAAACAAATTGCAATGAATATTTGTTAAGTCATATGCTTACGAAGAAATATATATTAAATAAAGAATAAAAAAAACTTTTAAAATCGATTGAATAACGTAAGAAAAAAATCTTGAGGATAGTATTATCTTAAAAATTTCCTGTTGTTTTTTCTGCATGATAGTAAACAAATCCATATTTATGCTTTCTCAATATCTTCTTAAGAAGATAAAAATGAAAAAAAGATTTAAAGCTTAATTTTAACGTAAATATTTGTTTATGATAATGATGATTTGCGTTTGAAATCTTACTTTATTATGCATAATTATTCATTTCTATGTATTAACTTGTATATTCAATACCTTTGAAATAAGCAAACGGAAAGCCGCTTCGTTTGTATCTTAAACAAACGAATTCTAGTTTGAAATTGCTCTTCTTAGACTTGTTAATGATTTGTTTGAGGGTATGGAGAAACAAGAAGTTAAGCATTGATTGCAGTCTATTTCATTGCTGCTTTTGACGCTGTCGACTATGTCATTCTACTAAATGTGTAACGAAGCCAGTATGGCGTGTGCAGCGCAGCGTTATTTTGGGCCACGCAATTGTCGTGTAAATTCGACTGAGTCATTTCCACGCCCCTTAAAATGCAGTGTGCCTCAAGGCAGCTGTCTTGGACCCTGGCTTTATCTTACACATGCTGGAACTTTATTTGACGTAAATTCACCAACTATATCCATCTTTGGATTCGCAGATGACCATATGGCCAATGAACGTTTTCCACCAAATTCAGTGTCAAACGAACGTCATGCCTCTACAGAGCTTGAACAATATGCAGTTACTATTATTGACTGTTTGAATGCGAATAAACTAAAAGTGAACGCAGCAAAAACAAGAGTTTATAATTTTTTGCAGTAAGGCACAGTTGAATAAATGTTATACAAATGAACATTACATTGCAGGTGATAAAAGTGAATCTGTTGACGGGAGGTCGTGAGTATGATCCCCGGCCGCAATATACCATGACAAAGTCGTGAAAAATGGTACTGGTATAGCTCCCTTACTTGACGCTCAGCATATAAGGGTAGTTCCAGTATTGGTTGTCCCGGTGTCAGGATAATATGACTGGGTGTGGTGTCATGCCACATGTCTACGGCATTATACTGCAGTGTGGCAGCACTATATCTGTCTCAAGTAGACATCGTCTCCAAATGACTGAAATACTGTCGGCGGGCCGTGAAACCAAACAAACAATTAATTTTCTCTTAGCGCATGCGCTCACTTCACACGCCGTATTCGAACACGCCTGGGACATAAGTAAGATTTAGATAAAACGTCAGAAAATTTGTGAATATATGCGGAATATGCAAAATGGGTATTTTGGGGTATTTTTGTAAACAAAAGAATGATATTTAGTAAAAGATGTTTTTCTTATTTATATATTGTAGTAATTTTGTCGTCACCGAATATTTAAAGACTGCATCTCTTAACAAATCTGTAACACACAATTTGCTTTTTGCCCGAAGTTTATATACTGATTTTGAAATAATAATATGCCTTATCAATGGCTTATTTTCCGGAAAACGGTTACATATCATTTTAACGATCATGAATATCGATAATTACCTTGCAGAAAGGTAGAAATAAGTATGTAGGAATAATTTATCGCTGGAATGATTTATAGATTCTTTTCATTCATTCTATTTAAAAAAAAATGTCCATTTTAGTGACATAATTAATATTTTTATTCTTTTTTGGATTTTGATTATAGTTTTGCATGCAAGTTACTTTCAAACTTATATCACGACAGGGAATGATGATAGAAGTTTCAATAAGCCAAGACAAAGCGTTGTACTATTTCTTTATTTAAAAATGTAACCTTTCTGCATGTTGAATTTTGACTGGCCCTTTTCTTTTCCGTAACAGTAGTGTAAAATGAGTTGCGTAACGCCCACGGATGCTGTGGGCGTTACCCAAATCATTTTCCATTTTTACTTCATAAAAGAAAGTAGGCAGTTAAAATTCAACAAACAGAAAAAGTTACCTTTCCAAATAAAGTAATATAATGACCCTTTTTCTGTATTATTTAGCCTTTATATCAACGTTTTCATAACAAAATACAAATTGTGCGTGGAAGTTACCCGAACTTGAAAATGCCGGTCGAAGTTTTGAGTGTTTGAGCAAACGGTTAGCATATAGATAGAAATAAGGTATAACCGTAACCAGTATTCCATTCCGCGTAGGCTGCGGCAGCTCGAACGTAAGTATGATAGATATAATATAAAATAAGCTGAAAAATGGGTCTGAATCGAAGGTTTCAGTCAGTCATATTATCTGTACGCGTTACCACAAAAGTCACGTGATTCCCTACCGTGTATATCTCAATAACCATTCATGGTATTGATTTAAATATTTATGAATATGTTCAGGGGCATCAGGTAACCAAAAGCTGATTAAAGATGGTAAACTTGAATTGTTCTAAATTTTTCACACACACACACACAAACACACATCGAAAAGGTTCTTGAAAGTTCATTTCTACGATAAAGTTTACATTAAAATCGTTTTTTTATCTGCTATGCAAATTTTGTAGTATTTTATTACTTAGAGTTAAAATCAGGTACATATCCCACTTAAAACTTACTCAGCACCAACTATTCCGCACAGAATCGTAAAATTTGCATTTGTAAAGATTTTTATAGGATGTGGTTTAGGTTTAGTTTGTTTGTATTGAGATGGTCCCCAGTGTAAATATACGCTTTTAAGAAAGGCAAAATTGTTGTGCCAGTCATGGTATTATGTACCCCTCGAATGTCATGGTGTTTGGGTGCACTGCAAACATGTGTCCCGCATGTGAAGGTTATTCAGTCTTTAGTTTAACTAAAAAAAACTGAACTGAAGTATTTTGAATGAATATGGCTTATGCATCGTAAGAAGACATTTATCTGAAGCAGAAACGTGGCGGACAGTTGCAATGATGGAGCAAGAGGCAACCCATTGACAGGTTGGCAAGGCCCTTGGTATGCACCATACTGTAATCATCCGGGCCTAGGCAAGGTTTCAACAGTATAGCTAACCAGTCAGGAGTTAAGGTGGTGGCAGAGAAGGTGCAAGGTGAAGACCATTTTGTGATCATCAAGGGTCGCAGAAACCGTTTGCTACAACAACACAGTTTCGCATCGACCTTCAGAATGCATCTGGGCAGCGTTTCAACGCAAACCTGCCGCACAATTTTGCGTGAAAATGGCCTTTGCTCGAGATGAGCGTGTATACGCATTCCGGTGTCTCGGTGCGGTATGAGTTGGCCATGGACGATGTTTGTTGGATCAGAATGAACTGGCAACCTGTCCTCTTTACAAATGAATCAAAGTACTGCCTAGACTACACATATAGGCGTGATAGGGTACGGAGAAGGCCACGGAAGAGATTTTACGCCACCAACATTGCTAAACATGACCGCTTTGGACTGGGGCTGGATCAGTTGGGTTGGTGTACTGACATCAATGCCCTTGACTGCCCAGTGGTATCGAGATGAGATTCGATGATGGGAACCTGAATACCGGATATCCAATGTCCTCTAGCGAGCAAGCAATACATGCCCTTGTTTTCTCGTACCATCGTTATACAAAAGATACATGTGCTTGAATGGCGAGCTCCAGCTTAGACGAGTGACGAGTTTTTGCATATTTTATATAAAGAAAATGCACTACAATCATCTTTGTGTGGTTTTTATCATTTTATTACAGAAGTTGTCACTGCACATTACGAACGATAACTCTGCAACAATGCGTAAGCGGGAAAAATATCAATGAAAATATTATGAATGAAATTGCGTGACTTAAGCCAGTGGCGCGCTGTACAATTCTCATACCCCAAGCATGTAATATTTCCTTAGCTAATCAAATAGGTATTTCAGTGAAAAACTAGTGTTAGGTCCTCAAAGTAAAATGATATAATAGCTAAAAGATCCTTTTGATGTAGAAACTCAATAAAATATTTCCAAAATTCAAGTCATTTGACTTTCTTCTTTACTGTTTCAGGTTATGCTTAACGCAACATTATGACTTTCAGTCCTTTGATTTATTTTACATCATACAAAAAGTATTGAGAACAAAATATCACATTCCAATTTCATTTTCTAATTTTCATTTTATTAATTGACAACATGCGATGCAAATATTGGATCAATATATTTGTTTATATCAAAGCAATTGCTAGTTTCTGACATTATCACATGTGATACATACGAATATGTGTATGAATGGATTTTGCAAGAACAGCTATCACTTTAAACAATGTCATTAAGAATGATTGTATTCGGGATAGGACGTATATTTTCATCAATATAATGCTAAAATGTATGAACATAATATGAATTAACATGACTTAGGATTTCTTGGACATTTAAATGTTACAGCCCGTTTACTAAGGCCTGATTTCACTTTTGTTTGGAAGTTAAGTGATTCCAAATGTTTGTTTTTTTTTGTGTTTTTTTTTCTCAAATAACAACTATTGTTTGAAAAAAAAAGATTGAATTATATTGTAGGTTGTTTTATTAAGTTTTATTGGTCTTTTCAGAGGTTTTAAGAGCATCCATTTAAAAAAAATTTAATGCATCAAAAGCTGAATCAAATATAATTTATTATTCCGTTAACATGTAAGCTTATTGCTACACTTATCATCACCAGAACAGATACGACGATCATGTTTAGCTTATCTCAAAGATAATCCATTCTCTAAAGATATAGGTTGACATGAACGATACTCATCCTACTGTTGAATATCAAGTGTTAACATGTGCGTTTGTATTGATATTACGTTGTAGCCGGATTATTCGATACATGATAAAAGGATATACTTGAAATACACACACCCGCCGAAGCCACGCGCCATCAGTATCAGTTTATGTCAAGTGATTGAACAAAGATAGATCATTGTTTATAACTTGCCGTAGTCAATCAACAATAGCCTATAAATATATTAAACATACATTTAACACGTGAAGAAAGCACGCCATGTTGTTCATATATGGTATATTGTATGGCTTAATTACACTTATTAAAGAATGTGCACTTTTGAATGTTATGTGTACTCAAATGATATACTAAATTGTGGCCGATCAGTCCAACTTGTATCTCTTTTTTCCATTTGTATACCTGGATTTTTTCCCAGCCTGTTTAGATTAAAAATCGACCGCCTTCGTTTATCTGGAGATAGGAAATCGATAGTTTGCTTTGCGGCTATCACTTCGTGTATGGAAATCGCTGAGAGTTCATTCTGCGGCTGTTTGTGGCTGCATGTACATCCAGGATCCGTGTGCACTTGACGGGAGAGTTGGAATCCAGAAAAGTAACACCAGTTACGTAAATTATCGATAGAATCCGATAAGCAGGTTAAGTTCAATTCTGTATTATTGATACTCTTGCATGGCCGAAACCGTTTCACTGAGACTATATAAAGGTGATAATCGATCGGGTAGGAAATTTAATCCCATTATCCTTAAAATTGTAATAAAACTAACGTTATACAGAGAATGAAAAAAAAGGAAAGCAAGGGTACGTTGATTACCATATCTTGAACTATACTTACTTTGACAAAACATTAAGAATTGAATGAAGTATCTGATATACATATGAAATGAAAAAGTCATCCGAGTGGATTAACTACACTGTCGGCCATGTTACCTGCTGAATTGTTTACAATAAATTGCAGTCTGAGACTTGATCCACTGGCACGGTGACTGGTCGGAACATCGTATCGATTAGTTTCACGTGTTTCCAACAAGTTGGTATGTCCTAATGTTACATAATTTATAAAATATTGTTGATGATTTATACTGTGATTACATTCTCTGGAGTTGTTACACTATAATAGTATTTTCTGACTCATCGTCGAATTTTTTGCCTTCCAGTTGATTACTGTTTGGATATGGGAGATTCTCTCGGAATGACCGAGGAAATTATGAGTTCTGCGAATGATCTGGACCGCTTTAAAGTATCGTAACAAAGCTTGTGTGGCAGTGTTTTGACAAGCGAAACGCGCTCGGTAAAATATCGATTTGAAATTACAACAAGAATGTTTAATGTAATAGTGGCAAATTCTTTGACACGATGATTTCCTCGACGTTTGGCTAATTACTGGATCATTTCTACTGATAGAGGATCATCTTTGAACATGTGAGTGTAAAAGCAATGTTCACACTTACCCAGCGAATCGGACAGACCTTACGTGATAATGCTATTGGAGAAATAAGACGTGATCTTCCGTCGTGACTGTGGCATAGGAACAGGAATATGCAACACAAAATCTATCATATATTGGCAAATTGAAACAGATCGAACGAGTGGCACGTCTACTATTGCATGAACCGTACTTCCAGCCATTATCACGTGACTTAGATTGTAGTTTCTTTCGGTTTATTCCAACAAACAGTGAAAGGCACCATAAACCAATAAAGGGCGAACTTATCTGTCTACATTGGTCTTTGACTTGAAGTATGCACGCGTAAATGTTTAATACGTTCAAACGCGCAGTACGCATAAAGCTCGGGAAGGATACGAAAAGTTCGAGAAAGCACGGGATGTAAAGTCGCACCGTGATGGCCACCTTACTATGATGTCGTTAAATATTAATCGTAATCAACTGGTAGTTGAGGAGCGGTGCGGCCTCAGTAGTGGGAAAAGGCTGCGCGCTGGGGAACAAACGTAGAAAACAGAGACTGCAATCATAGGACACAATGGCCTGAAAGAGGCCAGCAGTCTGAACCGCTGTAGAGTAGTTGTCACGGAATCTTGTGCATGACATTCCATTGTAGAATCAGAGGATATCCGTCTTCTTTTGAAACTAGATGGGATAGACATAAACAATAGTTTTGAAACTGATCTTTTAAATTTCAAAGTTCAATGGAATGGTATAATCAAACTTGAGAAATCTCATTTTTATTCTGAAGGATAACTCGGAATAAGTGATTTTCTACATCGTTGCGAGGACGAAAGAAGACAGGTGACACTTTTTTCTGTTTCTTAATAGTTTTATCATTTTGGTGCATTGCATGTTGAAACTATGTTGGGCTTAAAACGGCTTCTGTGAACTTTACTGAGACAGGGGTCCGAGATGCAGGATGGGACAGGCAAACCCATCTATCTTGCCTCCGAGGAGGCTGACGCTCTTTCGGATGACCCAACGGTAGATGAAGAAGAAGAGACAACCGCCATATCACCCACTGAAACACTTCCCGCCAAAAAGTTAGACTCGGAGTATTCCACAGATGAAGATAGGATAGTTCTCAATGTGGGTGGAGTTAGGCACGAGACGCACGTGGCTACGCTACGCAAGATAGAGCGGTCACGGTTGTCCCGTCTGGCGGAGGACCATCTTTTGGGTGAAACACAAAAAGATGTTTACTTCTTCGACAGGCATCCGGCTGTGTTCAATTCTATCATTGACTTTTACCGAACAGGTTAGTGTTATATGAATCTTTCAAAACCCTTTTAGTTTGCAAGTCCTTGCATTATCAGTTTGGTAATGACTATTTAAGTTAGGTGTTTTAGACGCCAATTTCAGTTCTATATATTGTAGTTATGTGGTATAGTCTACTTATACTCTAAACATTATTTCTTGACGTATATAAGTTTCTTAATTCTCGCAATTAATATGTATTACAAAGTCAAAGGTCAAAGAAAAATATCCCAGATTTTTCACACTAGATTAACCAAGCTGTAATGACTTTTTTTAAATAAAATATTCTTCATTTGCCCATGTTACAATTTATTTAAACGTTCTATCGAAATCAAGAAAAAAGTTTGGAGTAGATCAATATAGGGGAAGAGATTGGATTCAATACAAGCAGAAAACGCAGTCACGAGTGAGTGTATCTGTGCCTTCAATTTCTGCTACACGGCTTAACTTAATGTCCCCATTACAGAATTATACATTTCAATAACCTCACGTGACGATTTACTGCCTGATCTATTAAGTGGAACTTTTTTATGCAAATATAAATGAAAGTATGACGATACCATTAAATGAGTAACATACACGGGGAAAATAGGTTATGAATTCACGCATATTTAATATTTTAAGTCAACGCCCGGATGCTGTGTCTTTCTCCCCAAGCCGCCTTTCCTTGCGATACCATGTATCTTCCCTCAGTCCCTTTCTTACGATACCATTCAACATGCCCTTCCCTATCGACACCATTTAACCACAAGGCCCCTTCCTTTCGACACCATTTCACCCCCACCCAGCCCCTTCCTCTCGACATCCCTGTCTACATAGACCTACAACCTTACATTAGTTGTGAATAAGTGAATTATGTGGCGGATCGATAAGAAAGAAAACACTGATGCTGCGCAGTATGTTTGTATCATCACATATTATGACAGTATTCACTTTTTATTTTAATTTCATGATTGTATTTCTCTTCCATTTAACTTTAGGTAACAACACTTTCTATGGGCAAATTTCTTTCCCAAATGATGATGGCGCTAGATTTCACTGTGTATTTCATGTATGTCGCGATGCATTATAACAAGAATGTTTATGTAGTCCAGAGAAAAAAATCAACTTCAATTCCATGTATCATTCGTTCCATGGATGTCTGACTCACACCGGATTGTCAGAGTACATGTACCACATTACTAAAAATGACTTCATCAATTACTAGTCCCCCAAACAACCCGACATCCAGGTGCAGCTTCAAGTATTATTTTCATGGTCAAGGACTTATCACGATACACAGGTTCGCACATCTTGCTTTACCAGTGATGAGAACGATTTATCTTGTGTCAGTTGGTGGCTCTGCGGCTATTTTCTTTCGTGTATGGAAGGTATATTTTAGCGCCCACCCACCCCCTCTCTTTTATTGGTTACAGAATGAAACGGCCTCTAGTAGTACGACGTTTGATCCTATTCAGTAAGCAAAAATATAGAAGTTCCAATATTTTAATGCATAATATATATCACCTACTTCTAATTATGATCAACATCGTTATAATCGTGTCATGGTTATCGTCTTAATGAAAAAGAAAATATAAAATAACACTGACATTGTGTAGACTATTAAACACAAATGGTACATAATGTGCAAATAACATTTAATCGCAATGAAAATGTTTATCAAATTACGCAGTTTAGTATTTTTGATGGATTTCAAAATACTCTCAGTGTTTACATTTTGCCTGCACGGGTATTCCTGAAGACAGTCTGTGATCGGAAATAATATGAACTTGAACGTCGTCGAATCACTATTGTTTATCTGCTACGTCACGAATTTATGCACTCGTGATTCGTTATGAACACGTACTGAATGTCTATAGAAAATTGACAAGGTTATGCGGAATATGAAAATTAGTTATTTTTGTTAACAATTGAATGATCAATGGACAGTTTAAGCGATATTCTTTCTTATTTATACATTGTAGTGACGTTGTCTTCAACGAGTATGTACAGATTGCATCTCGTCAAATCTGTAGCATGCTTTTCTGTCCGAAGAGTAAACAATGCTTTTGAAAGCATTATGGGCCTTTAATGTAAAGCAAAGTAAAAATGTTGTGATAATTCTGGCCAGGCAATGTTGCATAACAATACCCCAAAGAGTCCGGTCACTGGAAAAAAAGATCTTGTTCACTAGAGGCTTGAACATGTATTTGCTGCACCAATATTGTCTGAATTATGGTGAAAATAAGACAGTTTCGGATTCTTTAAATTTGTATTTACCAAAAAAAAAAAAAAAAAAAAAAAAAAAAAAAACTATAAAAATAACAACATATCATTTAAGCTATGACATTATGATGTGTGTGGCCTATTTAGAACACATATTAGACACATATATACTTGATTGACCAATTAAGTTGTAAGACAATGATGTTGAATGTAATGGAAAGAAAAATATATCTTCTTACTATATCTGCCTGGATTTTAGGTGTGCATCCTCAAACAATCGATTTGAACGGCTGAAACGAGGTAGGGGTATCGGTGTAAATTTCCCAAAGCTTTTATTTAAGGCCTGGGTAGAGATCCAGCGGAGGCCAATACGAAAAAAATAACCGGAGCGGATCTCAGTAGAGATAAGTTTCACCGATTTAGTGATGGCAGATCCTCTATTGAAGATGACCCCCGTCCTGTTAAGCAAGACAGGAATATAACTTAGAAAAGTTGCTGGAAAGTTTGGTGTAAGTTATGACACAGCACAAGATGTTTTAACCAACAAACTGGCTTTGCGACGGTTTTGTTCTAGGTGGGTGCCTTCAAAAACAGGTCCGAGAAAATTTGTGCTAAGGTATTTTAGTTGTTTTATTTTTCTTAGGTAGTTGAAATGTTTCTTAATAAGACATGTGAGGAAATCTGGTTACTATTCTTGAGTCGAAAAGTAGGCAACAGAGTTCGGTGAAGCATAATTCGTCTCCATCTCCTTTAAAAGCACGTCTTTACAAATTAGTCCCGTCAGTCATTTATCTATGACACTTCGGGTGTAGTTCTTAATCACAAACTATAATCAATGGTGAGTATTACTCCTCCATACTCCGAACCAACTCCGTAGGGCTATTAAAGACACGTGCACAGAACGTGCCAGGTCGGGTTTCATTTTGAACGACGATAACGCTCCCGTACATCTCGGCCATCTTCTGTGTGGCCATGTCACGTAGTATATGACGTCATTTTAATCTCTCACAATCTGCATTATTTGCCTCGATTCGAATAAGAAAACAGCTGTTTTCACCAATTCTAATATGATAAAGCGCATCCGAAGCGGGAGATAGTGCACTACACAAATACCCAAATGACTCTTGTCAGATGTACAGTATGTCCTTACATTCGGGAAAACATCATTAGCGATGAGATATTCGGAAGATTTTCCCGAATGTAAGGAAAAACTGTACATCTGAAAAAGGAATCATTAGAACCTATGCGTAGGTCACAATTTTCTGCTTCGCATGCGCTATAAAGCATAAAAATTGATATAGAAGTTAAATACTTACAGCAGTTTTTTCCCTCTGGATCGGTGCAAAATATGATTTTCTCGATAGCTCAAAATGACGTCATATACCCTGTGGTGTGGCCACTCTGTCTAAGGGCCACTTTGAAAAGCAGTAAAGATTTACTGACCTGTGGTTGAAAGTGATCCTTTTATAGTAAAAGTTCTTATATATAATTATCAGTCCTCGTAGCTTTATATACTATAGTATAGCTTCTTGTATTCGAATCTTTTTGATTAAGTGATATTTAAATGTTTAGAGTAATGTTTAGCGTCAAACATAACTGATATAAATTTGTTTTTGTTTTTTATGCAAATTGACTTCAGCTGAAGTTTACTGCACTTTATGATCATTTTTGTCATACCCGTGTCTGCATGTCAAGACATTCCATTGCGGTGTCTTAAGTTTAAATCAACGTTGTTTGGTCTTCAACATTCGTTCAGTTACCGTTGGAGAATGTAGAGTATCTGTAGTTTTACATTGCTATTTTTTTTTTCGTTTGTGTTTTCTAATATCCATGTTTTGTTCAAATGAATTTATAAAAAAAGGCCGGCACATTTTCTTTAAGGCGCGTGTTAACAAGAATAAGAAAGGCATGATTAAAGAAAACATCAATGGTCGCCTTTTTTTAAAGAAGTAGTTTTATAAAATAGATACAAACCTGTACTTCATTCGAAAGATTAACATTTATACAAAAATACATGAAAACAACACCCGTAACCAGTCTACCATATAGACACAAGTAAAAAGCGAGGCGGGCAATACTCCTTACTGCAAATACATTATCCATTTTTAATCCTTTAATCGTTTAATCATAATCATTAGAAATTAACGAGAGTCAAGTTTACAAAGTGAATGATGGTTTTCAGTTATTCTTTTAATCTTAAATATCTATCAAAAATTAAACAGCTGGTAATGGCATCAAAAACTCTTGTGTCTTCTAGTAGATATCATTCAAGTTTTTGCTTGACCGCAATGCATTTTTGTTATACAAAAGATGTGTTTCTGAAATAATTTTATCATGCTTTTTTTAGTACTGGTCAAAGAAACACAAACTTAGCAATAAGACTTATTTAAATAATATCAAAGGATAAAATAAATAGCCTGGGGTCCAGTTATTATTTATGTAATTTTTATTTATGTCTACAGGCAAACTAACAGTAAACATATCCTGAATGATCATGCATTTAATGCCTTAAATGAAAACATCGTTCCTATCGGTGTTTAAACGAATAACCATGGCCACCACTTTTTATTCAAAGGTGGGAACATTACTGCTCCTGCCATGAGGGAAAATGTAACTAAACAAGCTACTTTAGAATGAACGCCATGCCCCCGAGGGCCTTAGACCTTGGGGATCAAGGTCATTTGAAGGTCAAAATAAATAAATAAATGTTTTCATTCTATAAGTAAATTAAACCCCATATTTTTAAACTGAATGAACAACTAAAAGTATGTCGAATGAAAGCGTCGCCTTCGGTATTTTGTAGTGCTTATTAAATGCCTTTTCCTGGTGGATTTGACATAAGACATACAATAATTGATTTTATGAACTAACAATAGGACGTCTGTTTATATGAAATTAAACTATTTAACCAAGTTAAGGGTAAATTTACTTAATTTGATAGTCAAGCTTTGGCATGCAAGTTTTAAATTTGCAGTATATTGACGACATGGAAATGTTCATTATGATTTAAATAACATGTTTGAAACCGAAGGCGGGCATATTGCATATGACTAAAAAGTTCCGTTTCATGCCTAGTTTTTCACTCGTGCATATTTCTCTTGTGTATTGAACCTTTTAGCTTTTGCATTGATCACTCGCCATATGGCAAGCACTTTATCATGCCATCGATATTTTTCCTGTGTTATTACCCTATCCTTGGTATAACAGCGGATTTGTCCAGTGGTATATCACTTTACTCCGGATCACGAGGTCCATGGTTCGAATCTCGATCGGGTCTCCGCTAATAATTAACCTCGACTAATTCCACTCTAATCTAGTGTAAAAATGGGTACCTGCGAGGGTTATTCGGGTCATACATATGACTTTCTAGAGCTTCATGTCTAGGCTTCTTAAACGGGAAGGCCAGGGGATATGTCAAGTCGGCAGAAAGTAGACAATTACCTATTGACCGCTTATGTGTGATGAATATCTAACCGTACATGATAAAAGTAGTGTTGTTTAGGGGGTTCTAGACATACACCGACATGCAGACCTGGTTATCCAAAATAGCTTTCCAGATGATACAGATATATGTTAAACATAAGTTTGTACTCGATCGGCATTCGAGTTGTTCAACATTAAGAGACTGAACTCTTTTATCAAACTGGGGCTACTGAAGATCAATTAGATAATGTCACAACGTTTGCATAGTTATGTGAGTTTCTTATAAAATCTTTGTCGTGTATAAAAATTTAGCCGGAATTAAAATGATTACAGGAATGTTCACCAGTACTTTGAGTTATAGTAGTTGTTTTACCAAATATACGTATGCGTTATGCTTTTGATTACTGAGAAATAGATGCATATGTACATATCTAATTAAACGGCTCTTGCTCACTCGCTTACATTCATTGAGGATTTTGATAATTTTTAGACATAGCAAAATTAAATATTCCTGCTTTTGATAAGAAATTCAGCACAAAACATGACAACTTGTTTTAAAATGTCTTCGCAGTCTCAAAACATTTACTGTCACAGAAATAAAAGTAATATAGATGTATATGGACATCATTCCTGAACACATAGCATGTCTTTGATGCAACAGAAAGCAAACAAACAAAAAATCATTACACTTTCTCTACAGGAGTCATAGAATAATATACTAGCGATCGATTCTTCATCATCAGTGAAATCGCTCTTGTTGACTCTAAGAAAGAACAGAACTAACTGAACTAACACAACATATTTTCATCTTAGTAAAGGATCAGCATGAGTTGTTGCAAAAACTTCAAAATATGTTAACTGTTCGCTGTTAACTGTTCGGTGCCAATTGGACAAATCACGTATAGACCGAAGAATTGGAAGTGAATAAAATAGTAAAAAGAACAAGGCCAGACAATGGTTCAATGATAGAGAGGCCCTCTAGACAAGCAACAAATCACAAGGAAGCTAATCTAATAAAAGAAAACATGGTAATTGAAAGTACTGGCGATGACCAGACCTGAATCTTATGAAGTTCAATAATTTGTTTATGTCTACAAATAATGTTCGTGCTTGTATTTGTAATAAAAAGAGCTAAAATCTAATAACTATATCATTATTATTAATGAAATATTAGTAAGCAGTTTTGGTGTAAATCCTAGAAAATGTTTTGCAAATATTTGTGCTTGAAATGTCAAAAGAAAGGAATAGTTTGTCAGAAAATACAGCATTTCGTCAGAATCCATCAATATGACATTTGTCAATTAATGTTGGTCCAGATCGGATACATTTGCAACAAAGGTAAATTGTAACAGTAAACCTAAATGTCCCTCAAAGTTTTCATCAACAGTGTACTTTATTTTGATATTGATAAGTTCAACTATAGATTATGAAATACATTTTATCAAGATGACGTATGTTACAGTTAAATATCGAAATGTTTTGGACATGTTATATGTAACATATTTCAGATACTCCAAATGTCTGGATACACGATATCATTATGTCAGCAAAACTGTTGCGCCTGTAAATGACGTCTGTTTTATATGTATTTTATAAAGTTAATTTATTTGAAATGAATTAAGTATGATGAAAAGATTTTAAAATTTGTTTCTTTGTTTAGCATTAGACAGTTACCATAGACACAGCTCAGTAGACTGAAATTAAACTCGATGACCTAAACACATTTCATTGATTTGATCAAGCAACTATTAAAGAATATTAGCAAAAAAATATTTACTGAAGGATTTTCTATAGAAATTAAAAAAGTTTGAAAATGATACTATTTTTTCTCCCTTTTCCAAAAATTCTATTGGGTTTTGTCAATTTCTGTTAAAATAGAGTACAAAAAAGATTATTCATTTTTAAAAATAACATTTATTTAGATAAATTAGATATATTAAACTATAGTATATTTATTTCTTTTTTCTTTTAACGAGATATATTTTAGCTTTTTTATTGAAAACGGCTACCATGGATATAAAAACAAAGCATAAAAACGAGCACGGTGACCTATCATTTTTTTCCATATTCGTATTCAGATAATTTTTTACATGATATATGTGAAAATCAGAACATTCTATGACAAAAAAACCCTGTTACATACGCCCTTAAAGTTTATTCTTTACATAACTGGTAGAGAGGCATCGGCCAAGAATGTAAGAAGCTTCGTTCTACACAACAATTGTAACATGGGTAACTCGCAAATTCGTTGTATACATGTCACCGGTAAAAGAGTGCTCCTTGCAGCATTGGAAGAAATATGGCCAAGGTAGCCATATAATGCTAAAATAATTGCATTGAATGATTTCAGCACTTGTTGGGTCACAATTGACCCCGGGACTATCCCAGTGCCTTTTCATAAAACAAAAATCAAAATCTCCAGTAACAGCAAAGATAGTGCTCTTGACATATACATAAGGTATTTTCAGTATGTTCAAGAACATTAGCTTATGCGCGACTGTAGCGATCTTGGCAGAAGTAACAGGGCAGACCTTAGTTACGATGTCGAAACGTCTTGTGGCGAATCCTTCGGGCCACCGACGTTACGATTCCATGTTCATAATTTATTGGAGCAAAATTGATTTTCGTAAATACGGCTTGACAGCGGATTTTGCAACTATAAATCGGTGTATCTTATGAAAGTGTTACCGATTTGGTCGTATTTTCAAAAGAAAACCCTTTGCAACCCTTCAATACACAAACATTTTCAAAATCATCGGATTTCGTTTCCGAGTTGCGCCATGTGTCATTTCGCATATTCTCGCGAGACTATGAGTTTCCTTATAAGGACATCCAGTCCAAATATGGAAAGTAAATAACATTCGGAGCTATTCGCTTTTTACCGCAGAATGTTACAGTTACGAAACAGATGTAAAACAGAAAGTAAAATTCATCTGTCACAATAGTTCGCATGTTTTATTAAAAATATCTCGTGTTTAAAATAAAATATGACACAAGGTTGAACTGAGACGGACTATACTCGATATATCATGGTTTAACCAGCATGTCAGAGTGTGCTAATTGTGGAAAAGCGTTCGCTTTAAAAGGTTACTACGGCCTTTACTACGTTTTCCATATTTTGGCTAAGCTCCGCCCACAACCTTTTGTGTGTTGGCACGAGTATTCCGAATGATACCGGAAGATCAGATTAGAACACAATAACACACGTCGGTTTCAGAAAAAGTGTTTACAAACTTCGAAAATGACATTGACGATACTTTTCTCGCTTTGTGGTAGGATATTAATTGTCAATAGATAGCCCAATGTGTTTTTAGTTGCATATTTTTGCTTCATCTTCTTGAAAAATCAGCGGTTGTGAATCACGGCCGCTCTGCTCCATATAGTATATAGGGACGGATTTACTACCGTGTCGAGCGCTAGCGAGACACAAGGTAGTAACATTACTTCTAGGCAGACCTCAGTCACATATATATACGTTTTATCTTAACATTCACTTTCATATTTTTGGACGCAGCAGTTATTTTGACGCGGCTTAGTATGGACATGGTTTTCTCTCAGTTTCTATAAATTCATGAGGCACTCATACAATTGCACATACAACAATGTTATTCTTATGGTTGAATGAAAATTAATCCGCTGGTTTCTTAGGAATGGTTCCTTGGGTTGTTGTTGGTGGTGGTGAGGGGGTACTGATGAGGATTTAGCTTTGTACTTTCATTGTAACATTTCATTCATTAGAACATACAAAAGATGAGTAATTGCATGTGGTTATCATGAAAAAGTTGTTTTCTATATACAATTGTATTATCAAATAAGTCTGTATGAGATTGTTAACTCAATATGCATGAAATTACATGTTTGTATGCTGAAATTGCTTATTTTATCCACTTGTATATGAGTTTCAAAATAATACTTTTTTGATCATGATATTAACTGTCTGCATTATGTAAAATTCATTCTTTCCCTTTCGGTTCCAATGCAAATATTACAAACACAAATGTATCGTCTTAATGATTTAGTCCATTTATCTAGTTAGATTATGTATCTTATACATTATTGAACAATTAATTTCATAATGATTATTGTGTTTTATGCTCACCTGAGCATAAAGAGCACTAAGAGCTCATGGGGGGCTATTAGGATCATGGCTCTGTGCCTGGCGTCCGTAGTTCCTCCGTCGTCAACAATTTCCTTTGAACAACACCTCGTCCTAAACCGCTGAGTTGATTTTTACCAAACTTCACGGGATTGATCTTTACATGTATGTAGTCATCTTTCAAAATTGTTCAAATTGTTTTGTTGAAAAAGTAGGACATAAGAGCAAAACATATTTTAAAAATGCAAACTTTGAAAATCTTCTCCTGAAAAATTGCAGAGCCTGGAGCTTAGATATTTGATGTGTAGCATTGTCTAGTGGACCTTAACCAAGTCTGTTCAAATCATACCCTGAGGTCAAAATTATCCCCGCCCTAGGGGTCACTTGATTTTACTAGAATATTCTTCTTCATAGAAACCACAAAGAATGGAATTTAGATATTTGGTGTGTAACCATTACCAAGTTCAAATCATGACCCTAGGCTCAAAATCAGCCCCGCCTCAGGGGTCACTTGATTTGACAAAGACTTGTATAGGAGAATTTAACCACAAGGCATAGAGTTTAGATATTTGATGTGTAGCATTGCCTATTAGACGTTACCAAGTTTGTTCTTATAATGGCCCTGGGGTCAAAATTGGCTACGTGACAGGGGTAACTTGATTTTTTTTCTTAGAATCATATAGGAAAACTAGAAAAATCTTCTTGTCAGAAACCAGAAGGCATATAGTCCATATATTTGGCATATAACATAGCCTAGTGGACATCTAAAATGTGTTAATATCATGTCTATGGAGTAAAAATTGGCTCTACCCCAGAGGTCACATGGTTTTATATAGACTTACATAGATGAAAATCTATTAAAATCTACATGTCAGAAACCAAAATGCCTTGGGTTAAGATATTTTGTATCTAACATAGCCTTATGGACATGAACCTAGAGCCCTTGGGTCAAAATTGGTCCCGCCAAAATTTATTACTTGACATTATATAGACTTTTATAGGCTATGACCTTCAAAATTTGGACCATAGGTACAGTTTTTCCGTGTGAAATTAAGATTATCTTGCTGTACTTTTGCATGAATTATATATTCAGTACGTCTGAAAGGCAATATTTTTTCAGGGCCATCTTGACCCTCATTCAATTTTTAGAATAACATAGTAAACAGCATTGGATAATTTAAATAACATAAGATGATCTTTAACTAACAAAAACATGTTTAAGAAATGATTTATAAAAGAAAAGACATATGCTACAAGTTTCAGTTTAACCACGTATGAACCGTCACGGAACGTGTATCACGAGTAAAAAAAAAACATGGAATGTCTCTTGTGTGGTATATTCAGTGTGCCATATAATGTGTGATGTAAACAATTGACTGGAACACCAAAACGAATATATCACATGCTGGAATGGGTGTAGGAAAACGAAGGTTTTAAAGAATATGTCACAATTCCATTAGTTACATTTATTCATCCTGTCCCATATTTAAATTATTTAATGCGAAAGGATTTCCGTACTCCGTATCTTAAAGGAAACATTTAATTACTTTGAAATATCAGTAAAATCATAAGAATATTGATTTTAATACATTTTACATTTGGGTTTAACGTCCCGCTGACAGTATTGATGCTATAGGACGACTTAAGTCTACTGGAGACAGATATTGTGCTGTAACATCACGCCGCAGACATGTGGGATGATACCACACCAAGTCACTCAATCCTGATACCGGACCAGCCAGTGCTGTAACTACGCTATACGCTGAGCGCCAAGCAAGGGGTGCATACCAGTACATTCTTTGATTTATGACTTTTGTATGTCGCAGCCAGGGATCGAACCCACGACCTCCAACTCACGAGGAGAACGCTCTAACCGCTCTGCACCGGGGACGGTAGCTGTATTCAACGGGAGCTGTATAAGGTGGGACATTGCCACCCCCTTTCTAGAATAAGTTATATATGCATGCGTTCTGTGACATAATCAATTCAACAAATCACTATGATCCATGGTCGCCAGGGGCCCCCGTGATTTTCGATTTTTCCGACATATTCGTAAGACCGCGTCAATTACACATGTCTTTGAATTTATGCTCGAAAGGAATGGTCATTTCCGAAATACCTATACCCATACTTTTTCAGCTAAACTCAATAAATAGTCATGAAAACTTGGAATATAAATATTCGAAACGTACGTTGTGTTTCTAGAGGAATACGTAATGTTTATGATAAATCTAGGTATAAGAAATCGACAATATATTTTTTATTTCCTGTCGGTCTTACCTCCTGAAGGTGAAAAACATTGTTTGGAGACAACGATTGGATAAAAAAACTAAATTTACAGAAAATAATATTTTTAGTTAGTGTATTTTCATAATATGCCCTTTTAACAGCATATAGTGACTACACCATTGATTTACCACAGTACCGCATAAGACGTGTGAAGAACAATTCAAGACTCGGTTGACGAAGGCAGTCGAATGGGAATGATTAATCTAATACAGAAGAAAAACCCAAGTATACTCTTTCCTGGAAAGAGAAGGAGAAAGAAAGAGAAGTAAGAAAAAGTCAATAAAAGTTTCTCCTTTTGTGCTATACAAACGTATATTTCACAATTGAAGGTTATTTCCAACACGATGAAGCGTAGCACGCGCGTGTTGATACATTGTACAGATGTAGATTATATATCTGAGAAAAGTTTTGACCGATACACAGGCTCAGAAAGGACCACCAAGAAGTCAAAAGTAAAATGCCTTGCCGGTGTAGGAACTTTCATAATACTAAAAAGGAACCAACGTCAGCAAAGTTAAAACGATCCTACATAAGATTAGTACTAATTCAACTACACACTATCACATGTTACTGTTTATTATCACTGTGCTATTTTTTTCTTTCAAAAAGCATGCCAGCAGCACAAAACTGCACGGAAACTCTCGAAACAATAGCTAAATGTGTGCAAAACTTTTTATGCGTGACACTAAGCCTAATGAGCCTTTTACACACCATCGGAATAATCTCCAGTAATGAATTACATTATTATTTCATAACCACCTGTCTGTTTATGTTGCCCTAGCGACCCAGGAGGCGGGACCACGTGCATGCGATACTAACCAGAATGTATCTCGATCTTGTCCATCTCGACGCTCGCGTCACCCTGCCAACTTCCGCCGGGGAGTCATAACAACGCACTCCGGCAATGTGGCACTCCGACGTGACTTTGTATATTGGACTTTTACACCCACGCGCGCGCGGGGGCGCACACAAACACACACGTGAATTAAAGATTAAACAAGACAAAATAAATAGATTTACAGTATAAAATGACAAATTGATAAATTAAATTCGGAATCAACAAAATTAGATCCCATGAAAAAGAAATGTAACCATGTATTTTTTACATTAATTTGATGAAATACATGTATGTTTTAGGCTAACGAGACGTTGTAGTGCTGTTGTGTGTAGCCTCAGGAAAACCTCTTGACTTTCAAAAATGATTACATAAGGTGAAAAACTAACTCAAATCGTTTTGCATATTCTATATGTTGCATTAATTTACGTTATTTTATTTTTAAAAAAACTAGCTCAAATGAAGGCAAGAAACCTGTTTAGGTCACGTTGGTCAGTTGATTGCCAAAATCAGAATCTTGATATGGGTAGAATGTGAAGCCGAGTCAGCATAGTCTGTATCAATATGATGAATGTACGTACAAATATGACATTGATACTTTTAGTTAGTGGTCAAAATATATTAATTCTATATGTTGATACAACACAATGCATTATGAAGTCTATATTTACCTTTTCAACAACCCAAACCCAAGAAATATTTTTTAAAAAAGATATGCAGCATTGATGGGGGTTAAATATGATGTACGAATTGTTATACGTGGAACCTTTTATCCTAGGAAGTCAAAATAAGGATAGATAAAACTCGATATTTAAGTGTCCCCTCTACCACAATCAGCGGAGTAAATATCGTCGTATTAAAGTGCATCGTCATTACGTCATTTGGAGACAGTGAAACTGACTATAATATACTGCAGGTATTTATAAAGTTTGGCCAGAAATACGTCTCAGTGTGCATCAAAGAGAAGTGTTTTGATAAATATATAACTAAACTTTCCGTTTGCTTATCTAAAAGGGATTGAATTTATCATTTTAATGATACTTGATTATTGAAGCTTTAATATATATATATATCTTCTTTATCATAAATGTGTACTGGAGAATTTCATCACACTTCATCTTCCTGATTTTAAATGATTTTGACCTAGAGCGCGAACAAACTTTGAAATGAATGAGTTTTTAATGACGTCATAATCTCTTGACTTAAAAATATATCATTAATGCAATGCATCGGTGTAACAATTTCAAATGACCCCCAAATTCAAGTTTCCCACGGGAACATGAAAACGTTTTTCTATTCCCGGTAAAGGCATAATGAAAACTTTTTGAGACTTAAGTATATTTGAATCAAGTGGCCCCCGATTCAAGTCACCATCCCGGGAACATAAAAGCGTTTTTAGATTAATTTGAAAACGTTTTATATTCCCGGATGGGGCATATTGAAAACGTATTGAGACCCCACCATCCCATTTTCAAATGTCCTTCCCAGAAACCTACATATTATCCCGGGTAAATTTGATTTTTTTTTTTAATTTCCCTATTTAACATCATATAAATTCAACTTAGGAACCTTAAATACTAATAAATACATCAATGGGTTTACGATACGCTGTTAAGTATAAGTTATGTTATTAGATATACACTTTCCCAACATTTGAAAACTTTTTTAAGTTCCCGGACTGGGAAAGCTTCACCAGCCTTATCTCTTTACCTGATATGAATTCAATTTAGGAAAATCGAACACCAATAGATATATCAATAATACGTAATACATATTTTTATATCATACGTGTTGAAGTTTTACGTTTTTACGACATAAAGGGAAGGGGTCATTTGAAAACGTTTTTATGCTCGCGGGTAGGGGAATTTTAAAAACGTTTTTAAGTTACCGGGGGTGGAAGAGCTTGAAATTGGGGGGCTTGAAATGGTGGGGGAGGGGGGAGACTTGAAAACCTTACACCAGCTCAGACAACGTTCTATTAATCCTGAAAAGAAGAGAAAAGAAGAGATACAGGTTCAATCAGATATTCCATGAATATCTGCCAAGTTTGATGACGTTTTCACTTGAAATGTTCAATACTTTTTTATATTTAATTTTAATGTTGCGTGGACAATTACAACCTATTGAAATTAACTCTTGACACAGGTTGGAAAAAAGAATTATAATACAATGATCTTCCCGATCTTGAAATAGGTTACATCGGCCGGGCGCTTGGTTAATTGTGACCTAGGCAAATCATTGAAGATTTAATCATAAAGTAAATCTGAAGAAAAAAAGAAAACAAACTAATTCAAAAGTAAGCTAAAAATCTTAACCTTTTTAACAGACATACAAAATATGAAAAAGTCGACAGTCTGTTCATACAGAAAATTCAATTAAAATTGCCTCATCATTAATGACGCTAGAAAGTTTAAAACAATTTATTTTTTATAGTATGATGACGTTATAATCACATGACTTAAGAAGAATCACATGTTCAGGTAACATTCTTTGAATCCCGAAAAAAACATTCAGATTGCTAATTCGAGAGTGTGAACAGCTTTGTTTTGAAATTTTCAAGCTAATATTCAATGAAACATGATTATCTGCCTTGTTAAGAAAGATACAAGATAATTCAAAAATAAGAATTTGTAAAGGTCGTTCCTTCTGGAGCAGTTCTTCGAAGCCGTTTAAATTCTGTAAATAATTGTATGAACATAATTTGTAGCAATTTTTCTCGACTTTTCAAAGATATATAACTTTTAAAGACCTGTCAATTAATTGCACAGTTATGAAGAGAAATCTTTATGACATATACGTCGTTTATTTTATACTTTTGTACAGAAAAATCATGTATAGTCCAAAATCTGACCTTTTTTTTATTATACTAAAAAGATCCCGGCAGAAGTAAATTACAAATTTTTGTTGATATTTGCCGCTGATCTATATCTCATAAACCGTTTACTATAAGTCATACATGAAGCGAGCGAAATGTTAGGACTTTGATGTCCTTTTAAATATTACGTGGATTTTTTGGACTTCATATAAGAAAGATACATTAGAAATAAGAATTTATAAAAACAACTGTTTTTGCTGGCGTTTATGCATTTCTTCCCAACCGCCAAATTGCTGTTTGCTATGCCATTATCATTTTTTTTTTGTAAATACATGTAAAAAATAACATTATTTATAGCCATCTACCAGGACTTCCCAAAGAAATGTAACTTTTTAAGATCTGCCAAGTATTTGCACAATTATATGGGGAAACTTTAATGACAGTTATCTGGTACCAAAATTTGTTTGCTGTCAATTCTGGGTGGATTTTCTTATGTTGTATGTTATGGGAAATGTACATTATAAATGCAGCCGTTTAAAATGGTTTCCATAACAGAAAGCCCTGTCGTTTGTCCACAGACGAGGTCTGTATGTTGTCAATACCCAAACAGCATTTAACTTTTTCTCGTTCGCCCTACACGGTCAATCCAGTCACAAAGATGAACTTCCTGGTCATCTTCAGATCCCCCAGGTCACCATACAGTTTTTTGTTCAGTGGAATGTCTGATAGCCATGGTGTTGTTCTCTCCGTTTGCATCTTTCGAGGATGTGCTATGTTGTCTGTTCTTCTTCACCACATGGACAGAGTGGTGATGGTACTAGCTTGTACTTCCTGTACATGTGTGAATTCAGTATATTGTGACCTGATCGCAGTCTGACCATTACAACTTGCTCTGGCCTGTGTAGTTGATGATTTGCATGTTCTTGTCGGGGCCTCATCAGTGACTTGATAATGACCACTTTCTCATGATAGCTTACACTGGTGTTAAGCTGTTTAGACTGCGCTCCAAGGTTTGCTAGTGTGTCTTTTCATTTCCAGGAATACCACAATGTGCAGGTATCCACCGGAGGGTGCAGTGCCCTGGCTAGTTTTGGTGTCTTGGTATTGGTCAGGGCTTATATAACAGATTGAGAGCCTGTGAAGAAGATAACACATGAGCTTTTCTCTACAAGGTCTTTAACAAATGAAACAGCTTCCATGAGCGTGTAGTTTCTGCAGTGTTTTGCTGTCGAAGCAGCAGCTGTTTTTGTACAACCATTCGGGCATTGTATGAAAATACCAGCTCCCCCATCTTTGATAACATAAGTTGCTGATCCATCCGTGTCTATTCCTCTGAGTGTACTCCTCGCTGATCATAGCTAGAGTGTGGTCGTGGGTTCGATCCCCGGCAGCAACATACCAAAGTCGTAAAAATGGTACTGTTATAGCTCCCTTGCTTGGCGCTCAGCATATAGGGGTAGTTGCAGGACTGGTTGGCCCGGTGTCAGGATAATGTGACTGGGTGTGGTATCATGCCACATGTCTACGGCGTGATACTGCAGTGTGGCAGCACTATATCTCGAATAAAAATCGTCTCTAAATGACTGAAATACTGTCGGTGGGACGTTACACCCAACAAACAAACAAACAAACAAACAATCATAGCTAGAGTTGCAACTTTCCTGGTATGGTCATCCTTCTCTTTCTTTGGCTCCAGGTTAGGAACGCTGGAGTTGCTTGAAACTGCAGACAGGTCATTTTCACATGGATCTGTGAAGTCAGCCATACCCAGGGGAGTAGTCTTACTGTTCAAAAATGGATTGCAGCAGAATTTTGGTTGTTCTCCTGTCTCCCGGTGGTTTGCCTCATAATTGGATTGGATCGGGTGGATTTAGTGGCTCCTGATATAGTACGCATAGCTTGGTTTTGTTGTAAGGTGCCCCAGCCATTGTGTTCCAGCAAGTTTGCACGTTATTGCAAGCTTCTTCGGAGCCTTCCTTTCTGCTTGGGCAATGTGTGGCTTCCATGTCTGTCTTTTGTCAAAAACCACACCGAGATAAGTAGTTTAGTTTCCCCTTTAAGTGGAGATGTACCCATCCTGATAGCGCCAGCATTCTGCTTAGGCGACATGGTGAACAGTGTTGTGAATGATTTGTCTTTGTTTATTGTGACACACCAGTCCTTAGCCCAAATGACGAGTCTATTGATGGTCTCCTTTATTCTCAAGGGGCATATTCTTCCCTGCACCATAACACCAGGTCGTCTTGTATACAGCACTGCATGTACTCCCCTCGGTAGTTCTGCAACCAGATCATTGATGAAGAGCAAATAGAGGGTCATGTTAAGATGTAGATGTATAATTGGCATTCAAATTTCATTCAACACGAATAAGATTTCATGGCAAAAACAAGTTTCGAACTTTGGATCCTAAACATATGCTTTAATGTTTCAAAGGCCGCTAATGAGATTGAAGCATGAAAATTGGCACCGACGTCTACTTTATATTTTCACAAGGATTCTGTCTTAAGTTACGTTATTATGACGTCATTGAAAAGATAAAAAAACAATCCTTTTGAAGATTTCTCTCGCTCTGGCATCCTTATTTTTGAGTCAATCTCAATTAAACTTTAACGATTGATAAAGTTAAAACTGAAGCATTGCACACTGCAAGCTGCAAGAAATCTTTGTTTTGTCACGTGGTTATGACGTCATGCATATGGTAGCAAGAATTATAGAAAAAAATAATATAAGACCGACAACTTAACCAATGAACTTTTGCAAACTTCGAAACTTAAGACGATCAAAATGTATTGAAAATATCAGACATGGCAGATAGTCATGGAATATCTCATTAAATATTTGAAAACAAATCTGTTTGCACACTCAAAGCAATATGTTTTTAGCTCACCTGAGCGCTATATGCTCAATGTAAGCTTATGTGATCATCCTGCGTCCGGCGTCCGTCGTCGTGTGTCGTCCATCGTCAACAATTTGTTTGAAACGACATCTCCTCTGAAACGGCGAGACAGACTTTGATTAAACTTGGCAGGGATTTTCCTTGGGTGAACCTTCACAAACGTTTCTAAAATAAACTTGATCAATGTAGAACTCTGGTTGCCATGGCAACGGAAAGAAAAAATATTAAAACTTTAAAAATCATCTCCTTCAAAACTACTGGCCAGATTTCAAAATGTTTAAGTACAGATGTTCCTTGGGTGATCCTCTACCAAGATTGCAATTTTTTTTCTAATCCGTAAAAAAACATAGCGACCAGGGGCGAGGATAACTTGCTTTAAACGTATATAGTGAAAACTTTAAAAAAAACCACATCTCCTCTAAAAACGCAGGACAAAATTTGATTAAACTTTGCAGGGATGATCCTTGGGTGAATCTTTACAAAAGCTGCTAAATAAACTTGATCTATATAAAACTCTGGTTGCAATGGCAACGGAAAAAAATGAAAACCTTAAATATCGCCTCCTTCAAAACTTCTGGCCAGATTTCGAAATGAACAGGGTATTGACTAAAGTAGTTCATACCTCAAGGACTTTGTTGAGTCACGTGGTCATGACAACATTCGTATTTAAGTAATAGTTATTGAAAATTCATATAAAATCGACGTTCAAAGTAAACTCGTAATTTATTTTTCAGTTTTTAGACTTTTGAATGCAGTGGTGCGTACTGCAGGAATATTTGTTTTCAAAGTACTAAAAATATAGACAACGTGTTTGTCTAGAGGTTTACTTTGTATTTTCGGAAGGATTTTTTCTTAAGTGAAGAAAACTTCATTGAAAAACAAAAAGCAGTTTTTCAAAAGATTTCTTGCGCTCTAGCATCATAAATTTGAGTCAATCTTCATCATTTTCTTTTAGAATTGATAGACTTAAAACTGAAGAGATACATACTGCAAGGAATGTTCGTTTTGTCTGGCTTTTATGACGTCATGCATATTGAAGCAAGAATTATTTTTAAAAAATCGTCATTTTAGTGCATTCAAATTTCATTTGCAAAAATGTCGAAAACATAGACGTTAATTTTTTTTTTTTTTTTTTTAAATTCAAGTGATAACGTCATCATACATGGCAGAAATTTATGTTTCTCGGAATATCTGAGTGAAAATTGTTCGCACTCTCGAATAGAACGTTACCTGAACAGGTGCTTGCATAAAATATATTTTCTTAAGTCACGTGATATAAAAATATAAAAGTCATTCAATTTAAACTGAGTTTGCGCTATAGTGTCATTAATTTTGTGCTATTATTCTTTAAAATTTTATTATGTTTATTATTATTATTATTATTATTATTACCTCAGTTTTCACTTCATTTTTTTAGAAAGGTCAAGACCATTTAAGTTCAAAATGTTAATGATTGACTTCAGTATTAAAGCTTCAATAATTAAGCATCAGCGTGTCATATTTTTCTTAATTGATAAATTCAATCTCTTTCAGATAAGAAAATAGAAAACCGTTTCATTTCTTAACATAACAAACGATTATTGATATATGATGTTTTGTCTTCATACATCTCAGCTAATTCGCTATTCGATCCGTCCCAATTGTAATCGGTACGTTTACATACGAAGAAATCGCTTATTAACTTCGCCAGGTAATGGTATGTGAGTTACGATTACATTTTTGAAAAGTTAAGCCATTTATTTTCGAGATGCAGTACATAAAAGTATGATGCAAAATGCTAGGTAGATGGTTTAATAGAGACAGGCTGATAGACTATCGAGACATAATATAGACTGGCTGATAGACTATCGAGACATAATATAGACTGGCTGATAGACTATCGAGACATAATATGGATGTAAATACACACAAGCATATGATAAGATTTTACTGTGACTTTCAGACTTTTCAGGGCTGGGGGTAGGTGGGGAAGTGTACCATAACCAGTGTTTAAGAATGTACAAATCCAGAACACACATAGTTTTCGTATATTGATATCTTCATAAAGTGCGTTTAGATGTAAATATACGACGTGTTATTTTTAGGTGAGTCTAAACTGAGTAAGCCAGTACTTTGCGCCTGCAAATATCTTGAGAAGTCCTTGCCCCCAGCAGTTTATGAGTGCATGATTTTACTCATATGCAAATAAAATGTGATCTTTAGTATTTTGTTAAGTTAAATAAGTTGTCCCTACTTACGTAGAACTACCCCTAATCGTTTGTCACAAGCCTATAGGTGATCATGCAAAATGTATTAGTCTCGGGAGATTTTTAAATTAAACTCATATGTCAGTTACATTTACACTATGTTTTGTCAAATTCCACGGAGAGCGAACTGTATTTTAGTCTAAGATTTTTGAATTCTTCATGATTCAATGAATATTATTATGGTATGCAAATAACCTGTTTGTTGTTGAACGGATGTTGTGTTCGTGTTAAAATGTTTAATGTAACCATATCTAAGACTTCATGAACTTATCAATGGAAGCAGTCTTAGTTATTGCTTAAGCCTATACTCCGACTGTTGCTGAGAAGTTTCATAAAGCTGAACGTTACAGTGGCCCTACTTATACAACAACAGTAGCTATGTAAATATGTTCGGCTTAACGTTTTTAGTCCCCTACCGGTGTAACCGGAGGGAACTATACGTTTGCCCTCCGTCCGCCCGTCCGTCCGTCCGCAAAAACTGGATCCCATGATAACTCAAAAAGTACTGAAGATATTTCTATGAAACTAGAAATATGGATAAATATGAAGAGTATGCACATCTTTTTTTTTCTTACTAGGTTGAAAATTCTGGTTGCTATAAAAACAAATATACTTAAAATATGACAAATAAAGCAATATATTGTGATAACCCAAAAAGTACTAAAACTTTTTTATGAAACTTAAAATATGGATAGATGGCTGTATAGAGATTATGCACGTCATTTTTAGCTTGTTTTTTTTCTTCCGACCAAAAATCTGGTTGCTTTGGTAATTGAAAAATTATGTACCTCACCGGTAGGGGACTCATACGTTGCCTGCAACACCAGTTACTTGTTATGATATGTTTCTTTTTTGTAAACATGTATTTTAATTTAAATTTTTGGAGTTTTCAAGCTAACACACACACAAATCTATAAATGATTAAACCCCACCAAGACACCATAATCGTTTTGTCAGAATCACATATAATGACATGCGATTATTTTGTGGCCTACTATTCCATTATCGACCCTCTATTGAGGCCTACACTTAAAGTAGATCATGGTTTCAAGTTGAATTATTAGCACGGGCAGCACTATTGGGTAAAATGGCCTTGAAATAATAGAGTATATGGAGTATGGTCATTTTTCTTGTAGAAGAAGATAATTTTGGTAATAAATGGTAAAAAAATACTGATAATTTATATTATATCGCTTGAAAAGATACAACCTCATTGATATATATATATATTGAGCATGTCAGATGTTGCACGTGTATAAAAATGATATCAGTCCGCAGCAGACCGGGAGAACAAATGTTTCCCGCGATATGGAGCATGACCAAATAATGTCTGAGATGAAATCGACAGCCCCAACGATTGATGAAGTCACGCTGTCATTTTCTCGACATGTACATAAGCATTAATTAAATTAAAATCGTCGTACGTTGACATAAAATGATCAAGTGGAACCGAACTAGGCTGAATCAAAACAAACAGGAGATGGTTATTTACGAGTTGTTTTGGTCTGGGGAGGAAAGGTGATAGACTCCCGTCTGTGATGTGGATTGAGTTTTGTTGTCGAAACGCAACGGTTTCTAAAATTTCAGCCGGCTTGCCATTATCTAAATGAATAGTTGATTAATAAATAATGTCATATGCAGACTAATTCGTGTAGATTCCAAATATTAATCATATTTTATGAAATATTCAAGAAATAAACGGTCCGTTTCATATGTGTAAGTTTGTCGATTACAAATTCACATCTCTTAGGGAAATGTCTCATAGGGAGCTAATTTAATTTGCTTTCCAGAGCTATATACGAACCGATATGTGATTGTAGATATATGTTTAATTGTAGATATGTTTGATATAAGATGAATTTGTAGATATATGTGATCCTAGATATATGTTTGATTGAAGATATATGTGATTATAAATATATGTTTGATTGTAGATATATCTGTTTATAGATATATGTATGATTATAGATACATGTGATTACAGATATATGTTTGATTATAGATATATGTGATTGTAGATACATGTATATGTTTGATTGTAGATATATGTGATTATAGATATTTGTTTGATTGTAGATATATGTTTGATTGTAGATATATATTTGATTGTAGATATATGTGATTGAAGAGATGTGTTACCGTTTGTGAAATATCCGTATTGTTTTATTCAAGTTAGTTTTACCTTGTATTTTTTAAAATTTTTTTTTGTCTGCCTCTTAGTTTTCTTATGTCTGCCTCTTAGTTTTCTTATGTCTGCCTCTTAGTTTTTCTCATGATACACATGTACTGCCCTTCGTTTTTCGCAAGTATTTATATATACATCGGCTTCTTAGTCGTTGTTTGTTTTTTTTCATATATATTTATCATACATATACCTCTAAGTTATCAGTATGCATTTGTTATACATTTAGTTTCTTTCGTTTGTATTTATTTTAACCTCAGGTGTTCGTATTAATTTATTATACATTTGCCCTTTAGTTTTTCGATGTATCAATATATACTTTTGCACGACATTGCGGCCAGATGAGGATAGCTATAGCTATGGGATTTTAAACATAGTTTTCCGTAAGCATTTCCTATACACCTGACTTTTAGTTCTTTTCGTATGTATTTATGATTCTACATCCGCTCCTTAGTTTTTGAATAGGGTGCTTGCAACGCTGTTCTATGGTAGCACTCATTTTTAACCGGACATCAATTCGAGACTGTACTTAGACATCTATATTTAACGATTTCCCCTTTTTTACTACGCAGAGAAAGAGTTCAAAATTTGTTTCCTGTCTTATCATTAAACGGTGATAATTTCATATTTATTTCAATACTATTGAGTTATGGAAGTCGAATTTGAATTAAAATATGTTGATATTCGATGCTGGAAATAACGTGATTAATAAACTGTAATGAAAAAAGTAAGTACGCATGTGTATCTTATTCGAAGATATTTTGAATCATGACTTGCTGAAATTTCCAGTCACAGGCAACAATATATGGATAAATTTCGTCTATATGCAACAGATGGCCCAATAGTGCAGTGGGTAATATAGTCAGGTTGTTGGCAATTTGAACGGCGATGAGAAGGGGTGTGGGTTCGAGTCCCAGACGAAGAATAAGTTTCACATTAAATTTAATTTCTAAATTATTTTTTCAATATATGATACATATATTTCTGTTATGCTGTATATCATTAATTAATCTTTATTAAGTACATGTGTTTATAAAATGAAATGGAAAAAAAAATAATGAAAGTTTGTTTTAGTTTTTCTGCCACATATTCATATAATTTTATAAACAGTAGGAAAGAGAAATGGGAAGAGTAAGAGTGGCGATATGCTTATTGTTAGCAATCCATTGAGAAAAATGATGTGTTCATCTTTTTATAGCCCGTTTTCAAGCAAGGTAAAGCAGGTTTATAGCATTGGGTATTGGCATTGCTGTAAAATTTGATATTCGTTTATTGGCATTGCTTTAAAATTTGATATTCGTTTATTAAATTTACTTTGATAAACAAAAGAAATGCGACATCATCATATTAATTCGTATGCATTTATTTTACATCTGTCCCTTAGGTTTTCGTATGTATTTATTAAATATCTGCCCTTTAGTGTTTCTTATGTATTTATTATAAATTTGCCCAAAGTGTATTTAACAAAACTGCAGTAGTTTTCGAAGCATCACTTATTATATATGATGCATGGTAGGGGAGAAGAAGCCATATCATTAAATTTGT
>CM037782.1:26124007-26174007 GCA_021229015.1 Solen grandis | reverse complement strand
GTGTGGCCACAATTTGAGAAAATGGACGAGTTGTTCAATCACCCACCTCTGACAGACAAAAGTAAAGTGATTCACATTTATCATCATGGTAAACATTATGATTGCATTACATCAATCACTGGTTTCCTGGGATGCAGCTACTTCTGTGAACACTGTAACTACGGTTATAACAACAGAGAAGCTCACTTGTGCAAGAACATTTGTCTGTGTTACGCCTCGACACTATGCCCAAAAGAAGGATTATTTCCATGTGGTCACTGTGGTAGAACATTTCATAGTCAGAAATGTTTTGATCAGCACAAAGCGAAACCAGGAAAATCTACAAAAAACATCTGTGAAAGTGTATGGGATTGCAAGACCTGTGGTCAAATGGTTGTGGGCACAAAGAAGAACCATCTCTGTCCTGGCACTAAGAAATGCAGGTATTGCAAGATAGTTGTGGATGCAGAACATAAGTGTTATATCTCCATGTACAAAGAACCAGAGAACATGAAGTCACCGACTGTACCTTTCATCTTCTTTGACTTTGAGTGCCGATTTGATTTGGGTGAACATATACCAAACTTTTGTGTTGCTCAGCGTGCTTGTGGAGACTGTATGTGTCAATCCATGAAAAGCCCGTGTCAGAAATGCGAAGCTGTGGATGAGCCTAGAGAAAAATATTTCGTGGTAACAACACTTTGTCAGAATTTTGTGCATGGCTGTTTCAACCCAGTCACAAAGGTACCACAGTGATTGCTCACAACTCACAAGGATACGATGCACAGTTTATTTTGAGGCACTTACTGACACATGATACAGTCAAACCAGAATTGATCATGAATGGAATCAAAATTCTAATTATGAAAGCCCATCAAGTGAGATTAATCGACTCACCGAGTTTTCTCAACATGCCTTTGTCCGATTTCCCCGACACGTTTGGATTGACTGAGATGGCAAGAGGATGGTTTCCATTTTATGCCAACACGGATGAATACCAATACTACATTGGAGACTATCTCCCCGTACATTTTTACAGACCCAGCAGCATGAAGCCTGACAAGAGAGAAGCGTTTCTGAAATGGTACAATGCAAAAGTGGCACAAAAGGCTGTGTTTCACTTTCAGTTAGAAATGCAAAAGTACTGCAAATCAGATGTGGACATCTTGAGACGAGGTTGTGGAGAGTTTAGGAAAGAACTGTTGGCCAGTGACCAAATTGATCCGTTCCTGGAAGCGACCACTCTAGCTCAAGTGTGCAACAAAGCTTGGCGTAAAAATTCAATGCCTCCAAAGACCTTGGCTGTAATCTCTGATGACGGGTATCCAAACAAAACTCGATACTCAATCAAAGGGATTCGTTGGATAGAAACAACTGCTTCCATTGAGAATAAGCACATTCGCCATGCATTAAATGGAGGTGAAGTACAAATTGGACCCTATTACGTTGACGGATTCCACAAAGAGACGAACACCGTATACGAATTCATGGGTGCTGGACACACGGATGTCCAAAATGTTACCCAAGGAGAGACAGTGTGAACGGTTACACACTTCAAACTATGGAGCAGTTATACAATGCCACAACCTTTCGGTTGAAAGACTTGGCACAACAAGGTTACAACACAGTTGTAATGTGGGAATGTGACTTTGATCAGAAATGCAAGATTGAACCAGAATACAGAGATACTGTGAACCGTTTCTTTCCCTTCCAAGAACCTATTATACCTCGGGATGCTTTGTTTGGTGGACGAACCAATGCCGTTCAATTATACCATGAAGTGGATACAACCACCAAGGAAGAAATCAAGTATGCTGACATTTGCTCACTGTATCCATTCGTGAACAAGTACAAAGCATACCCCGTGGGACATCCCAACATCTTAAGTCAAGAGATGATTGATATAAAGAACATTGGAAAGTACAAGGGACTCATCAAATGTCGTGTATTGCCACCACAAGACCTGTGGCTACAAGTCCTACCTATTCACTGTAACAAGAAAATGATCTTTACACTGTGCCGTACCTGTGCTGAGGAAGAGTGTGAAAAATGCAATCACACTCTGTACAAACGCATGTTGACAGGTACCTGGACCCATGTGGAAAGAGCTAAAGCTCTTGAGGTAGGATACCAAATGGTAGACGTCTTCCACATCTGGCACTGGGACACATGGAGTAAAGATGTGTATAAACAGTATATTGACAAATACTTGAAATTGAAACAAGAAGCAAGTGGTTACCCTAATTGGGTAAAAACAGAAGATGATGAAGACCGCTTTAAACATAATTACTTTCAGATAGAGGGTATCTGGCTCGACAACGTGAAAAAGAACAAAGGAAAAAGAGCGTTTGCCAAAACCATGTTGAACTGCTTGTGTGGTAAGAATGCACAAAACAATGTTCAAACCAAAACCGAGTATGTGACTAAGGTGAACCGGTTGTATGACCTACTCTCCGACCGTCATGTCACTGTGCAGTTTGCCGAGATTTTCGATCATGACAACTTCATGTTGGTGAATTACTCGGATGAAACAGACGCAACACAGCCCCATTCATCTTCAAATCCAGTGGTAGCTGCCTTCGTTACGTCCTATGCTCGACTTGAACTTTACATCCAGTTGGAAAAACTTGGAGATCGGGTACTGTATTTTGACACAGACAGTTGTATGTACATCTATGACCCTGACAAGTACAACATTCCAATTGAAGATAGTCAGTTGGGAAAGTGGACGGATGAAGTACCACATGGACGCATTGTCAAATGTGTGGCATTAGGGCCAAAAAACTATGGGTATGAATATATCGATGAAAAAGGAAATCGACATCAGAAATGCAAAGTAAAAGGCATCACTTTGGATTACAATGCTAGTCAGAAAGTCAATTTTAAGACGATGGTCGAGTGTGTACAAGATCGCGAACATTACAAAACTGTCATCGAATATGAATCCCGAATCAAGAGACATAGAAATCGCAAAGTGATCAGTGAGACACAGACCAAGACGTTCCGCTCGGTGTATACAAAACGCGTGGTCGTGGACAAATATAAGACAGTGCCGTACGTTTACCAACCTTCATAATCAGTTGGCTTGTGATCGTGTGCATAGCCTGAACGGTGGTGGAAACATACGGAGATTCACGATGAACACTCTACCAGTAGAAATGCAACAGATGATCAACAGACATCTCGTTGAAGCTTATTAGAAACCTGCTGCATTTTGCAACGAGTTATTTTTTACTTGGGCACAGCGCATTGGAAACAGAATATTTAACCAGACGATGGAGGATCCCTTCTGTTTAAACCAAGTTCAAGATATCTTTAATGATGTAGGAGAGCGTGATCTTCCAAGCAGCTATAAACGTTTGGTAATTCAACAGATTTTTGCCATTTACAACCTGCTACGCAACCTACCGGAACGACACACCAGAGGATATACGTGCCATTTTACTGACTCCAGAACCTATCACTTGTGCACAAGTGTTTAACATTTTTGGTAAACAGTGCGCCGCAATATTCAAACAAAAGAGGCCAAATCCTAATGAACAGTTCTTTCAAGATCCCGATTTCAACAACTTAGAAAGGTTTGAGTTGGGAGACGAATCCCTCTGGGACACCTACAAAATAAGATACTACGCAGAGTACTTGCAAGACGAATGAGTAGCCAAAAAATGGAAAATACTTCACTACAGGAAAAAAACATAACTCCAATTCGGAATCCATGGCGTAGAGCTGTGTTGTTGGCTGTGCGTGTACTTGGAATTCAATCAGAACAGGCGTTAAGACAATCCGAGGAACAGTTTGACGAAGTGCGCATGGCTTTAAATACTATGGGATATACCATGATTTTGCCGGAATGGATGATGTATAAAGAAAGACTGATTCATGATGTGTGTCAAAGTTTACATTTTTGACTGATGTTGTTCAAGTGTTTATTTGTTATGATGTATAAAATAAAATGTTGTCATGTCAATGCTGTTATTATTTCTTAGACCATCATGGAAAGTAGTTAACTTTTTCAACATCCTAGTAACATTTTCATCTCAGGGTCAAGTGGTTCAGGAAAAACTCAATTTGTAAAAAAACTTATTGAGTACAAAACCGATTTATTTCATGTGGTACCACAACACATCGTCTGGTGTTACAAAGAATGGCAAAGTGCCTACGCACAGTTACAAGTACGTGAAGCTATCAAATTCATTCAGGGTATCCCTGAGGATGATGAAGAGATAGTAGACGATACAACCTTACCACACCTCGTCATATTTGATGATATGTTAGGAGAAAAAGATGAGGAGAAAATTAAATTATGGTTCACACGAAAGGGACACCATAGAAATGCCACTGTCATTTACATCACACAAAACATGTTCCAACAATCCAAGGCTAGTCGTACTATCAGCTTGAATGCACACTACATGGTATTATTTCAAAACACAAGAGATAAAGGTCAGATCAAAACACTTGCGAACCAAATACAACTACCCCATTTGGTGATGGCGTATCAAGATGCAACCTCTACACCTCATGGATATCTTATCATTGACTTTCATCCAAGAACACCCGACCTGAATCGTTTAAGAACAGATGTGTTCCATCGGTGGGTAACAGGTGAAGATCGAGGACCGATCGTCTACACTACAGTATAAAATGACTGGAACATGACACCCGATCATCATTAAGGATACAGCTACCATGGAAAACACAACACATACAGTGATCAAAGCTCTAGAATCGTTGAGTCGGGAAAAGAACCCAACAAAACGACAAGAGCTGGTAGAATCAAGATTAAAAGAGATGGTGAAATGGTTCACCTTAGCTGCCCGACTCATCTTAGAGAAAAAAGTAACCGTGCCAAAACAGATGATGAATTTTATGGAACGCAACAAAGATTTTTTCAGACAGTTAGCTGATCAGCATGTGGATCTGACCACAAAACGACAACTTATTTTAAAACCTGGCGGTGGAGGTTTCCTTGGGGGCACCATCATTCCTACCTTGCTTCGATGGAACGGGACCAAAGCAGTGAGAAAATTTGCTCCAGTAGCAAGAAAACAACCACCCAAACGAAAGTCACCAGCCAGGAAACGGTCACGACAACAACCACGAAAACAGCCAACCAAACGCAAGTCACCAGTAAGGAAACAAACAAGGAAGAAGCAGACATTGCCTCATGACCGATTTGTCACTGTAAGAAGAAAACGCTCTGTATCAACTGGAACACCAAAAGTGTCCCCCATACTGATTCGACGTGATGTTACACCAGTGACAACATCTAAAGCATCACCACTTGTGGCCCAATTCTCTCCACTGACCTCATATACTCCCCGTTCTAATAGAAGTTCGATGAGGTCTGGGTTGGCTACACCACAAGGATCAATGAAGGTTTCTCCAAACCCTACAGTTCGACGACAATTGTTTGACCTTTCCAATTCTTCAAGTGGGCGTTCATCATCATCATCATCATCATCATCATCATCAAGATTTTCACCAATCCCAAGTCTCCATTCCCCTTTATCTAATGCCGTTACTGCGATGAGAAATTCAGGACCACTGAGTAGTACTGGCAATATCGCTTTACAAGCCCTTCAACAGTGGTATAAATAAAAGAGACCAAACATTTCATCATCATTTGTCACCATGAAGCGCAAACAACCACTCGTTCGCAAACATGGCAAAATGTTGCTTGCTTTGACAGAAGCCTCGCCCAAATTTCGATAGAAGATTATTCAAGAAGCACCAAAAGAATTGGTGGATTGTATTGCTGAATGTTGTCACAACATTTTAAAAGGCAATGTACCACTGTCAGAGGCTCAGAAGCGTTGATTGCATTCTAAGAGATATCAGCTCCGGCAGTTAGCGACCAAGAAAGTATCAGTTCGAAAAAAGAAAATCATTCTCAATCAGAAAGGTGATTTTCTACCCCTGTTGGCACTTGCACCACTCTTAGCCAAAACAATTATACCTCTTGCTGGGGAAATCATTCGGAAAATATGAAGAAGATGGCCTTCGTTCCAGTTCGGTTGTTGGAAGAGATGAATCGATGGAAGAAAGAACAACGACCTCGGTTACCCCCATCCCCTCAAGTGAGTCAGACTTCATCATTACAGAAAGAAATGAATCAAGTTCTTGACGACAATCAATTGTCTGAGTCAGAAAAAGCACAACAAGTTGGAGAAGTATTACATCGCTTTCAAGTGTCACATAAAAAAGCACTCAAACCCTCCATACCAAACATGGCTGAGAAAACAACGAGTACAGTGACTGAAAAGAAAGAGGAAAAACCGATGACCTTGAAAGATCAAATTCTATACAGTGTTCCAACGACCATGCGGCGAAAGGCTACTCTCTTGTTAAACATGCTGAAAGACCATCCTCACTTAAGTTGGGATGAACATGGCCTGTTAGAATATGATGGAAAACCCGTTGAAGGTTCAAATATTATTGATTTGGTCAATCATGTACTTCGACAGCGGAAAGGGTCAAATCCACGAGGATGGGAACAATTTTCTAGAGGATTGAGAGAGGTCAACATCCCTCAAGAAGTCGTGGGCAATAAACGTCGATGGAATTTCATACAAACACCAGATGATGATGATGATGAAGAGGAGGAGGAGGAGGAAGATTTTTTGATAGTTTTGCCTACGCACCTACATCAAAGAAACAAAGACCTATTAAAAAGGAAGAACCCGATGAGATATAAGCCCATTCGTCATGGGACGCCTACTAAAGAAGGACACGTTACATCGTCACCTGTACTATGATACTGATAATCCTACGAGTTTTGGAGGAATTCATGGACTCTACAAGGCAGCGAAAAAACAGTTGAAATCTATCACTTTAGAGGATGTACGAGACTGGTTGAGAAGTCAAAGAACCTACACGTTGCATAAAACAATACGCTGAATATTTCGACGTCGACAGACTGTGGTAGGAGGTATCGATCATCAATGGCAAGCTGATCTCGCAGATATGCAACGTATGTACAAAGAGAATTCACCATATCGCTACTTACTGTGTGTCATTGATGTGTTTTCAAAATATGCTTGGGTAATACCCATCATTGACAAAACTGGAAAGACGCTCATCCAAGCCTTTCAGTCTATTCTAAAATTCATTTCTTCCCCTCTGAAAAAACAGACAAAGGCCGAAATTTAAATAAAGCGAGTATTGTTGAACGTTTTCAACGTACGCTTAAATCAAGAATGTGGAAATATTTTACTCATCACAAGACCCGTCATTATGTGGATGTACTGCAACTATTGGTACATGGCTACAATCATCGTTTTCATCGAAGCATCGGACGTACCCCTGCATCTGTGTCTAGAGAAAATGAGCATGAAGTCACAAAGACATTGTATGGCAACCATCAAAAGAAAAATAAGAAATCAACTGATTTGAAAGTGGGTGATATAGTGCGCATCAATAAAACCAAGCAAACATTTGCCAAAGGCTATCTACCCAACTGGACAGTGGAATTGTTCAAAGTGGTTCGCATCAACAGAACACATCCATTGACCGTAAAACTTGAAGACTTAGCTGGAGAAACTATCGCCGGATACTTCTACAGGGATGAAATTCAACATATAAAAGATGATGAGCTATACGAAGTGGAATCAGTTCTTGATCGGCGTACAAGGCGTGTAGGCGGTAAAACATTTCAAGAAGTGAAAGTGAAGTGGCTTGGATATCCTAAAAAGTTTAACAGTTGGATTCCAAAATCGCATTTAGTATAAAGTATAAACGTCATGAACAGCATGTCTCAGTCCGATACCAGCAGTGTTCAAGTAGACAACAGTATACAGACAGGAAAAAGTGAGGTACCAAACAACAGAATCACTTTCTTGACTCAGATTGTGATCATCTTATCATCATCATCGTGGCATTAGTGAATCTGTGTCTCAACAGTCCAGATCGTGAACTTTGGTTGCTGCTGATGAGTACTTCTATCTGATACATTCTTTCAAACCCAAGTTTAAAATTTAAGAAATCATGAACTCTTTCTACATCACTCTCATCAGTGATAGTTCGATGGCATTGTACCCAAACAACACACAATGTTGTTTTAGAACCAAGCTGGCAAAAACCATTGATGTCGACAAACAAAATTGGGAAGTGGCTCTCGTGGAAATGATCATCCCCACACAAGTTAGAAACATCGAAGAGGATGAAGGAAAATTCTACATCGTGACTAAAGATCCAGAACTGGCTGCAGCCTTTTCACAAGTGAAAAACGGGTGTGAATTAGAAGGTAAAAAATGGGCAATACCCCTTTGCATTCCTGCAGGCATCTATGCGTCACCACAACATCTCACTGACGAAATGGACAAGGCTATTAAACAAGCCACTAAATCAATTTTAACTCAAAGAAACCTCACATTTGGACTTGATTTTTCCGGCTTGTCAAAACGTGTCAAGTTTACCGGTAATAGTGGATCAAAGATCGGCTTGGAACTTCATCCATCCCTCCTTACGAAACTTGGAGGAGAGGGAAGTACTGTGGTGTTTCCGGACAGAGACAACAACAGATTCAAGTACGGTGTGGACCTCTTCACGAAGATGAACCATCTGTTTGTATATACCGATCTGGCAGAACACACTTTGATAGGGGATGTCGAAGCACCCATTTTACGCGTTGTGCCATTTGACTCAAAAACAAAAGCAGGGTCTAATCCACACATGCAATTTGAATTTTTAAATCTACACTACATACCTGTCAGCAGATCATATTTCAACGAGATCAGTATCAATATAACCGGCGACACAGGGGAATCAGTTCATTTCACTCACGGGAAGTCGATGGTGAAGCTTCATTTTAAAAGAAAGACACGATGATTCCAGTTTACCGTGGTCAACCTCGACAAGTCGGATATGGTTTGGGCTCCATGTTTAAGAAAATGGCCAGCAACATCTTACCCATGTTGAAATCCATCGTGAACTCAGGACTACAGACTCTGAAAAAAGAGGGCTTTAAACAAGGTATAGGAGCCGTAAAAGATATTCTGTCTGGCTAAAATGTAAAGACAGTGATCAAGAAACGGGGTAAAACATTGTTGAAAGATGTGGGTCAGAAAACTCTGAGAGGTATAAAGCTTCGAGAATTCAAACGTCGACATCATTCTGCTTCCAGCACGTCAAGGAGACACAACAAAAAAAAATCTCATCACGACCGTTAGATATTTTTGATTGAACAACATGATGCAACACGGCTCTTGTGAGTGTAGCAAAACTGAACTTGATGTGACACATGTCCCACCTACCATGACAGCAATGCAAGATGCACAGTGGACAGAACATTATCCTGTGTCAGCACTGAGCAATTCATCTCCCATTGAATTTGTAATTCCTGCTCAATCAGAAAAGTGGACTGATATCAACCAGAGCTACTTGTACCTGAAAGTCAAAGTAGTCAAACCGGATGGCACTAATCTGGCTGACGATGGAGAAACATCCACAGTAAATAATTCCTTCCACAGCTTGTTTAGCAGTATTGATGTGTACCTGAACAACAAACTGATCACCAATAATGCTGACACATATGCGTACCGGTCCTACATTGAGAATTTGCTGTCTTATTCTACGGACAGTAAATCAACACAGCTCTACGCTACGGAAATGTGGAGTCCTGACACGGCGGGTCATATGCAAGAGCATACAATTGCGGAAGCTAATGAAGGATTTAATAAAAGAAGAACACGTATCCACCAGAGTCGTGTTCTGGAAATGTGCGGACGTCTGCATTTAGACATGTGTTTGCAAGACAAGTACCTTCCCAATGGTGTAGAGATACGGCTGCGACTCAACAGAACCCCAGTCAGTTTTTGCCTGTTTGGAGCAGAGGCAAAAATCCAATTAATTCAAGCTGGATTCAATGTTCGGACTGTTGACCTGTTACCCGTAGTGCCCAACAACTTAAACCAGACCATCGCTCAACATGGCATGAAGATCCCAATTCGCCGAGCTGAGGTGAAAACTTTCACCATTCCTGGAGGCCAGCGATCAAAGATCGAAGATTATTTATTTCAAGGACAGTTGCCCAAACGTATCATTCTGGGCCTGGTAAAGAATACAGACATGAACGGCGATGTGGCAACCAAACCATTTGATTTTCAACATTTCAACTTGTCTAAGTTAGAAGTCAGTGTAGACGGAAAGACGACACACAACTTGCCGTTCCAGCCCAACTTTCCCACAGGAGAAATGTTGAGATCATACATGTCCCTGCATCAAGCCACGGGATCACTCGGTTAAAACCGCTCCATGGGTCTGACAATTGACGATTACGTGCAGGGGTACACACTGTGGGGCATTGACTTAACGCCAGATCAAGGATCAGAAGAGGGACAGCTGCATCCTATAAAAACGGGAAACTTGCGAATCGAGCTTCAGTTTCGTGCACCTCTTGGTGACCCCATCAACGTGATTGTGTATGCCGAATATGACAGTCAGATAGAGATTAACGGGTTCAGAGAAGTCATCACAGACTATTAACCATGAGGAAATCAGGAAAACAGCTGGCCAAACAACTGTACGAAGAAATCTACAACTTGAATAGGCGACACGATATTGTAAAGAGTTTGAACCAGCATGTGGTGCATGAACTGCAGACACACCTCTTTGATATCGTTAAAGAAAACTGTTATGGTTGCATTGTTGATCCTCGCAGTCAGACCCAACATCCCCTGTGTTTCTGAACAGTGTCTTAAAAAAACTGGACTTGTATCAGGAAAATATGGTACGCTGAACTACAAAACATGGATCTCACACGCGCTGAGAAAGCTGATGCTTATCAGATGTGGGCAAATATAAAGGCTAGTGTAGATACGAACCCCACCATTGGAAGCTTTTGAGTGCGAATGGGCAGGACGAATTAAGCAAGATTGGGAAAATGGAAACGATTGAGTTGCAGTATATTTTGGATCATTCACACAATTCTAGCTCCCTTGAATGCCGTGGTATGTGCTAAAGATCAACTACCACAACGTAGACCAGAGACTGTAAAAGCTTACATAGTGAATACCCACAATTCGACTCAACCTGGTGAACATTGGGTGGCTGTGTTTTTCAACGATAAATCGACTTACTACTTTGATTCGTATGGACAAAAACCACTCCATCGTGACATTCAACGTTTCTTGGAAAGACATGGACCTTATACATGGAATCTCATGAGACTTCAAGGATACAACACGTTTGTGTGGAGCATATTGTTTGTTTGCTTTGCATTTTATTGTTCGAGGATGTGATTTAACACGGGTGCTTAGAGCTAAATTCCGGACAGAGGATCAACCTCACTTCAATTTGAACGATTCCAATGTGGGATGTTGGTTTTACCAGAACTATTCAGAACTGTACAATCGTGCAAGAAGACAAGTGTGTAATCAGTACCAACAAACATGCACAGCTAAACATCCACCAAAATTTGGAGATGGTCGTGTGTGTTTTGAATTACTGACAAATAGTTTAGACCCATTCTACTTTCATTAAAGTGCAGTGTTATGTACTTGTTGTTAATAGTGTTTGCATTGTTCATATTGTTTGTTCATATTATTGTTGCAATGTTCATAGAGTTCAATAAAATGCTAAAACTGATTTGATTTCTTGTTGTTTATGTTTATCTTAAACATTAACAATTGTGATATATTCCCTCTCGAATTTAGTTGATGGCTCTGAAAAGGGCCATTTTTTGGTTTTTGTGATCCTGAATTATTCGGAGTCACCCTACTAACTCTGAATAATCAGAGTCAAACCATATGCCATAATAGGCTGAGCGCACTGTAGGCCCATGTTTAGCGAAAACACAGGCAGGCCAGGCATACACTTGGTAGGGTGCCCTACAAAACGGGCACTTCTGAAGCCGTGTGAAGCACCTGACGCATACAATGTCCTGACATCGACATTGGTTTATGTGGTATATATCCTCCTCCCTCTCCTCTAAACACACACCACACTTTTCGAACCAGAGTTTTTGTTCGGACATTGTGATTTCATCCTTCTTTTTTTAAAAAAACAACACTTATATAGTTATGAAAAAAGTAGGTCAGTAGGTCAATCCACCCTAATGTCAAGGCCAAAGGCAATGCTATCCAACTCAAGTCAAGGTTAAACTTCGTTTTTTTTTTTTTCATTGGATAGAATTTACGTTCTCTGATTGGTGTGTGCCAACACTCAATAGAAAGTAGGTCAATCCGCCTCAAGACTATAAAAGCACACTGCATCGTATCATAATCCCACTACCCAACCATGGAAAGCTACGTAACTTCTGATCTCGTTAACAACGCCATACAGGCTGCTGATTTGTTTGAGCTGACGACAGCTGCTAACCAGGGACCAGTCTCGTACACTCCGACTCCGGTGTACCAACCCAGCTACCAACCAACGTATCAACCTCATCCTCCACCACACCAGCAGCAACCAGTACAGCAACAACAACCAATGCAACACCAACCGACAGTGCAGCCAGTAAATTATGTTGGACAATCTATTCTGAGGGAACTCAAAGAGGTGAACAACAACCTCATCAAATTGCAACAGAGAATGGAAGAAGTGGAATGCTGTATCAAATTGAAAACAGACAAGCTGGTGGTGCCTATCACTTTCATTCCAGAAAAAGAGGAATCATCCAACAAACGTCCGCTTGATGGTGGATCCCATTCTAAGAATGGACTTGGAGCCCATTGTAAAGACATACAAAATAGCAAAAAGTGTAAGAAGTAGAGAAAAAAACAACAAAAAATGGCCCTTTTCAGGGCCAACCCAGATGTCTCAAAAGGACATTTTTTTACAATTGTCAAACCAAGTAATAAAAGTATCAAACGAAATGAATTCATGCCATTCGTTTTCAGACTGTGCTATGGATAAGTCACATATAACTAGCATGGACAACGACTGCATATCTGACATGGACAAAATACAAGCCCTACACCAACGTACGCTTAAAATACAAGCCCGATACCAACGTACGCTTAAAATAACAACAACACTCAGGAGTATCGTAGCCAAATTGAGTGAATGTTACTTTCATGAACTATACTACGATGATATCTTAAATATCATTGAAGCACATTTCATCACCATAGAACATGTTGAATATCTGCTGAAGAAACTCATAGACAGTCATGAGTAACCACTACTCTGTGGAAAAAAAAACGGCCCTTATCAGGGCCAACCCAAATGTCTCGAAAGAGAATATACCTCAATTGTCGCCATTTTTTCTTTCAAATTCCCTTCAAAATGAGTTTTTTCATTAAAAATATGATCCAATGTTTTATAAAAGTTTGCAAAAATAAAAATGTTACAAAAAAATAGTCATCACAACTACAAATTTAACAGCAATTCTGATATGTCAATACAAAAGTAGGTCAATTCACCTCAGGTCAAGGCCAAAGGCAATGCTATCCAACTCAGGTCACGGTTAAACTTCACGTTATTGTCATTGAATGAAAATAACGTTCTCTGATTGGTGTACGCTAACAGAAGAAAGTAGGTCAATCCGCCTCAAGGCTATAAAAGCGCAGCGCATCAATCATTCGGTCATATTCTCGCTGCACAACCATGGAAGAAATTCAGCAACTGATTGAATTGATCGAACAACAACGCAATGAGTGGAGACAACAGCAAGACCATATTGCACAAAACCATCTGCATATGGAAGACATGATACATCAGATGATGTTGAGACAACAGCAACAAGATGAACATGATGCCTATATGCTCATGGAACATCAGGAGATGTTGAGACAACAGCAACAAGATGAAGACCATATGCTCATAGAACAACAGCAGATGTTACAAGGATGAAAACGATGTCATCGTAATCAGTGACGATGAACACGATGTCACGGAAATCAAGGACGATGAGGACAATGTCACCGAAATCTAAAGAAGAAACAAAACGGCCCCTTTCAGGGCCAACCCAAATGTCTCGAAAGGACATTTTACAATTGTCAATCCCCCTTTAACTTACATAACGTTAAGAAGTGGTCCTCCTTTAACTAAGAAATAAAACATGACGTCAAAATGACAATATTACGTCATTGGAATGTTTGGTATGCATACTTTTTCTCTCTATCCGATCTTAAGTCATCCTAGTTAGATCTAACAGGTAGGACATGTTTTTTATTACATGCAACATACGGTACATAAATCTTTTTTCGTATACTCAAGGTACCATTTTCGGTGGCAGTATGGTACCCTCGGTACCATAAAAATTTTTTTTATGGTACCAAGGGTACCATACTGCCACCCTTCACTACTTACAAGAAAGAGTGGGGATAACATAGGTTTTGACCCTTTAGTATTACTTAAACATCCAAAGAAAAATAAGAAGAAGAGATAGGGTGAAAAGAATAAAAAAACTGTAACTTTGAGAATATTTGTTCATAAATAACCAATTTTGTTTTTGGCAAATTAAGCTACAAAATTCTACATAATCATCATATAGACATAAAAATTATTTTTTGCTTAATGTCATTTTTTTAATTCAATTAACAAGTAGTATTTACATTAATGAATAAATTATTCAAGGTAAGTTTATGCACTATTTTAGTCACAAAATTTCATATTACTTTTACAGAATTGATGAAAAGAACACAGTCATACAAAATACAAACCTACAACATATACCTACAACATATACCGGTGCACACAATATATACCTACAACATATACCTACAATATATACCTGTACCTACAGCATCTACCGGTACCTACAACATATACCGGTTTATACAACATATACCTACAACATATACCGGTACATATAATATATACCTACAACATATACCGGTACATATGATATATACCTACAACATATACCTACATTACATTCCTACAACATATACCTGTACCTTACAAATATACCTACAATATATACCTACAACATATACCGGTACATATGATATATACCTACAACATATACCTACATTACATTCCTACAACATATACCGGTACATACAACATATACCTACAATATATATCTACAACATATACCTACAACATATACATACAACATATACATACACTATATATCTACAACATATACCGGTACCTACAGTAAATACCTACAACATATACCTACAATATATACCTACACTATATATCTACAACATATACCTACAACATATATCTACAAAATATATCTACAACATATACCGGTACCTACAGTATATACCGGTACATACAACTTAAGCATATAACTTACACCGATACCGACACATCCAGTATGTTTATACAACACATACGTACATCATATACATACAACATATACCGGTATATACAAAATACATAAATAATATTAATACATACCGGAGAAAAAAAAAGAATGAGAAATATAAGGAAAATTATCTGCACGAAGGTCGTGCCGATAATGTTGCTTATGCGCACGACCGACGTGCTGATAGCCTCGGCCTTATTTTAAATCGGACAGAAGCATGGAGCCATTCCTACGGAGAAGAGGCGTTGATGAAGACACTTTGAAAGCTCTTAGGGATCAGAAGGTAAGCAATTTGACCTTGTAGATAACACTTGGCTGAAATACAAATGAAGTGTAGTTGAAATGAAAGTTAACTAAAAGAAAAAAGTTTTAAGTTGAAATGTAAATATGAAGAAGAGAATACAGAATTTGCACTCAAGGGAGAACAGGCTTCATTGAAGCACCCACTAAGTCTCCCGCTGATGCCCCCCTTCCACACACACACACACACACACCATAGACGATCTAACAGTATTAAAGTTTTATGTTCTGGGAGTTTTTACTGTTATCTATAGAGAGAGATTTAGTAAGTAAAATATCCGCTCTTGAGATGTGTTGAGTTAGATGTACAACATAACTGTAGAATATAGTATATTCTTACAAATGCAGCATTTGTTTGTTTGTTTGTTAGGTTTTACGTCCCACCGACAGTATTTCAGTCATTTGGAGACGATGTTTACTTGAGACAGATATAGTGCTGCCACATTGCAGTATCACGCCGTAGACATATGACATGATACCACACCCAGTCACATTATTCTGACACCGGGCCAACCAATCCTGCAACGACCCTTAAATGCTGAACGCCAAGCAAGGGAGCTATAACAGTACCATTTTTTACGACTTTGTTATGTCGCGGCTGGGGATGAAACCAAATGCAGTATTTGCAGAGTACCTCACAATTCTTATAACTCTAAAATATTTTATTAAACAATTTACTACATGGAGTAATTTAGTTTCGAAAAAGCTATGCTAGTCTCTAAAGTAATAGTATGACATAATGTATTTCATAAAAACATGTTTTATATACAAGTATTGTAAACATATTTTGTCAGAATTAATTTGTAAGTTCTCTACCGGCTGGTTAGACGATTTCTAGCTCCACTGTATGTCTATCCGTCTGTCCGTCCGTCCTTCTATCACGATGTAGTTGTTGCATTCCCTTGTATATGCTATGACAAAGCAAGCTGAAATGTGGTGCTTACAAAGTTTTTATAGAGGTTACGTTTACTTCTTATTACGAATTTTCTAAGACTTTATAGCGATGTTTATATATCAGGATCTTCTCTGTGCATTAACTGAAGAGACTAAAACTTTATTATCCCCAGACGCGGAGCTGGAGGAGGATACAAAAATGCAGTTCATCCATTCGTCCGTCCGTCAATTTGTCCGAATTTTGTTTGTCTGGACGATAACTTTAAAACCGTTGAAGGAAATTCAAAGAAACTTGGCATAGTAATACATGGCAATGAGAGAAAGTGCATAACTCTATATTCATTTCTTTTTTAATTATCTCCCTTTCAGTACTTAAAATATGTTTAGTTTGATTATGATTAAACGCAATGTCTGAGGAGAAATAAACACAAATTTATGATATTATCATGATTTGCAGATAGACGAAGAAGCTGTCAGAGGCATGTCAGAATCAGATTTATCAGAATACCTTCCGAACCAAAACCTAAAAAATCCAGTCTTATGGATCGATTAAGAGATATACTGCGAAGTAAAAGGGTCCACTCTGAAGACACGTGCACTGATGAACCAGAATCTGTTGTAAGGAAATACCAAAATTAAGCGCAAAGAAACAAATGCATAAAGTTCATCTTGGGTGGCACCACTTTATGAAAGAAGATTTATCTGCATGTAAGGGCAAGGCCGGAGGAGATAGAAGAACACCGATGTTAAACAAGAACATGAACAAACATTTCATTGTAAAAGAATGCTTCGATCTTTTCTTCCCTGGCGGTAAAAGTCAGTATGGAGAGCTGAAGGATATGGATGTTGAGTTTACAGACTTCGAACTGAAACCTCTAGTGGACGAGGAAACAACATTGGGTGATATAATAGACAGTGCTAAACTACAACTTATTCATTTTTACTTACGCACAAGATTCCAAAAGCAAATTTCAGATGATGATAACAATGGTGAAAGGCAGAAAGAAAGACCATCACCCAAAATCAAGTATCAGTAGCACACTGCCAATATCGTGTAAAGCTAGCCAGCAGTCTACAGAATGGAATGACAAACAAAGGAATATCACCAAAGGTGTTAAACGGTATGGACAATAACCAAAATCAGGTATGACTAGCACACTGGCAACATATGATATTAGCCAACAATCTACAGAATCAAATAACAGACCAGGAGAGGCGAAGGTGCCAACGATGATGTCTTAAAACTAGGGTCCAATGAATCTCCTGATCCAAATCCTGATTTAGCATATAACGATGACAGCTCATCGCTACCTGATCCTCTTTTCCTTCCAGTTTGGGAAGACAGTTTTGGGGAAGTGGCATTCATGCACACTGAGCCATTATTGAAAACTGAAATTGTAAGTCATGCGAGAGCTAATCAAAATATTCAAAGAAAACCCATATGTTGACTTTGAAAAAAAAGACACAATTAATGCCTCCATTGCAACTCTTCCAAATGGAGAAAGAGAACAGGCTTATGACAGTGGGGGTGTCATGAGGGATTTGCTGATTGAATTCTGGCACGTCTTTGATAGTCCCATGTCTACGCCATGATATGGAGACGGCAGATTGGAGAGCTGTTTGAAAAATCGTGGTCTTAGGATGGATTCTGCAAAAGATGCAAAGTCAAAGTTACGAAATATAATCTAGGAGCAGTCATTGATCAAATCGCATATTTGGAAATGGTTCAAGAACCAGCATTCACCAGGGAATGTCCTTTTGAGGTGTTAATAACTGACGAACTGGTTATGGACGTTGAAAATGAGTTCCAAAAAATACACCAAATCAAATTGATTTCATCTCTCAAACGATATATCCGTGAGATTAACATGGATTCTAGAATACTGCACACCTTGCTTCGATTCTTAACAGCTAGTGATCTCATGTTGTATAATTCCGAGGGAAAATATTTCAAAATTAAAGTCAAACTAGTTGACCTAGAAGGTATTGCAAGGAGACCAGCAGCGCACACTTGTGGAAGAGTACTTTACCTGCCTAGAATGTACGAAAGTTACCCAGTTTTCAAGAGCGAGATGAATGCTGTGCTCAATTCTAATATTTGGGTCATGGATTTCGCATAAATTTGAATTTCAACAAATAATTGAACGGAAGATTAGACGTTATTTTTTGTTTACAGACTGAAAAAAAAGCAACATGTTTTGGGTTTAGAAATTCAAATAACAGGTGTGAGGCATTAATAGATTTTGTGATTCTTTATATAAATGATATGGATTTAGATCTCTTTGAGTTGTAAATCTGAATTTTATATTTTTCTATTATGATTCTTTTGAATAGGTATTACACTTTCAATTATTTCTTGCAGATAAAGTAATACAGAACAATCTTGTTTTGAAGTATTGTTTAAGAAAAACATAAGTACATTTTAAGATTTTGATCATATCGATATTGTGCTTTTTTAGTTTGTTGCATTTTTGTACATTTTTTTCTTCGTTTAATTCTTTTATTTTTCATTTTGTTCATACAATGTTTTCTAGTTAGCCAAATTGGCTTTTCAGTTCTTTTTATTCAAGAAAAATTGCCATTACTTGCTGCAAAACTTGTTCACGAGATATGGTTTTATACCTTTAATTAAGAAATTTTTAAAAACTTTTGCTTAACTTCTTATATGATTAAAAATTTGCCTTTCAGCTGCACATAATGCATGTACCAGTAGGAGCTGTATTAATGACAGATTGTTAAATGGCTTCTGAAAGATCATACCACTGCAAGTGAACGGTCATTTTAAAGTGAAATGCATAATATGTAGAAAAGGACGAGTGACTCATGTATGTAAGTCTTACAAAATAAAGTGTTAATAAATGGTTACATTAAATGGAAATAGTTGTGTCTTATCTAAATTTCAAAATTGAATGCCATAGACTTAGAAATATTGCATTATTACAATGAAACAAAAGGGATCAATTATAAACAAGTCGTAAAAAATACATCTTCAGTTTTAAATTGATACAACTTGTTATGTAATTGCTGTAAACAGGAACTGTTAAATAGACATATATTATCGCATTTAGTTATTTATTATTAAGATATGGAATTATAATAATACAACATATATTTAGCCGAACAAATTAACAAAATACTGTAAACAAAAGCTGAGGATTTGTTAAGTACTTGCTGAAAGAAAGGAACAAATAAATAATACAGTAAAAAAATCACAATCAAACATATACACATAATGCATGACATTATCATGATATCAAAGCAGAGATCTAATTGAACATTTTAACAATGAATGATAATCAAAGGATTACAGACTAACATTACTTATAAAATATTCCAACATATATATGAACATATGATATTGCAAGAAAGATGAAACTAAAAATTTGAAGACATAAGAGGCATTAAAACCATGAAACAGAAATATCTTTGGTCGTTTTAAAATGTATAAATGTATTGTCAACGTAGATCTTGCTAGAACACACACACACACACACACACACACACACACACACACACACAACACACACTGGTAGATCTTATCAACAACAGTTAACTTCTGTTCTGATCTAATCTAATATCGTCAGTGTTTGGAGTGTATACATATTATGTTTTTCATTTTGTTTTATTTCAGTTTGAAACGGGTACATTGCCTTTCTCCCCTTCTTTCCTTTTCTTCATTAATCTAGAAGGGGAGAAAGGTAAAGTACAACTTTGGTATTTGAACGTCCCTTTTCCGCGCTTTCTCTCCTTATTTTTATGTTTTGTTCAAAACACCAACAACAGAAATTTAACAAATTAAATAAAAAAGAAACAGTTTCTTTCCGCACTTCTGTAGATTATTTAAATAACAAATATTGTCACGATATATTATGTTTTATGATTATCTCCTTATTATTTGACCAAAAACATGTTGTTGTTTTTTGTATATAAGTTTACAGTTGAACCTATATTAGCGGCCACCTGTATTAAGGGGTCGACCTGCATGTAGCGGTCAGTTTTAATTTTACCAGACTAACATTTCATTTGTCACATTCTCTTGTTCCCTTGACTGACCGTTAAAGACCGGTTTGACTGTATAATTATTTTCAATTCAAAACAACACAAAAAAAATCACAAATCAAGATGGTTTGATAAGAATTGTAAACATGTGAAACGTAAAATATGCAGAAATAAATCTGATGAAAAAAAAGTTAATTATTTCGGCTGCTAGAAATAGATTAAAAAAACAAACTTAAAGAAGAGCGATAGCCAAATTTTACAATAGGGAAAAGGCTGAACTAACAGCAAGGAGTAAAGATTCGCCGAGAAATATGTGGAAATATATCAAAAAGTATAAACGGTCAACAAAACGTCATGTGATTATCGTTACTAACTTTCAAAATTTATTGAACACGCACGGAGGTCAGTATCTCTGGGTCACGTGATAATTAACTGAACATTTATCGACTGGACTGTCTCATTTCCATTCATGAGATTTCGAAAAACAATAAATACTTTAAACCATTATAAATCATGTGACTTTGATCATAATGTGGCAGACTATTTTATATATTTGAAAATGAATTTATTTCAACTTACCTGTGTACTCTATTTTATTATATATTCGATAAGTGTGTGTGTGTCCAAATTAATGGACAGTGATGGTTATTGTTTCAATATATAACTAGATTTCATTCGTTGATACGAATGATAGGACTTTCTGCTAAAATTGAAAAATATTAAGATTAATACCGTTAGAAAGAATATATATTAAATTCTCTACCCTTTACTTTTTTTCGTATGGACTTCTTTTAGCTTTGACGTCACATGACGTCATAAGTGCTGAAAATTCTTTTGTTAAAAAGCGCATACATTAATCTCATAACTCTGAAATTTTCATTATTCTGAACAACTGGCATCATGTCGAAATCATTGCGCTAAAATTAAATCAAGAAGTATGCTTATGACGTCACATGACGTCATATGACGCAACGCTCAAAATATATATAGAAATTCTGCAGAACTGCAAACTGTGTAAGTTTCAACTTTCTATCTCATCCTGAAGCTCTTTAATCCTAAAATGAATTTTTCGGTCCTATGTTCGAATCTTATTTAAGCCATAGATCTTCGGTCTTTCGAAATTTCGGTTAGCTGACAGAATATGCACACCTTAATTTCAAGATGTACCATCTGTGAAAATTTGAAGAAAATCCGACAATAAATGACGGCTGTAGAGCGTGAACACCATTTTTCACTATTTTTAGCTCTGACGTCATATGACGTCATAGGGTGCTGAAGATGCTTTTGTTTAAAAGCGCATACTTTAAAGTCATAACTCTGAAATATTCATTATTCTGAACAACTGGCATCATGTCGAAATCATTGCCCTAAAATAAAAATTAAAAAGTATGCTTATGACGTCACATAACGTCATATGACGTCACGACTCAAAATATTTGTAGAAATTCTGCAGAACTGCAAACTGTGTAAGTTTCAACTTTCTATATCATCCTGAAGCTCTTTAATCCTAAAATGAAATTTTCGGTCCTATGTTCGAATCTTATTTCAGCCACAGAACTTCGGTCTTTCGGAATTTCGATTAGCTGACAGGATATGCACACCTAAGTTTCAAGATGTACCATCTGTGAAAATTTGAAGACAATCCGACCATAAATGACGGCTGTAGAGCGCGAACATCATTTTTCACTATTTTTAGCTGTGACGTCATGTGACGTCATAGGCTGCTGATAATCATTGAAATCAAAATTTCCTCACGTGACTAATAACCCGTAAAAATTTCATCGTCCTAGGACTATTGCAACATATTAAAATAAGCGTTTAATTAGGAAGAAGAAAAGAATAATAATAATAATAAAATGACGTCACGTGACGTCATATGACGTTTATTTTCAAATAATTGTTAGACACCCAGAGACCTACTAACTGACAAAATTTCAACTTTCTATCTCAAATAGGACAGTTTTTATAAGCATTTAAAAATTGACGTCCTTGGTTCGAATCTTTGATCCGCCATAGATGCTTGGACTTTTCGAATTTTGAAAAACGGACACCGGTATACACAATAAGAACGTAATATACACTTTCTGTGAAAATTTGATAAAAATCGGCCCATAGATAATGGCTCTGGACCGTGTATAATCTTTCGTAGTCAATTTCAAATGTGACGTCATATGACGTCATAGGCTTCTGAAAATCATTGAAATCGAAATTCCAGCGTCTGAATCATGTGTCACTAAATTTTCATTGCCCTTCGACAATTTCAACATATAGAAATACTCTTGTTAATATTAGAAATACATTATCATATAATGACGTCACGTGACGTCATATGACGTTTATTTTCACAAAATGTTTAAGACTCCCAGAGACCTATATATTGACCAAATATCACTTTTCTATCTCAAATAGGACCGATTTTATAAGCATTTAAAAATTTAGACGGTTACTTAAAAAAAATTTGATAAAATGGTTCTAAAAATGGCTGAGACCGCGTAAACTTTTGTTGCATATTTCCTGTGTGACGTCATATGACGTCATAGGCATATGAAAATCATAGAACTCAAAATTTCAGCATTTGAAGCATATGACCTTAAATTTTCATTGCCCTTCGACAATTTCAACATATAGAAATACTCTTGTTAATATTAGAAATACATTATCATATAATGACGTCACGTGACGTCATATGACATTTGTTTTCGCAAAATGTTTAAAACTTCTAGAGACCTATATACTGACTAAATATCAACTTTCTATCCTACATAGGACAGATTTTATAAGCATTTAAAGATTTACGACCTTGGTTCGAATCTTTGATTCGCTATAGAACCATGGACTTTTCGAATTTTGAAAAACGGACACAGGGATGCACAACTAGAGCCTAACATACACATTCTGTGAAATTTTGATGAAAATCGGTCCATAAATAATGGCTGTAGACCGCGAACAAACTTTTTCACCTGACGTCAAATCTGACGTTATGTGACGTCATATGAATATGAAATTCATTGCATTCGAAAGCTCATGGTTTGAAATATATGCCATAAAATTTTCATTGTTCTGGGCCATTGGCAACATACCGAAATTAACACAAATACAAGAGGAAGAAAAAAAGAATAAGAATAAGAATAACTAGATGTCATTCGTGAAAACGAATGATAGGACTTTCTGCAAGCTGTGTTAATGCCAAATGTAGGAGATAGAAGTTTCATGTAATGACTCACCTCTGGTAGTATTTCATGTTTATGCTGAACAATTGACATTATATTCCGAAATTAATGCAAATGATAAGAACTAAGTATTAGTCTGTGACGTAACATGATGTCATATGACATCAGGACATGACTGCAAACTTGATTTCTAGTTTAAAGGTCCTATGTTCGAATCTTACTTCAGCCACAATACTTCGGTTTTTAGGAATTAAGGTTAGCTGACAAAATATTCACACCTTAGTTTCAAGATGTATCATCTGTAAAGATTTGAAGAAAATATGATCATAAATGGCGGCTGTAGAGCGCGAATACCATTTTTCACTATTTTTAGCTCTGACGTCAGGTGACATCATATGGTGCTGACAATCATTGAAATCAAAATTTCCTCACGTGACTAAAACCCATAACAATTTCCTCGTCCTAGGACTATTGCAAGAATATTAAATAAGCGTTTAGTTAGGAAGAAGAAAAGAATAAATAATAATAAAAATGACTCACGTGACGTCATATGACGTTTTATTTTCACATAATTGTTAAGACACCCAGAGACCTACTAACTGACAAAATTTCAACTTTCTATCTCAAATAGGACAGTTTTTTATAAGCATTTTAAAAATTGACGCCCCTTTGGGTTTTAGAATTTTGGATCCGCCATAGATGCTTGACTTTTCGAATTTTGAAAAAACGGACACCGGTATACACAATAAGAACGTAATATACACATTCTGTGAAAATTTGATGAAAATCGGCCCATTATAATGGCTCTGGACCGGTACAAACTTTCGTAGTCAATTTCAAAGTGACGTTATATGACGTCAAAGCCTTCTGAAAATCATTGAAATCGAAATACCAGCGTCTGAATCATTTGTCCTTAAATTTTCATAGCCATTCGACCAATTTCAACATATAGAAATACTCTTGTTAATATTAGAAATACTTTATCATATAATGACTTCACGTGACGTCAATGACGTTTATTTTCACAAAATGTTTAAGACACTTAGAGACCTATATACTTACCAAATATCACTTTTCTATCTCCAATAGGACCGATTTTATAAGCATTTAAAAATTTACGACCTTGGTTCGAATCTTGGAATCGCTATAGAACCTTGGACTTTTCGAATTTTGAAAAAGAGACACCGGGATGCACAACTAAGAACGTAATATACACATTCTGTGAAAATTTGATGAAAAATCGGTTCATAAACAATAGCTGTAGACCGCGTACAAACTTTTGTTGCATATTTAAAAGTGTGACGTCATATGACGTCATAGGCATAGTAAAATCATAGAAATCAAAATTTCAGCGTTTGGAAGCATGTGTCATTAAATTTTTCATTGCCCTTCGACAATTTCAACATATAGAAATATTCTTGGTAATATTAGAAATACATTATCATATAATGACGTCAGGAACGTCATATGACATTTATTTTCACAAAATGTTTAAAACTCTCAGAACATATATACTGACTAAATATCAACTTTCTATCTTAAATAGGACAAGATTTTATAAGCATTTAAAAATTTACGACCTTGGTTCGAATCTTGGGATTCGCTATAGAACCAGGACTTTTTCGAATTTTGGAAAAAACGGGACACCGGGATGCACAACTAGAACTTAATTACACAATCTGTTAAAATTTGATGAAAATCGGTTTCACCAAACAATTGCTGTAGACCGCGTACAAACTTTTGTAGCCTATTTCAAATGTGACGTCATATGACGTCATAGGCATTATGAAAATCATAGAAATCAAAATTTCCTAACGTGACTAATAAGTCATAAAAAAATTTCATCGTCCTAGGAGTATTGCAACATAGAAAAATAAGCGTTAGTTAGGAAGAAAAAAAAGAATAATAATAATAATAACTAGATTCATCGTTGATACGAATGATAGGACTTTTCTGCTAAAATTGAAAAATATTAAGATTAATACCGTTAGAAAGAATAATATATTAAATTTCTCTACCCTTTACTTTTTTTCGTATGGACTTCTTTTAGCTTTGACGTCACATGGGACGTCATAAGTGCTGAAAATTCTTTTGTTAAAAAGCGCATAATTACTATCTTAACTCTGAAATTTTCATTTCTGAACAACTGGCATCATGTCGAATCATTGCGCTAAAATTAATATAGAAGTAATGCTTATGACGTCACATGACAGTCATATGACGCAACGCTCAAAATATATATAGAAATTCTGCAGAACTGCAAACTGTGTAAGTTTCAAATTTCTACTAATCCGGAAGCTCTTTAATCCTAAAAATGAATTTTTCGGTCCTATGTTCGAATCTTATTTAAGCCACAGATCTTCGTCTTATTCGAAATTTCGGTAAGCTGACAGGATATGCAACACCTTAATTTCAAGATGTACCATTGTGAAAATTTGAAGACAATCCGACCATAAATGACGCTGTAGAGCGCGAACACCATTTTTCACTTTTTTAGCTGTGACGTCATGTGACGTCAAAGGCTGCTGAAATCATTGAAATCAAAATTTCCTCACGTGACTAATAACCCGTAAAAATTTCAATCGTCCTAGGGACTATTGCAACATATTAAAATAAGCGTTTTGTTAGGAAGAAGAAAAGAATAATAATTATAAAAAATGACGTCACGTGACGTCATATGACGTTTAATTTTCCATAATTGTTAAGACTCCCGAGAGACCTACTAACTGACAAAATTTCAACTTTCTATCTCAATAGGACAGTTTTTTATAAGCATTTAAAAATTGACGTCCTTGGTTCGAATCTGGATCCGCCATAGATGCTTGGACTTTTCGAATTTGAAAAAACCGGACACCGGTATAACACAATAAGAACGTTATACACAATTCTGTGAAAATTTGATGAAAAATCGGCCCATTAATATGGCTCTGGGCCGTGTACAAACTTTCGTAGTCAATTTCAAAATGTGACGTCCATATGACGTCATAGGCTTCTGAAAATTTATTGAAATCGAATTTCAGTGTCTGAATCATTTGTCATTAAATTTTCATTGCCCTCGACAATTCAATATATAGAAATACTCTTGTTAATATTAGAAATACATTATATATAATGACGTCACGTGACGTCATATGACATTTATTTTCACAAAATGTTTAAGACTCTTAGGGACCTATATACTGACCAAATACACTTTTCTATCTCAAAAAGGACGATTTTATAAGGGCATTTAAAAATTTACGACCTTGGTTTCGAATCTTTGGAATCGCTATAGAACCATGGACTTTTCGCATTTTGAAAAAACGGACAACGAGATGAAACAACTAAAACTTAATATACACATTCTGTGAAAATTTGATGAAAATGGGGCCCCATTAATAATGGCTCTGGACCGTGTACAAACTTTCGTAGTCAATTTTCAAATGTGACGTAATATGACGTCATAGGCTTCTGAAAATCTTTGAAATCGAAATTACAGAAATCTGAAGCATGCGCATTAATTTTTCATTGCCCTTCATAAATTTCAAGATATAAAATAATCTTGTTAGAGAATTAGAAAATTCATTATCATATAATGACGTCACGTGACGTCATATGACATTTATTTTCACAAAATTTTTTAAGACTCCCAAGACCTATATACTGACCCAATATCATCTTTCTATCTCAAATAGGACCGATTTTATAAAATTTGAAAATTTACGACCTGGGTTCGAATCTTGGAATCGCTATAGAACCTTGGACTTTCGAATTTTGAAAAAACGGACACCGGATGCACAACTAGATCTTAATATACACATTCTGGAAAATTTGATGAAAATCGGTTCATAAACAATGGCTGTAGACCGCGTAAAAAACTTTGTTGCATATTTCCGTGTGACGTCATATGACGTCATAGGCATATGAAAATCATAGAAATCAAAATTTCAGCGTTTGAAGCATGTGTCTTTAAATTTTCATTGCCTTTCGACAATTTCAACATTTTAGAAATATTCTTGTTAATATTAGAAATACATTATCATAAAATTTGACGTCACGTGACGTCATATGACAAATATTTTCACAAAATTTTTTAAAAACTTCTAGAGACCTATATTCTGACTAAATATCAACTTTCTTTCTTAAATAGGACAGATTTTATATAAGCATTTAAAAATTTACGACCTTGGTTCGAATCTTGGATTCGCTATAGAACCATGGCTTTTCGAATTTTGAAAAACGGACACCGGATGCACAACTAAAACTTAATATACACAATCTGTGAAAATTTGATGAAAATCGGTTCACAAACAATGGCTGTAGACCGCGTACAAACTTTGTAGCATATTTCAAATGTGGACGTCATATGACGTCATAGGCATATGAAAATCATTAGAAATCAAAATTTCCTCACGTGACTAATAAGTCAAAAAAATTTCATCGTCCTAGGAGTATTGCAACATAGAAAAATAAGCGTTTAGGTTAGGAAGAAAAAAAGAATAAGAAAATAGAGAAGAAGAATAAACAGTACAAACCCAATAGGACTTTCTGCTTTAGGCAGAAATCCTAATAAACAGTACAAACCCAATAGGACTTTCTGCTTTAGGCAGAAAGTCCTAATAAGAAGAAGAAGAATAAACAGTACAAACCCAATAGGACTTTCTGCTTTAGGCAGAAAGTCCTAACTAGATTTATTCGTTGATACGAATGATAGGACTTTCTGCTAAAATTGAAAAATTTAAGAATAATAACCGTTAGAAAGAATATATATTAAATTCTCTACCCTTTACTTTTTCTCGTATGGACCTCTTTTAGCTTTGACGTCACATGACTCCATAAGTGCCGAAAATTCTTTTGTTAAAAAGCGCATACATTACTCTCATAACTCTGAAATTTTCATTATTCTGAAACAACTGGCATCATGTCGAAATCATTGCGCTAAAATTAAATCAAGTAGTATGCTTATGACGTCACATGACGTCATATGACGCAACGCTCAAAATATATATAGAAATTCTGCAGAACTGCAAACTGTGTAAAGTTTCAACTTTCTATCTCATCCTGAAGCTCTTTAATCTAAAATGAATTTTTTTCGGTCCTATGTTCGAATCTTATTTAAGCCCAGATCTTCGGTCTTTCGAAATTTCGGTTAGCTGACAGGATATGCACACCTTAATTTCAAGATGTACCATCTGTGAAAATTTGAAGAAAATCCGACCAAAAATGACGGCTGTAGAGCGTGAACACCATTTTTCCTATTTTTAGCTCTGACGTCATATGACGTCATAGGGTGCTGAAGATGCTTTTTTAAAAGCGCATACTTTAAAGTCATAACTTGAAATATTCATTATTCTGAACAACTGGCATCATGTCGAAATCATTGCCCTAAAATTAAAAATTAAAAAGTTGCTTATGACGTCACATAACGTCATATGACGTCACGACTCAAAATATTTGGTAGAAATTCTGCAGAACTGCAAATCTGTTTAAATTTCAACTTTCTATCTCAACCTGAAGCTCTTTAATCCTAAAATGAAATTTTTCGGTCCTATGTTCGAATCTTATTTCAGCCACAGAATTAGGTCTTTCGGAATTTCGGTTAGCTGACGGATATGCACACCTTAGTTTCAAGATGTACCATCTGTGAAAATTTGAAGACAATCCGACTATAAATGACGGCTGTAGAGCGCGAACAAACATTTTCACTTTTTTTAGCTGTGACGGGCATGTGACGTCATAGGCTGCTGATGATCATTGAAATCAAATTTCCTCACGTGACTAATAACCCGTAAAAATTTCATCGTCCTAGGACTATTGCAACATATTAAAATAAGCGTTTAGTTAGGAAGAAGAAAAGAATAATAAAAATAATAAAATGACGTCACGTGACGTCATATGACGTTTATTTTCAAATAATTGTTAGACACCCAGAGACCTACTAACTGACAAAATTTCAACTTTCTATCTCAAATAGGACAGATTTTATAAGCATATTAAAAATTTACGCCTTGGTTCGAATCTTGAATTCGCTATAACTTGGACTTTTCGAATTTGAAAAACGGACACCGGATATGCCAAACTAGAACTAATATACACATTCTGTGAAAATTTGATAAAATCGGTTCCATAAAAATGGCTGTGGACCGGTACAAACTTTGTGCAATTTCAAGTGTGACGTCATATGACGTCATAGGCATTGAAAATCATGAAATCAAATTCAGCTTTGAAGCATATGTCCTAAATTTTCATTGCCTTCGACAATTTCAACATATAGAAATACCTTGTTAATATTAGAAATACATTATCATATAATGACGTCACGTGACGTCATATGACGTTTATTTTCACAAAATGTTTAAACTTCAGAGACCTATATACTGACAAAATATCAACTTTCTATCCAATAGGACGATTTTATAAGCATTTAAAAATTTACACCTTGGTTCGAATCTTGGATTCGCTATAGAACCATGGACTTTTCGAATTTGAAAAACGGACACCGGATGCACAACTAGAGCTTAATATACACATTCTGTGAAATTTTGATGAAAATCGGTCATAAATAATGGCTGTAGACCGCGAAACAAACTTTTTTGCATATTCAAATGTGACGTCATATGACGTCATAGATATGAAAATCATGCTCAAATTCAGGTTTGAAAGATATGCCATAAATTTTCATTGATTTTCTAGTATCTTATTAGGACTTTCTGCTACATTTTTAAACACTTAAAAGCTAAAAAAGTAAAAGGATATGAAATTCCAGCCTTTAACTTGCTTTTGTATGGCCATAACTTAAATAAACTTTGAAAAATATAACCGTTTAACTTGGAGGAATATGGCAAAAGTAACTGAAAATCATTTTTTTATATCGATTTATTTAACTTGGATTATTTTTATAATCTATGTTACAAATCAAATTTATTTAAAGTGCTTACAATTCGAATTTCATCCTGTAATAATTGCCGAAGACCGCATAAAAGCTTGTGTAGACAGCGTCAAGTTTGATGTCATGTGACGTCATAGGCATAAGAAAATCAATGAAATGAAATATTAAGTATTTGAATATATCAAAGTAATTTTTTCATGCTTCTTGCAACTTTGCAACATATAGAAATTAACGCGTAGATATATTAACATTCTTTTTGACCTTATGACGTCAAATGACGTTAATCCTCACAGAATATGAATATGTCTCAAAGACTAATATTCAGTCCAAATATCAACTTTCTAAATCATCTGGAAGCGATTTTATACGCATTTGAAATTTGACGTCAATGGTTCGAAACTTGGATTCGCCATAGAACCATTGCTTTTTCGAATTTGTAAAAAGGGACCCGGGATACACATAAAGAGCGTTACATATACATTCTGTGAAATTTCGTGAAAATCGTCCAAAATAATGGCTGTACACCGCGTAAAATCCTTTTTGTCCTGACGTCAAATCTTACGTGATAAAACGTCACATTAATATGAATTACATTGCATTCTAAAGCACAGGATTGATGTACATACCATTAGATTTACATGGTCCTGGGAAGTAAACAACATATTTAAATTAACGCGTATATATCAGAAATTATTTTTTACCTTATGACGTCATATGACGTCATGTGACGTTCATCTTCATAGAATGTAAAGCACTCTTGGAGACTTATATACTATCCAAATATAATATTATATTTCTAACTCATCTGGAAACTATTTTATACGTATTTGAAATTTGACGTCAATGGTTCGAATTTTGGATCCGCCATAAAACCTTTGCATTTTCGAATTTGGAAAAAGGACACCGGGATGTACAATAATTTAAATACACTTTCTGTGAAATATTAATGAAAATCGGCCCAGACATAATGGCTGTAGACCGCGTACAAGCATTTTTAGACGACGTCAAGTTTGACGTCAAAACACGTCATAGTCAAATGAAAATTATTGAAATGGAAACAGTTCTATCTGAAGCAAATGCTATTAAATTTTCAAGGTGCTCGGACGTAAACAACATATAAAAATTAACACATAAAAATTAGAAATTACCTTTCACCTCATGACGTCATATGACGTCATATGATGTTCATCTTCAGGGAATGTAAAGTAACCCTCGAGATTTATATTCTGTCCAAATATCATCTTTCTAGCTCATTTGTAAGCGATTTAATACACATTTTAAATTTGACGTCAATGGTTCGAATCTTGGATTCGCCATAGAACTATTGCATTTTCGAATTTTGAAAAGCGGACACCGGAAGGCACAACTAGAGCCTAACATACGCATTCTGTGAAATTTTGATGAAAATCGGCCCAGAAATAATGGCTGTAGACCGCGTACAAACATTTTTAGACGACGTCAAGTTTGACGTCAAAGCACGTCATAGTAAAATGAAAATTATTGAAATGCAAACAGTTCTATCTGAAGCATATGCTATTAAATTTTCAAGGTGCTCAGACTTGTACAACATATAAAAATTAACACGTAAATATTAGAAATTACCTTTCACCTCATGACGTCCATATGACGTCATATGACGTTAATCTTCAGAGAATGTAAAGAAACCCTTAAGACTTATATTGTCCAAATATCATCTTTCTAGCTCATTTGTAAGCGATTTTATACGCATTTGAAATTTGACGTCAATGGTTCGAATCTTGGATTCGCCATAGAACGATTGCCATTTCGAATTTTGAAAAACGGACACCGGAAGGCACAACTAGAGCCTAACATACACATTCTGTGAAATTTTGATGAAAATGGGCCCAGAAATAATGGCTGTAGACCGCGTACAAACTTTTTCACCAAAATAAAAAAAAATTTTTAAATCTGACGTTATATGACGTCATATGAATATGAAATTCATTGCATTCGAAAGCTCATGGTTTGAAATGTATGCCATAAAATTTTCGTTGTTCTGGGCCATTGGCAACACATCGAAATTAACACAAATACAAGAGGAAGAAAAAAAGAATAAGAAGAATAAGAATAATAAAAAACATAACAAACCCAATAGGACTTTCTGCCGAAAGGGCAGAAAGTCCTAATAAAAAACATAACAAACCCAATATGACTTTCTGCCGAAAGGGCAGAAAGTCCTAATAAAAAACATAACAAACCCAATATGACTTTCTGCCGAAAGGGCAGAAAGTCCTAATAAAGGGGATACAAGTGACGCAGCAAATTACAGAGGTATTACTCTTGTAACTGTTACGGCAAAAAAATTCTCACTGGTTTTAAAATATCGTATAAATTAATGGTGTGATGTTTTTAATGAATGTCATTTAGGATTCAACGACTGAAGCAAAACTTTTGTTACATGCTGTAATTCTGGAGGTCATAAATAAAAAGTTAAAATTATGGTGCGCTTTTATCGAGCGTGCATTTGATACAGTAAATAGATATGCACTGTGGGTTAAATAACAAAGTCGAGTATTAGTAGTAAAATGACCAATATTATAAAATACATTGATAATGATGTTCAATCGTGTATGAAATTATGCAGTGACGAAGATGGTATATCATAATTTATGGTTACACCGGTATTTAACCACAGATCCAACGAAGTTACACACAACTGAATGTTATACAGCAATTTTCTATTAAATGGGGATTAAAAATAAATGTTATCAAAACTAAATATGTATTTTCGAAAGGAGAAAAAGACAGAGTAGAAATGTACGAGTTTTTATTGACAATAAAAAGTAGAAATTATTCCGGCTCGCCCTCGGGCGGCCGGATTAACGGTAAGATGTTTCTATAAGAAACTTCGAATTAAGCAAAGAAAAGATCATGGTTTTTGCTTTCTGTGTAGTAATTCCGTTACACACATTAATCCCGTGAATAAAGAATGACCAATAAATATTCATTTTTGGAGCGTCTTAGGTCAAAAAGGTCTCCAGCGAAAAACGTTTTGACCAAGAACAATTTTGGTGCTGTTTACTTAACCTACTAGTTTTTGTTCAGCTTTACATTTGTCTACATTCAGCACAGCATTCTCTCCATTGAAGTAGATATGGCTCTTTTATAATTGCTCCTCTCCCTCTCCCCCCCCCTCTCTCTCTCTTAGTGATACGACGCTCTGGGTTTCAGGTCCGGACGAAGTCAAATATTTTCTCTCTTCATAAGTTAAGAGGATGGTTGTCTCATTACATAACACTAACAATAAATACTTTATAGGAGAAATACCGGTAATGTCAGAAAAATAATCTCGGAAAGTCGTAGCCTATTTAATGATAATTCGCATTGGATCTCCAAAACTTTTGATTTTCCATAGGCGTTAAAAGTAAGAGCGTCAGTTCAAATCCTGCTCAGAACATTTTAAATTTTCTTATCAATTTCTATTTTTGTGTGTTGATTGATTATATTTGTTATCATATCGTGTTTCTACCTTAGTGTCTTTATGCTTTCGGAACGCTATTTGGCTGAAATATTGTCATTACGACTGTAAATTGCAAAACAACATTACATTTATTTATTTTAGAGACGAGTTTCATGTTATCATGCATCATAGCATTATGATAATTATTTTACAGAACCATGATAAATGAAAGATCAAATATTATACACCAACCGCATGCACTTCTCATCTTGACACTAAAATACCAGTCGAGCCGTCTGCTCGCTTTTCTTTTAAAAGCTATCCTTGTAAACAATTTCAGTTATTTAGGAATCAATTTTACGTATACGGGAAATATGCATAAAGCTGTTAATATATTAAATGAGCACGGGTTAAGGGCCTATTACATTTTATTATCCTTGTTTGAGAGAGTCAAAATACCCATCAGTAAAAAACATTCCCGCGATTTCGTGGGACTTTTTCTAGTATATCAAGTATATGGATTTATGTATAAATATTATTGACCGTCCATGGTGGTCGAATGGTAAGAGCATCCGCTCCGGAACCGAGAGGTCGTAGGTTCGCGGCCGCGTCATACCAAAGTCGTAAAAAATAGTACTGGTATAGCTCCCTTGCTTGGCGCTCAAAATATAAAGGTAGTTCGAGGGATGGTTTGCCCGGTGTCAGGATAATGTGACTGGGCGTGGTATCTTGCCACATGTCTACGGCGTGATACAGCACTGTGGAAGCACTATATCTGTCTCAAGTAGACATCGTCTCCAAATGACTGAAATATTGTCAGTTGGTCTTCAATCCCAATAAACAATCAATCAAATAAACAAACAAATGTTAGAGACCATTGTTGGAATATTCGTATAAATTATATTACTGATCATCTTGTATTATAATGTTAAACACAAAATTTGACGTCAATGGTTCGAATCTTTGTTTCGCCATTTAACCACTGCATTTCGAATTTCATAATATACACATTCTGTGAAATTTTGATGAAAATCAGCCTAGAAATAATAGCTGTAGACTGCGTAGAAACTATTGTTGACAACGTGAAGTGTGACGTCATATGACGACATAGGCATATGAAAATCATTGAAATCAATATTTCAGGATATGAAATATATACATAAATATGTTAAAGCTCTTTTTAATAAATAATAATTAAGGCGTAGAAAAGAAGAAAAAAAGAATAACTAAATTTCGTTTGCACGGCAAACGATAGGACTTTCTGCAAACCGTTTAAAACTCAATCAAACTGAAAATTTTTAATACGGAATACGCAGAAAATATTAGGAATCTAGAGTTTAACCTATACATTCTTTGAAAATTTTCGAAATATTCATCAATTTATAATGTTTGCAATTCGCTTAAAAAACTTTTTGATCCAACGTCTATTCTGATGTCATATGGAAAATAAAATTCATTAATTTTTTTGTAATTCTGGACCATTGGGATCACACTGAATTTATTGCACGAGAAATGAAAACATATAATAACCCCATGACGTCAAATGAGGTCCGACCTATGAAAATCTGAAGAAAACCAATAAAATTACAATATGTGTGAATTTCAACTTTTCATCTCATATGGAGAACTCAATCTGACTAGAGTCATATCCTATATACACGCTACGCTACATAAGATCTTAGGAAAATCATGTACTTTAGTCAGACTGTACTAAATTTAATTTCGAGGTCATATTTTTTTAAACTTGATTTCACCACAGAACCTCGGTCTTTTCAATATTTTGAAAACGAAAGTAAGGATGCACAACAAAAGCCTAACATATACCTTCTGTGAATTTACTAGAACATCCATTCAAAAATAAATTCTGCAGAGCGCGTACAATCGTTTTAACTGACGTCAAATCTAGCGACTATGATGTCATATGATGTGCTATGAATTTGAAAATCATTGCATTCAAAAGACATGGTCTGAAATATTTGCCATACAATTTTCACTGTTCTGGGCCATTGCGCACGTCGCACGACGGACGACGGGCGAACACAAAAGCTCACCTTGAGCACGTTGTGCTCAGGTGAGTTAAAAATGGGACCAGGTAGAGTTACAGTTTTTGGACACTGCATTTTCCTAATTGCCATCAGATTCTGGTTACATTTTAAATTTCAAGTCAAAACATTGTATAATATTTGAGTAATATTCCGGACAAGAAAAACAAAATTAACCAAAGGGAGATAATGCAAAATTAGAACCAGGGCAATAATTCTGCTATCCTCGTGACAACTCAAATGAAATTTATGACACGCACCTATCCACCTGATTATCAATTCACACACAAAATTTGAACCGAGTCGGTTAAGAAATGTAGTTCGCGTCACAAGATATTTAAAGTCAAATCAGGGACAATAACTCCGTAATCCTTGTGGGAACGAAGTGAAATTTGCGTCTTGCACATCTCCTGCTAATGATGAACATTTTTTGCAAAGTATTAGATGAATCAGACTGAAATTGAAAGAGAAATTCACTGGACAAGACATTTCAAGTTGATTCAGGGGCAATAACTTCGTAAACCTTGAGGGAATGAAGTGAAATTTGCGTTTTGCACATTTAGTGCTTCTGATAAATATTTATGCCAAGTATCAGGTGAAATGGACTGAAAGTACAGGACAAGATTTTGCTTAAATACCGCATTACCGTCTGACCAACCAACCGACTGACCAACCAATCGACCAAAAGGCTGATTCTCTTCCATTTGTGCTGGTACATGTATACAGGGGTTTTCATTTCAAAACAAAAATAAGTCAATAAAAACCTAGTATCATATTAATTAATATAAAATCTTAAGGTTTTTGGAACAGGGTTGCTTGCAAAACTGTTCTAAGGAAGCACACATTTTGGATTGGATAACATTTCGGGACTATATTAAGAAATTTTTCATTTATAGATTTCCCTCTTTTTTACTACACAGAGAAAAAAGTCCAAACGTTATTTTCTCTCTCAACACTAAATGGTGACAATTTTTATGTTTATTTCAGACTCAGTACGATTGCGTTATGGGAGTCAAAATTAAATAAAAATGTTTTGAAAATAGAAGCTGGAGATATTGTATTTAATAAACTGTAATGCAAACAGATAATATGCAGGAGACAAATTCGCAATTCATGCGGAGATATTTCGAACCATAACTGGCTGGAATTTCCAGCAATAGCCGACAATGTTTAAATTGTAGGTTTGAGTCCCAGTCGTTTTTTTTCCCTTTTTTTTTTTTTACACCAAATTGTTTTTGTTGTTGTTTTTTTAAATTCTTTTACAATATTAGACATACATATTTTTGCCATAATGAAAATCAGTAATTCAAGTACATGTGTGTGTGTGTATATATATATATAAAACACTAAGTTACATGTAATTCAGATCTCTCTCGAGGACGCACACTTTAAAAATTAAAAATATGTGCGTCCCATCGGACGCATGCAAATTTGATGCATTGAAACTCAAATTATCATAGTTAATGATTTTTTCTACAACGTTTAATCAGTTCAACTTCATAATGTTTAATAGTCCAGGGTTTTCCCCATGCGATTGCGTCTAGCCTGTTCATGTGCAACATGCTTTGATTTTGCCGACATATCATAATCCTTACTGGGACCTATGTTTACATGCACTGAAATACACACGCGTGTGTATATATTCTCCAAATCACCTGTCACATGCATTTGCCTGTTGAATTTTATATCACAGCACCCATGCATCACTAATTCTTGACCGAGATCCGCCATGTTTGTGTTGAAAATAATTATGCATTAATTTTACCAAAAGAGTGATAGCACTGATAACACCTTTAATATTAAAAAGAAATGTGCAAGAGACAACCGTAAAATTTGAAGGGAAAATTTTAAATGGGAGTCATTAAAAAAGACGAAAATTAATTGGCCCCGGAATGATCACATGTATGTCAAACGCGAAAGGTAGCCAGTAAATAAAGAAAATAAAACAATGGATTTACTTCCCAGAGCAAAAATGTGTATTTTTTTGTCTCAACGTCTGTTAGTCTGTAATATGGGTCATCGTGTTTTAGTGATTGAAATCCTTCGCTATAATATAATCTTAACGCAGCTGTATTTCAATAGAGATTTGACTGTTTCATTACATTTTGGAGTATACTTAGTTCATGTAAATTTTAACACCAATGAACTAGCAGTAAAATTTGACGTTTTTAAGAAAAGATGACCTGGGTTAAAATAAATTATTTCAAATTGCCTCCACATACCATCTCTCCTACATCCGTTCAGCATTTCTTTTTTTCTATTTTTTGATTAACAAAAATAAATTTAAAAAAGAATTTAACCACAGGCATATAAGAAAAAAGTGCATTCAGGTTTTGAAAAAGACAATAATGTAATGCCCAGGTATTACTAATTTGGACTTTCTGCCTACAGTCCTATTGGGTTTGTACTGTTTTTTTATTATTATTCTTCTTCCTATTAGGACTTTCTGCCCTTTCGGCAGAAAGTCCTATTTGGTTTGTTCTGTTTTTTATTATTAGCACTTTCTGCCTACAGGAAGAAAGTCCTATTGGGTTTGTATTATTTTTTAATTTTCTTATTCTTCTTCTTATTCTTCTTTTTTTCTTCCTCTTATATTTGTGTTAATTTCGATGTATTGCCTTTGACCCAAAACTAAGAACATTTAATGGCATATATTTCAAACCATGAGTTTCGGATGCAATGAAGTTCATATTCATTTAACGTCATATTACGTCAGATTTGACGTCAGGTGAAAAAGATTGTACGCGGTCTACAGCCATTATTTCTCGACCGATTTTCATCAAAATTTCACAGAATGTGATTTTTAGGCTCTAGTTGTGCATCCCGGTGATCGTTTTTCCAAATTAGTAAAGGCAAGCGTTGTATGCCGAAGGCCAGATTCGAACCATTGACGTCAAAATTCAAATACATATAAAATCGCTTCCAGATGAGTTAGAAAGCCGATATTTGAACAAAACATAGGTCTTCATGTCTTCTTTAGCTTCTGAGAAGATAAACGGCATATGACGTCATATGACAACATAATGCTAATAAAACTTTTATTTAAAACTTAACGGTTTTTAATCCCTGTAGGTTTTGTTTTTTGTATGATTCGCTTGACATTTTGACTGAAGGTGGAGTATTAGAATCTATGGAGCCATGTCACTTCCGTTTCCGGAAGGTCAAGGTCATATATCATTAACCGGGTTTTTCTTCATCCTTAAATTCTCAAAAACGGTAAATATTCTATCGAGACACTATGTGTATAATTTGTAGTGCTAAGAAAAAGACCTTTCAGATGATGTTTAGTTTTTGATGATCGGGATTGAATCGGTTGAGTTATGGCGGAAAAACTAAAATTTGGTAACCCTCAATGTGTTTAACAGTTTATATCTCGAAAACCTTTGAATTTCGAAAATATGATGATGAATATTATTTGTAGAGCAATGTTTGGCCGTTCTATTGGTGATTGGCCTACGATTCACGGTGAAATGGGAAAAAACGAAATTCGTGCATATAGGTTTGGAGATTTTTGCAGTTTTCTCGATGTCTAGGAGCTTGTACCTCAATTTTTTTTGAAAGTTTTCGAAAACATATACCGTGTGAAATGTAGAGAATTATCAGAAGATTATTTTGGTATCTAGTGTTTTGAAATTGATCAAAGTATAAGGAAGTTACATTAGAAATAAAAATTTAAATATGTAAAATTTCAGCGATTCTGCCGTTATATCAAGTTTAACAGCTTAAATAAGTGTACACATTAAGCGAGTGAGATGTAGAGAATTTTAAGACGATTATTTTGGTACCTGGAGTTTAGAAATTGATTAATTTACAGGTTAATAATTTAAACAAAAATTTAAAATAACAAAAAAAATTTAAACCCAATTAATTTTAAGAAAATATCCTACTTTCGCTTTCACCATAATTGAAGCATTTTCGGAAAATGTAAGTTTACAGATATGTATTAGTCATATAAATTGCAAAATTAACTTTTTACTAATATCATATAGATATTACTAGCTAAACAATTGTTGACAATAATTTAATTGTATGTCAATTCTATTCTTTTTCAATATATTAGAGTACAGTACAGTACACAGAGCACCAGCACCAAAGCAACAACAGGAAATATGAAAATAAAATGGTTGCCCTCGTGGAAACAGGCGTGTGCAGATTTAAACTTTTAAAAATACAATGTTCTACCAATAATCAAACGGATTTACTTGGCAAACCTTGTAAAAGTGAATCAAGCTGGAAATGATATCTAAACCATCCTGAATATCTAAATACAGACATTACACAAATGGATTACATGGCATGTTTACATCGAAACCGAGTGCAAATGTGACACGGAGGTGTAGAGAAAATTCCTGGCGTAATGCATTAATTTGGCTAGTTTAGCTGGCAAATAAGGCATTCGACTGTCAAAATTTCTTCTATGCCTGTGATTAAATTATTTTTTAATTTATTTATTTTTGTTAATCAAAATATAGGAAAAAAAGAAATGTTGAACGGATGTAGGAGAGATGGTATGTGGAGGCAATTTAAAATAATGCTTATTTTAACACAAAACAGCATTGCTCTTTCTTTTTTTCATCTTGTAGGTTTTGATTTTGAACATATTCTGTCGTAATGCGACAACCATCAAACTACAGGTCATCTTTTCTTAACAAATGTCCAATTATACTGCTAGTTCATTGGTGTTAAAATTTACATGAACTAAGAATACTCCAAAATGTAACGAAACAGTCAAATCTCTATTGAAATAGGGCTCCGTTAAGATTATATTATAGCGAAGGATTTCAATCATTTAAACACGATGACCCAAATTACAGACGTTGAGACAAAAAATACACATTTTTGCTCTGGGAAGTAAATCCATTGTTTTATTTTCTTTATTTACTGGCTACCTTTCGCGTTTGACATACATGTGATCATTCCGGGGCCAATAAATTTTCGTCTTTTTTAATGACTCCCATTTAAATATTTCCCTTCAAATTTTACGGTTGTCTCTTGGACATTCTTTTAATTAAAGCTGTAATCAGTGCTATCACTCTTTTGGTAAAATTAATGCATAATTATTATCAACACAAACATGGCGCATCACGGTCAAGAATTAGTGATGCATGGATGCTGTGATAAAATTCAACACGCCCTTGGCTGATCTGTCAATCTGTGACAGGTGATTTGGAGGATATATACGCGTGTGTATTTCAGTACATGTAAACATTGGACCCAGAAGGGATTATGATATGTCGGCAAAATCAAAGCATGTTGCACATCAACAGGCTAGTCGCAAGCGCATGGGGAAAACCCTGGACTATTAACCATTATGAAGCTGAACTTTTTGCCTTTTTGAATTTGCCAAACCGGACACCGGAATACACAACAAGAGCAGTACATATGCATTCTGTGAAATTTTGATGTAAATCGGTCCAGAAATAATGGCTGTATACCGCGTAAAGCCTTTTTGTCCTGACGTCAAATCTGACGTTATATGACGTCACGTTCATATGAAATGCCTTGATTTCAAAAGCTCATTTATTTATGTATATGCCAAATTTTTAATTGTCCTGGGAACTTAACAACATATTTAAATTAACGGGTATATATGAGAAATTCTTTTTAACCTTATTTGGTTCATCTTCGCAGAATTGAAAGAGCAGTCAGAGACTTAGATACTATCTAAATATCAGCTTCTTAACTCGTCTGGAAGCGATTTTATACGTATTTGAAATTTGACGTCAATGGTTCGTATATTGGATTCGCCATAAAACCTTTGCATTTCGAATTTGGAAAAACGGAAACCGGGATGCACAACTAGAGTGTAACATACACATTCTGTGAAGTTTTGCTGAAAATCGGCCCAGAAATAATGGCTGTAGACCGCGTATAAAACATTATTAGATGACGTCAAGTTTGACGTCAAAACACGTCATAGTCAAATGAATCATATTGAAATGCAATATGTTCTATCTGAAGCACATGCTATTAAACTTTCATGGTGCTCGGATGTTTTCAACACATAAATATTAACACGTAAATTTTAAAAAATCCTGTTCAACCCATGACGTCGTATGACGTCGTATGACGTTCATCTTCAGAGAATATAAAGAAATCTTGGAGACTTATATTTTGACTATACATCATCTTTCTAACTAGAAAATCCATTCAAAAATAAATTCTGCAGAGCGCATAAAACGTTTTAACCAACGTCAAATCTAGCATCTATGATGTCATATGATGTGCTCTGAATTTGAAAATCATTGCATGGTCTGAAATATTTGCCATACAATTTTCACTGTTCTGGGCCATTGCCAATTACATTTTCCGAACATGTTTAAAATTATGTAAAAGCGAAAGTAGGCTATTTTCTATTTTCCAAAAATGCTAAACTTACAGTGCAGCAAAACCATGTGACCAGAACATCACGAAAGGCATCAAAACCAAGACAAAACAGCCAACTTTTGTCTCCGCTTCAACATAGAAAAGTACCCTTAAGTAGTATAGGTTAGTTCATAGTTGCTTTTAACTACAGAATATACCCAGTCAGCAGAAGTAATCGGGCCAATATAGCACTGATATCGGCTCCTATGTCTGCACTGTGGGTGATTAATACCCCTGCAAAATGCTTTGATACAGGAGAAGCCAGACTCCAGGCGGAGCATAGATAAGCACTTGTATACATAGTATATTATATATGATAGCAATCAATAAGTAAATAAAGTCATTTTTTTAAAGTGGATAGAGAATCAGTTATGGTTATTTGGCACAGCCGTATAAAAGTGTAGTCACAGTTCTTAGACATTGCACTTCTCCTAGTCGCCATCTGTTTATATTTTAAGTTTCAAGTAAATACCATGTATAATATTCAAGTTAATGTCGAGACAAGAAAAAAAAGCTATTTAACAAAGGGAGATAATTAAAAAATGGGACCAGGTAGAGTTACAGTTCTTGGACACTGTACTTTTCCTAGTTGCCATCAGATTCTGGTTACATTTTAAATTTCAAGTCAATACATTGTATAATATTTGAGCAATGTTCCGGACAAGAAAAACAAAATTAACCAAAGGGAGATAATGCAAAAATGAAACCAGGGCAATAATTCTGCGATCCTTGAGACAACTCAAGTGAAATTTATGGCATGCACCTATCCACCTGATTGTCAATTCACACACAACATTTGAATCGAGTTAGTTAAGAAATGTAGTTCGCGTCACAAGATATTTAAAGTCAAATCAGGGACAATAACTCCGTAATCCTCGTGGGAACGAAGTGAATTTTGCGTCTTGTACATCTACTGCTAATGAAGAACATTTTTTGCAAAGTATTAGATGAATCAGACTGAAATTGAAAGAGAAATTCACTGGACAAGACATTTCAAGTTGATTCAGGGGCAATAATATCAAAAGTAATTAAAATAAGATAACTCAAATATCCAAAATATTAAAGCGTACTGGTACGCAACATTTTGAAACCGAGTGATGTTTACAAATACTCGTATATGTTTGACTGGTTACTTGCGAATCCGCAAAATAGTCTTCAAACGATTTCCGGTAATTTCTTACTTTGGGTTCCATTCAAGTAAAACATAAATCCAGTCCGTCTTATTTGTTCATCTGACACTTTTCTATTTGTTTGCTCTTTTCTATTTGTTTGCTTCAAATATAGTTACATAAGGCAGGAAGAAACGGGTAGACGTTTAAAAGAAACACTGAGTAGATACCTAGCACTTCAAACCAAACATCAGGCATTTGTGTCGCAATAATTGATGATCTGGAAGTTGAGAGATAGTCGATAGCATCCAATTCCATGTTAACCAGTAAATAATTTGTTTTAATTCAATAGTTAAAAGTGCTAAATCTTTGGATCAGGAAGATCAAATATGATTGAATGTTTTTTTTTGTTTAATTGTTGAGGAGCTAATGATAAATCCTGCATATGATAATTGTTAAATTGACATTGTTGCATACAAGGACAGCAGGCGCATATACCAGTAAGAACATATACTGTTAATTCAATTCCAAAATTAAGTTGATGAAAAAAAAGCAATTGACTTAATTCTGATGGAGTAACCATATTTTCATTACTCAATTAAAATTGTGAAAACCCAATTCCTTGAAAAATTGATGAGACCAACCAACCGACCAACAGGCTGATTCTCTTCCATTTGTGCTGGTATACAGGGGTTTTCATTTCAAAACAAAAATAAATCAATAAAAACCTAGTATCATATTAATTAATATAAAATCTTAAGGTTTTTAGAACAGGATTGCTTGCAAAACTGTTCTAAGGAAGCACACATTTTGGATTTGACAACAGTTCGGGGCTATATAACCGACAATATATAAATTGTAGGTTTGTGTCCCTGTCGTTTTTTCCCCCTTTTGTTTTTTTACAACTAATTGTTTTTTGTTTTTTGTTTTTTGTTTAAATTTCTTTTGCAATATTAAGCATACATATTTTTGCCATAATGAAAATCAGTAATTCAAGTATATGTGTGCGTAAATATATAAAACACTAAGTTACATGTAAATCAGATCTCTCTCGAGGACGCACACATTAAAAATTAAAATTATGTGCGTCTCCTCGGTCATATTTCATACGTTGAAGCTCAAATTATCATGGTTAATGATTTGTCTTCACCGTTTTCTCAGTTCAACTTCATAATGGTTTCATAATGGGTTTTCCCCATGCGCTTGCGACTAGCCTGTTGATGTGCAACATGCTTTTATTTGAAGACATATCATAATCCCTACTGGGACCCATGTTTACATGCACTGAAATACACACGCGTGTGTATATATTCTCCAAGTACATGATTGAAATCCTTTGCTATTATATAATCTTAACGGAGTTGTATTTCAATAGAGATTTGACTGTTTCGTTACATTTTGGAGTATACTTAGTTCATGTAAATTTTAACACCAATGAACTAGCAGTATACTTGGACATTTGTTAAGAAAAGAAGACCTGTAATTTGATGGTCGTCGCATTACGACAGAATATGTTCAAAAACAAAAACTACAAGATGAAAAAAAGAAAGAGCAATGCTGTTTTGGGTTAAAATAAACATTATTTCAACCCTTCTACATCCGTTCAGCATTTTTTTCCCTTATGTTTGATTAACAAAAGTAAATAAATTTAAAAAAGAATTTTACCACAGGCATATAAGAAATAAGTGCATTCAGGTTTTGAAAGACAATAATGTAATGCCAAGGCATTACTAATTTTACTTATCTTGTCTTATATTGATAATTTGTTTGATAAAGAATGACACACCATTAAGTTATTGTCAACAATTGTTTAGCTAGTAATATCAATATGATATTAGTAAAAAGTTTATTTTGCAATTTATTTTACTAATACATATCTGTAAACTTACATTTTCCGAAAATGCTTCAATTACGGTGAAAGCGAAAGTAGGATATTTTCTGAAAATTCTTACAATTGGGTTTAAATTTTTTTTCTCTACATCTCACTTGCAAAAAATGATTCTTAAGAAATAAAACCTTAATCTCGTAAATACCGGCAAAATCGCTGAAATTCTACATGTTTATATTCTTATTTTTGATGTAACTTCCTTATACTTTGATCAATTTCAAAACTAAAGGTACCAAAATAATCGTCTGAAAATTCTCTACATTTCACACGCTTTATATTTAGGAATATTTTTAATACTTTTTGAGATATAAGCTTTTAACCCTCCTGAAGAATGAAAAAATCATCAAAGCTGTATGCACGAATTTCGTTTTTTCCCCATTACTCAATGAATCTTTTGCCAATCATTCAACTTTAAGCATCAAAAGAACGGTCAAATATTGCTCTACAAATAATATTCATCATCATATTTTCAAAAATCATAGATTTTCGAGGTATAAACCGATAAACACACTGGGGGTTACCAAATGTTCATTTTTCCGCCATAACTCAACCGATTCAACCCCGATCATCAAAAACTAAATGTCATCTGAAAGGTCTTTCTAAGCACTACAAATTATACGCATAGTGTCTCGATAGAATAATTACCGTTTTTGAGATATTTAAGGCCGAAGAAAAACCCGATAATTGATATATAACCTTGACCTTTGGGATTTTCAGGAAACGGAAGTGACATGGCTCCATAGAATCTAATACTGCATCTTCAGAAAAAATTTCAAGCAGATCATACACAAAATAAAGCCGACAGGGCTTAAAAACCGTTAAGTTTTAATACGAAATTTTTATTAGCATAATGACGTCATGTGACGTTATATGACGTTCATCCTTTTGGGATGTAAAGAAGACCTAGAGACTAATATTCAGTCCAAATATCAGCTTTCTAGTTATTCTGGAAGCGATTTTATACGCATTTGAAATTTGACGTTATTAGTTCGAATCTTGGATTCGCCATTAAACCTTTGCCTTTTCGAATTTGGAAAAAGGGACACCGGGATGCACAACTAAAGCCTAACATACACATTCTGTGAAAATTTGATGAAAATCGGTCCAGCAATAATGGCTGTAGACCGCGTACAAACTTTTTCACCCGACGTCAAATCTGACGTTATATGACGTCATATGAATGTGATATTCATTGCATCCGAAAGCTTATGGTTTGAAATATATGCCATAAAATTTTCATTGTTTTGAGTCAATGGCAACACCTCGAAATTAACACAAATATAAGAGGAAGAAAAAAAGAATAACAAGAAGAAGCAGAAGAATAAGAATAATAAAAAACAGTAGAAACCCAATAGGACTTTCTGCCAGTAGGCAGAAAGTCCTAATAATAAAAAAAAAACAGTACAAACCCAATAGGACTTTCTGCTTGAGGCAGAAAGCCCTAATAATAAAAAAACAGTACAAACCCAATAGGACTTTCTGCCAGTAGGCAGAAAGTCCTAACTAGATGTCATTCGTGAAAACGAATGATAGGACTTTCTGCAAGCTGTGTTAATGCAAAAAGCAGGAGATAGAAGTTTGAATGGCTCACCACTGGTAGTATTTCATTTTCATGCTTAACAATTGACATTATATTCCGAAATTAGTGGAAATGATAAGAACTAAGTATTTCACTATTTTTAGCTCTGTGACGTAACATGATGTCATATGACGTCAGGACATGACTGCAAACTTGATTTCTAGTTTAAATGTCCTATGTTCGAATCTTACTTCAGCCACAATACTTCGGTTTTTTTGGATTAAGGTTAGCTGACAAAATATTCACACCTTAGTATGATAAGAACTAAGTATTTCACTATTTTTAGCTCTGTGACGTAACATGATGTCATATGACGTCAGACATGACTGCAAACTTGATTTCTAGTTTAAATGTCCTATGTTCGAATCTTACTTCAGCCAAAATACTTCGGTTTTTATGGAATTAAGGTTAGCTGACAAAATATTCACACCTTAGTTTCAAGATGTACCATCTGTAAAAATTTAAAGAAAATCTGAACATAAATGGCGGCTGTAGAGCGCGAACACCATTTTTCACTATTTTTAGCTCTGACGTCAGTGACGTCATAGGGTGCTGAAAATTCTTTTGTTCAAAAGCGCATAATTTACTGTCATAACTCTGAAATTTTAATTATTCTGAACAACTGGCATCATGTCGAAATCATTGCCCTAAAATGAAAATTAAGAAGTATGCTTATGACGTCACATGACGACATATGACGTCACGTCTCAAAATATATGTAGAAATTCTGCAGAACTGCAAACTATGTAAGTTTCAACTTTCTATCTCATTCTGAAGCTCTTTAATCCTAAAATGAAATTTTCGGTCCTATGTTCGAATCTTATTTCAGCCACAGAACTTCGGTCTTTCGGAATTTCGGTTAACTGACAGGATATGCACATTTTAGTTTCAAGGTGTACCATCTGTGAAAGATTGAAGAAAATGCGACCATAAATGGCGGCTGTAATGCGAGAAAACCATTTTTCACTATTTTAGCCCTGACGTCACATGACGTCATAGGGTGCTGAAGATGCTTTTGTACAAAAGCGCATACATTACTGTCATAACTCTGAAATTTTCATTATTCTGAACAACTGGCATCATGTCGAAATCATTGTCCTTAAATGAAAATTAAGAAGTATGCTTATGACGTCACATGACGTCATATGACGTCACGACTCAAAATAAATGTAGAAATTTGGCAGAACTGCAAACTGTGTAAGTTTCAACTTTCTATCTCATCCTGAAGCTCTTTAATCCTAAAATGAAATTTTCGGTCCTATGTTCGAATATTATTTCAGCCACAGAACTTCGGTCTTTTGGAATTTCGGTTAGCTGACAGGATATGCACACCTTAGTTACAAGATGTACCATCTGTGAAAATTTGAAGAAAATCCGACCGTAAATGACGGCTGTAGAGCGCGAACACCATTTTTACTATTTTTAGCTGTGACGTCATGTGACGTCATAGGGTGCTGAAAATCATTGAAATCAAAATTCCCTCACGTGACTAATAAGCCATAAAAATTTCATCGTCCTAGGACTATTGCAACATATAAAAATAAGCGTTTAGTTAGGAAGAAAAAAAGAATAATAAAAATTATAATAATAACTAGACTTCGTTTGTCCCACAAACGATAAGGGCTTTCTGCGCTGCAACTCAGTTTAAGCCTGATCAGCTGAAAAGAATTTGTTCATAAACAATGTCGCCATCCTAAATCTACGTTTCTCTGTGGTATAATACGTGCATTTCCATATTGAGAATATATGTGTTCTACCTAACTTAGTTCATTTCACATGTATCCTTTCTTTAATATGAAACAATTGTCCCTGTTGTTCATTTAAAAGAACTAAAATTACAAAAGTACATGATGTACAAAGAGATATTTTCAATACACATTTTACTTACTATTTACCTTGTCTTTATTTTCATTGATCAATATTGAATAAAGGACACTAAATTAAAGTATGAATTTTATATACTAAACATTTCTTTTACAAAGAAAATATATATAGAGATAAACCGAACAAATATAGCAGGCCGCGGCCTCACATGAGCACAGGTAAACGTTGTACCTTTACTGCTTGCTTACAGTGACGCCCAATAGATTTCTCAACAGAGCTTAACATTCTACTTTATATACATATAACTATTTGACATTCCAGTGGTATCTGAATAAACTGAAGCACATTTTAAAATTTTAAAACCTGTTTAATTTGGCTGAAAATATTAAAGCATAGTTACATTATTGATTTACAAAGGCTAATACTTCGGTATCTAACATATAACGTTTTATATATGTTTAAATAATAAGAATGAATAGTTTATTGATTGCGTTTGAATTGCGCATTTACACTTTTATGATTATTATCATGAGTTCTTATTTCTCATGTAACTTTCTTACATCATGTCCAAATAAGAAAAGCAGGGTACCGTTAGAAAGGTCATTAAATTCCCAACATTTCAGACGTTTTATGTATGGACCTATTCATAACTGCTTTTTAACTATGGACGCTTAAACCTCGGAAAAAAATGCAAAAATATGCCAAAATATGTTCATGACATTTACTTCATGAACGATAATGTAATAACTATTCTTTGGATCTTTAAAATCTGCGTATCGTTCGAAAGGAAATTGATTGGGCTATAAATCATGTTCATAATGATATTTACAAAAATCAATATTTTTTGAGTACATGCACTTTTCTACACTACGTATAGCGCCGTTTTCGCTGTTCCGCCATTGATGTGCCATTTCAAGCCCGATCTTCAAAAATATTTTCTCATCAGAAAGAGCTTCGAAAGCACTAATAAAAATACGCATATTGTCTCGATAGAATGTTATTCGTTTTTGAGATATAACAGGTCAAAAGAAAAAACGATAATTGGTATATGACCTTGACCTTTGAGATTTTCCGGAAACGGAAATTATATTTGACAATGAGATGCTATGGTGCAGATTCAGAGAAAATTTGAAGCCAATCGGTCAAGAAATTTAGAGTACAGGGCTGTAAAAACCGTTTGTATTTGTTTCAGAATTGTTATTAACATTATGACGTCAAATGACGTCATATGACGCAAATGTCACAGAATAAAAGAAGACATCAATGAGCATATGTGATGTCAATTTCAGATTTCTAGCTTACATAGGAGCTACAAAATACTGAAAAACATTTTAAGGTCCAAAGTTCGAAACT
>CM037782.1:26095710-26123907 GCA_021229015.1 Solen grandis | reverse complement strand
TTTGAGGTCTACAGGTAAAATGTCAAGGTCACTGTGATAAAAATTAAGCCTGAAAAATAACAAAGGGCAATAACCAAACATTATGAAAGGTAGAGTTATCATTCTTGTGCACTGCACTCCTCCTCAATGAGATCTATTCACCTATGAAGTTTCAAGTTGTATTTTAAATTTGTTCACAAAAATTAAGTCTAAAAAATAACAAAGGACAGTAACTCAAAATTTATGAAAGATAGAGTTATCATTCTTAAGCACTGCATTCCTCTTCAATGAGATCTATCCACCTATGAAGTATAAAGTTGATACCTCAAATACTTTTCGAGTTATGCTCTGGACAAAAATTAAGTCTGAAAAATAACAAAGGGCAATAACTCAAAAATTATGAAAGGTAGAGTTATCATTCTTGTGCACTACACTCCTCATCAATGATATCTATTCAACTATGAAGTATCAAGTTGATACCTCAAATACTTTTCGAGTTTAGCCTCAGGATAAAAATTAAGTCTGAAAAATAACAAGGGGCAATAACTCAAAATGATCAAAGGTAGAGTTATCATTCTTGTGCACTGCACTCCTCCTCAATGAGATCTATTCACCTATAAAGTATCAACTTGATACATCAAATACTTTAGAGTTATGCTCTGGACAAAAATTAAGTCTGAAAAATAACAAAGGGCAATAACTCAGAAAGTATGAAAGGTAGAGTTATCATTCTTGTGCACTGCACACTTCCTCAATGAGACCTAAAAAGTATCAAGTTGATACCTCAAATACTTTTGGAGTTATGCTCCAGACAAAAATTAAGTCTGAAAAATAACAAAGGGCAATAACTCAAAAATTATGAAAGGTAGAGTTATCATTCTTGTGCACTGCACTCCTCTTCAATGAGATCTATTAACCTATGAAGTATCAAGTTGATACCTCAAATACTTTTCAAGTTATGCTCCGGACAACAATGTCGGACGGACGGACGGAGACTATAACTATATCCCCCGCCGCCTTTTGGCGGGGGATAAAAACAAGGATGACAACTGTTTTCTTTGGGCAGTGCGTTCTATCTTGTTTCCAGCTAGATATCATTCGGACAGGCCCTCTAGTTACCCAATCGATGACGGCCTAGATATTACAGGAATCGAGTTTCCTGTACCAATCTCACAGGTTCAGAAATTTGAGAAGCTGAACAACCTGGCAAATAAACCTCTTTGGATGGGAAAAAGGAGCCATAGACCCTTCTTAATATTATCTCATGCATATTCAGTAAGGTAACCAGAACGAGGTTTAGATGGGTCAGTCCAGACTCAGTTGTAAACAAACTCAGCAGCTTACACTGATAGAGACGTCAGTGGTGTACATATTTACACAGGTTTAAGCTTTGTTGAGGCCTAGAAAATTATTAAATAACTTACATTTTCATCATAGAAGTAGTCCTTGCACAAAAAATCCAAGTTTTACAGTGAAGACTATCTACATTAAGACAGTTTCCATTCATCCGCTATTTAAATCACAGAATACCTAATAAGCCCAGCCATGTATATTTCAAAAACACACAACCTGCTGACCAGATGTAAACACATGGTTAAACTAATTCTCAACACCTACAATAAAGCCATTAAGCTTACATTCCATTGTAGATAAGATAACCTTTTAGACAATAACATATAAATTACCAGCTTCTTTTGGGCACCTATCTAACAGTATCCCAAATGTCTGTTTCAGTTCATGATAATACTGATGTATGCAGCAAATGCCACAAATCTCAAAGAAAGAATATAACTTCACATACTTAAATGTTTAAGCCATTTTAATCAAGAATGGAATTAAATCACACATTTCTTTGTAATATAATATTTAATTTACTATGACATACGTTTTCCTCATTTTCTCGAGACTCGAACAGAAACCCCCAAAACCAATTACACTGTATTATATATTAACAATAAATTATGGGTGAAATAAACTTTTATAAGATATATTTTCAGTGGATAGCATAAATATTTAGTTCAGTTGTATGAAAGTTTGTTTTTTCTCTTCAGGCAACTTGAAGTTTAAAGTAATCTGTATAAATGTAAAATAAATGCATTCATTTCATATAATACTAGTTGCAAAATGTGACTGTCAAATTAGGTAAATGTGTATGTTGCAAGCATATTACGGGCTTACTCTTAACAGATTGTTGGGTTAAAAATAATAGGTTCAGAGGATATTAATACATCTTTACACTATATTTAAGAGGCAAGGAACCTCAGGACCTTGATGTTTGTGGTTATTCGAGCCGTAACCCATCCATAGAATCCAGATCCATTCATTCCAGGTTATATACTAGTAACCTGGCCAGTGAGAGACCAGGTCAAGTATAAAACATAGTCACAACTAGCTAGCTCCCACCAAGTCTTGACCAGCTTTAAATGACTCCATTTTAAATTTCCAACAAACGTTGCATAAAAATAGTATTTTAAGCAGAATGTGTGTGTTTTCCTGGCCTGCCTATAAGAAATTGCAGTTCAACCTGTATTAGCAGCCACCTGTACTAAGACCAATTTCATTAATCAGTCAATTTAAATGTATTACCAAACTGTAGCATTTTATCTTTTATTTTTACTTTATTTAGAGGTCACCTCTGTTAAGTGGCGACTTTCTCTTATTCCCTTGACTGACCATTTAAGACAGGTTTGACTGTACATGACTCACAAATATAAGTCAGTTAATTTCGGACTCAGATAATATTATCTTAATATATCTGAGATAAAGAAATTTGAAGAAATAATAATAAAACAACAACAACAACCAAAAAACTGGTCAGCTCAAGCACAAAGTCAGGAAGCACAGACATACAGCATCTAACATGGGTAAGATAGCTAAATGCGGAAAGATTGTGATTATCTCTACCTGCAACTAAAGAATTAAAGACATAAAAAAACTGATGCCAATTAATGGGAATTAGTTTTTGAACGCAACGCTTATGCTTCTATAGAAGGAAATTCTTGGCATAGGTATCCTTGTGGAATTGTTGGCAGTTCTGGTGTCCCTACATTGCATAAAACCATAACCATAAGGTATATATATCACCAAGAAATCGGCCATTTGGACTTCTTGAATTCTCAAGGGTCATGGAACTATCTTTGAAGACTTCAAAATAAAGAAACACTAAATTTTACTGCATCAAGTCTTAACACTGTTGCTAAAGTTATTCTTATTAGAAAAGCTTTCTTTCAATAGAGTTTTTGTAATTTTATAAAATGCAAGTTGTACATAGCTTTCCATATATTGTTTATTTGATTATAATTCTGGTCTTTTTTCAGTGTGTGAACCGGAGAATTTTGTAATACATCTGACATACACTCGGTATAAAAAGATAAACGTTATATATGTAACTTCAAGCATGTGATATAATGCCTAATAATTGTTTAAATGTACATACACTTCTGTTATTTAAATATAAAATTAAGAACCTAAGACCAGGGAAGATGGTTATTGTGTTTTTATTTCTGTACAATCAACCAATACCCTTGTTCTTAAACATAGTGATTTAAACTCAGTTACAGTGTCTCTTGATAGACAGATAGGAATGTGATGAGAGGTTAATTATCTGCATCATATTTTCCATTAGAATTACAAACTGGAACACTGCAATGATAATGAGTAATTTATTTCAACAGTTAACTTGTGGATGTGCTTCCACCAGTGGTCGCCATAACTATACAAGTGATATTATCAGCTGTACTGGTGTGTTTACCTGACCCATCTAAACCTCGTTCTGAGAAAAGAATCTCTGGTATGCATAAATTTTGAGAAGGGCCTATTGTACACCAACTCAGCAAACAGCCACAAGAGATACGAAGAATCCACCTGCTTCTTATCGAGAAGGCTTGAAAACAACAATAAACATTATACCGGTATCACAAAACTGAATCGCCTCCTATATGATCAGACTAGGCACAAAGAACGTAAATATTTCTGCGAGCTTTGCCTACATTGCTATTCTTGGGAAGACTTATTAGAAGCTCACAAGCCAGAGTGCCAGGGAATCGGTCAAACAGCTATAAAAGTGGAGATGCCCGAAGAGGGTAGAAATACGCTAACCTTCCAAAACCATCACAAGCAGCTCCCAGCCCCTTATATCATCTACGCTGACTTTGAGGCGCTCACCATCAGGGTTGAGGGCCCAGAGCTCGACCCCACAAAGCGCAACTTTTAAAAAATGCAAAAGCACTAGGCTCTCAGTTACTGCTTCATCGTGGTGCGGTATGATGGTCATACAGAGCCGCCAGTTGAATATCGGGGTCCCAAAGGCCTGAAGGAAGAGGAGCGAAAAATCAAGCAAGTGTTGGCTTACCCAAAGTGTATAAGGTTAACACTGGAGGACTGGCAAGCCTTATACGTATGACATTCCTGTCTCCCGATGTATTAATCCCCTGGTATTGGGCATTACTTTGTTCTTCTTCCATTTTCCAGAGGTCAAAATAGCAACTGTAGATGTCGTTGTCGTCTATGCTCATAACCACGTTTCCTGAAATCTTAATCATAGTTTTCTTTACTACCGCCCGACCCAGGTTGTTGACCATGTTTTGGTTAGCGTCGGTCAAGTCCAGCGCAATTTGAAAGGCCAGACGGGCTGTTCCAGGCACGATGATATCGTTGGCGCCAAGGTTTGGAAAACTCACTAATAGCTGCTGATTTTGGTCAATAGTTGATGGGTTGTTGGTGATAACAACTGTCTGACGGATGCCCTTGACCCCCAGGGGCTCCCTTTGGCGCTGGTGCGGATTGAGCTTTCTTCCGTATTGCGACATATTAAAGCTGGTGCATATATATTCTATATGACACAATAACATGGAGTCTAAAATTAAAATCCTTCGAGGAGTATAGGAGTTATGAAGCGGACACAAAATTGTAAATTGAAATTGAAGGTTCAAACACTTGACCTTCAAGTGTGACCTTGACCTTGAGCCGACATGGCTGCAACCTGTGTTCTGCACATCATCTCAATTATATTTATTTTTGAGGCAAGTTTCATTAAAATCCTTCAAGGGGTATAGGAGATATGGAGCGGATATGAAATTGTAAGGAGATAGGTTCAAACACATGACCCTCAAGTGTAACCTTGACCTTGAGTGGACACAAAATTGTAAATTGAAATTGAAGGCTCAAACACTTTACCTTCAAGTGTGACCTTGACCTTGAGCCGACATGGCTGCAACCTATGTTTTGCACATCGTCTCAATTAGATATATATTTGAGGCAAGATTCATGCAAAGACTAAAAGGGGTATAGGAGATATGGAGCGGACACGAAATTGAAATGGAAATTGAAGGTTCAAACACATAACCTTCTAGTGTGACCTTGACCTAGAGCCTACATGGCCCCGTGTTCTGCACAAAAATTCAAGGGGTATAGGAGATATGGAGCGGACATGAAATTGTAAGGAGATAGGTTCAAACACATGACCCTCAAGTGTAACCTTGACCTTGAGTGGACACAAAATTGTAAATTGAAATTGAAGGCTCAAACACTTTACCTTCAAGTGTGACCTTGACCTAGAGCCTACATGGATGCCTCCTGTGTCCTGCACATCGTCTCAAGTAGGTTTACATTTGAGGCAAGTTTCACGAAAATCCTTCAGGCGATATAGGAGATATGGAGCGATACGAAAACGTTACGGACGGACAGACAGACGAAGACCATTCCTATAACCCCCCCTCCCACTTCGCGACGGGGGATTAAATATGCAAATCGAACCTGAGAGCAGACAGAAGTAAACAAAAACATGGCTTAAGTGGGTTATAATGTTTGAATCAATTTCCAGCATAAAAAGTTGTAAAATTAAGAAATATATATCAAAATATATATCAGTTTGAAGTTATTTGGTCACAATTTTTAATCAAATGCAAAATTATTGCAGACAATACATGAGAGTGCTAATTAGAGAGAGGGGATTAATTAGACACAAACATATTTCTTTCATAAAAAAAAAATATTCTTTTAAAAATTCAGACAATTTTGCAAACTGAAGACAGCATTTATATATATATATATATATATTTCCGGTTTCCGACCACGAATAATAAAAAAATATATATAATCTTTTTTTAAAGTCAATTCCGCCATCTTGTCTGCTGTCGTCTTCCAAATATCAAGTGGAACACAATGAAGACCTTCCGAAAGCAGAAATGGGTTAAATCGAATGTAAAACACGCCCACTTCCAAAAATAGAAGATTTGCCGAAGTACAAATTGAAGAGGCTAATAGACAGATTAGATTTTAAGGTCAAAGCAGTAGAAGAGACAGAGAGGGGGGCAGTATGATTATTATGAGCCGTCCATTACAACATTTTGTTTTAATCTTTTCTTGTTTATCTTAAAACTAAACATATAACATTAAACAGTATAATGCACTACCTTTTTTTTTAAGGAAAAATACAATAAGTACATATTAAGAAGTATAATATAAAGTAGGGGTGAAACATCTCGATCTTTGAAAATTGGGGGTGAAACGTCTAGGGGAGGCAACGGTTTGTGGGGGGTGAAACGTCTGGAATTCTTTTCAACCCCACTTCGCAGATTAATGAGTATAGAAAAATAAACCTCAATTTTCTCCAACGTGAAATAGCCAAATATAATCAACCTCTTTGATAAATATTGATATAATTTATACCTTGCTAAACAAATTAACCGTATATACATGTATCACTAGCAAGTTAATCAAAGATTTGAGTTAATACAATAATGTTACTATATCAGATTAGAACACCTTATTTCTGACCGGTGATGTGTCGGAACTGGCTAAACAACTGAAAATTGAATCTTCTCTAATGCGCATCTGAACTTAATCACCGTGCAATCATTAAAAACGAAATATATCGATACCTCCGTCATGTTACAAGGGAGGTAACTATGTTGAATATCTGCTTCTACATCAATCTTCACGTGATGCAAAGCATCAAAGACGCCGCGCATGTTTTTGAAGCACGACTTAAATAAAGCAAAGCCGTAGTCCCAAGGAAAGGGCATGTGTAATCTACGGCCCCAGACGGGCCCAACTGCTTTATTCCACAAAGTGAATATTGTTAAACAAATATGTAATATGGAAAAGTTAAATAAAAAAAAATATACATACCTGTTTTGCATTTTCTGTGTTGCCACAAACCGCAGCCGTCGCAACATACTGCATGCAACCGCTTCGTAACCAAACGAGTACAACTGATGCAGTAAACGTCCGTAGACATGATTGCTTTGGATATTTTGCAAAATCGGTGGAATATTTATATGTTTTTTTCTAATGTGGCACATTTCGCTCACTTTACAAAATAAAACATATTTGTAACAAAATCTCGCAAACATACGTGTTTTTTCTAGTAGTTTGATCGTTTTCTTTTTGATCTTCTGAAATATCAAAGGCATAGCAACCTGCATTTAACAATTATAATTAGAGATAATTCGTCAAATAATATGTGCTTTGTATCGGATTAATTATCTGCTGATTATTTAAAGGCAAAATACACCCGCATTAAACAACTACCATTAATTATGCGCGAGTAAATGGGTGTTAATTGAGTATTTCACACCTTCCGCCTACTGAAAATTAAGGTTGACGAAACGACTTTTCATTTACTATACAGAATCAGTTAGACGAAACGGTTGGTCGACGAAACGACCATCACCCCCCCTGTGTACTGTAATGTACCTTACTATATTGATAAAGAATAGAATTGAAACACCATTAAATTATTGTCATCATTGTTTAGCTATTAATATCATATATATGATATAAGTAAAAAGTTTATTTTGCAATTTATATGACTAATACATATCTGTAAACTTATATTTTCCGAAAATGCTTCAATTAAGGTGAAAGCGAAAGTAGGATATTTTTCGAAAATTCTACAATTGGGTTTAAATTTGTAATTTTGATGTAACTTCCTTATACTTAAATCAATTTTAAAACTAAGTACCAAAGTAATCGTCCGTCTTGAAATTCTCTACATCTCACTTGCTTAATGTGTGCCCTTATTTCGAAGAGTTTTAAGATATTAGCCGTAAAACTTTGACAACACGACAGAATCGCTGAAATTCTACATGTTTAAATTCTTATTTTTGATGACACTTCCTTATACTTTGATTAATTTCATAACTTAAGGTACCACAATAATCGTCTGAAAATTCTCTACATTTCACGCGCTTTATGTATAGGAAAATTTTCAATACTTTTAGCGATACAAGCTCTTAAACCTCCTTTAAAATGAAAAAAAAAAATCACCAAAGCTATATGCACGAATTTCGTTTTTTTCCCATTACTCCATGAATCTTTGGCCAATTATTAAACTTTAAGCATCAAAAGAACGGCCAAACATTGCTCTACAAATAATATTCATCATCATATTTTCAAAATTCAAAGGTTTTCGAGGTATAAACTGTTAAACACACTGGGGTTTTACCAAATTTTCATTTTTCCGCCATAACTCAACCGATTCAACCCCGATCATCAAAAACTAAATATCATCTGAAAGGTCTTTCTAAGCACTACAAATTATACGCATAGTGTCTCGATAGAATATTTACCGTTTTTGAGATATTTAAGGCCGAAGAAAAACCCCGATAATTGATATATGACCTTGACCTTTGGTATATTCCGGAAACGGAAGTGACATGGCTCCATAGAATCTAATACTGCATCTTCAGACAAAAGTTCAAGCAAATCATACAAAAACTAAAGCCTACAGGGCTTAAAAACCGTTACGTTTTGATACGAAAGTTTTATTAGCATATTGACGCCATGTGACGTCATATGGTGTTCATCCTTTTAGAATGCAAAGAAGACCTAGAGACTAATATTCACTCCATATATCAACTTTCTAGCTCTTCTGGAAGCGATTTTATACGCATTTGAAATTTGACGTCATTAGTTCGAATCTTGGATTCGCCATAAAACATTTGCCTTTTCGAATTTGGAAAAACGGACACCGGGATGCACAACTAGAGCCTAACATACACATTCTGTGCAATTTTGATGAAAATCGGTCCAGAAATAATGGCTGTAGACCGCGTACAAACTTTTTCACCCGACGTCAAATCTGACGTTATATGACGTCATATGAATATGAAATTCATTGCATCCGAAAGCTCATGGTTTGAAATATATGCCATAAAATTTTCATTGTTCTGAGTCAATGGCAACACCTCGAAATTAACACAAATATAAGAGGAAGAAAAAAAGAATAATAAGAAGCAGAAGAAGAATAAGAATAACTAGATGTCATTCGTTTAAACGAATGATAGGACTTTCTGCAACATCTGCTTTATATAGTATATATAGAAGATGACATAATAGATAATCTGTCCAAATTGCAACTTTCTATCTCCTCTATTTCTATATAAAATAGCACAAATAGAACACATTCTGTGAATTTTAATAAAAGTCCGCCCATATCTTGCACATGTAGTTTACATACAACATTTATACTATGTCATATGACATGAAAGAAAAATGAAACAGTGTTCAAATGTAAGTTTCTAACTTTCATCACACATAGAATTTCATCACTCCAGCTCAGTTGTAACCTTGTTTAATTTTAGCCTCATTAGGAAGAAGTATTGAATATTTGTATAGTGCTATATCCTTTCGACACCTGTAACGTAGTTAATCGTATTTAGCGATTTTGGCGTGTTTGGGCTTCCGTAGTTTTGCCATAAATTCCTGGAATTTCGAACTATGGTGATATTTTGAAAGGTAACATCCCAGCCTACAAACTGATGCAATATGAATATCGTTAGCATAACAATGCAGTTTTTAGATGGTCTAAAATGTGGGCTGCGTGTGAATTTTTCAAGGCTTGCAAACTGCTCGCTAGCTACATAGTGTTGCAAATACGGATTTTTGTCTTGTGCCGTTGTACATGTATTAACTTCAATGCTTATTTTGGAAACAGTCAACATTCGACAAAAAACAACAACAACAACAACAAAAAAAAAAATCAAGATATAGCCCATCAATTGCAATTTGATTTTTTTTTTTTTTTTTTTTTTTTTTTTTTTTAAGTCGTTGCGCAACTATTTTAGCTTGGTGACCCCTGCGCGTGACCTTTTCCATATTTTTATGATGCATGATTATGAAATATCTTATTCTCCATGTAACTTTCTTATATGAAGTCCAATTTCAATAAACTTGGTACCGTTAGAAAGCTCTTAAAACATGCTACATTTTACATGCATAATGTATAAACTTATCTTCAGTCGTTTCTGAGATATTGACTGTTAAACCTCAAGAAAACAGCATTTATCAGCAAAATTAGCTTCATTTCATTTAGTTTTTTTGCTTATAACTTTGTATTGCGTAAACCAATTTTAATAAACTAAATATCTTTGGAAACGTCAATTATTCAGCTATAATTCGTATTCATACATATATTTACAAAAATCGATATTTATTGAGATATGGCTACATATATGCAGTAGGGGTGAAATCAAAATTTCCTCACGTGCCTAATAACCCATAAACATTTCATCGTCCTAGGACTATTGCAACATATTAAAATAAGCGTTTAGTTAGGAAGAAGAAAAGAATAATAATAATAAACAAATGACGTCACGTGACGTCATATGACGTTTATTTTCACATAATTGTTAAGACACCCAGAGACCTACTAACTGACAAAATTTCAACTTTCTATCTCAAATAGGACAGTTTTTATAAGCATTTAAATATTGACGTCATTGGTTCGAATCTTGGATCCGCCATATATGCTTGGACTTTTCGAATTTTGAAAAACGGACACCGGTATACACAATAAGAACGTAATATACACATTCTGTGAAAATTTGATGAAAATCGGTTCATAAACAATGGCTCTGGACCGCGTACAAACTTTTGTTGCATATTTCAAGTGTGACGTCATATGACGTCATAGGCTTCTGAAAATCTTTGAAATCGAAATTACAGCATCTGAAGCATGCGGCATTAATTTTTCATTGCCCTTCATAAATTTCAAGATATAGAAATAATCTTGTTAGAATTAGAAATTCATTATCATATAATGACGTCACGTGACGTCATATGACATTTATTTTCACAAAATGTTTAAGACTCCCAGAGACCTATATACTGACCAATATCATCTTTCTATCTCAAATAGACCGATTTTATAAGAATTTGAAAATTTACGACCTTGGTTCGAATCTTGGAATCGCTATAGAACCTTGGACTTTTCGAATTTTGAAAAACGGACACCGGGATGCACAACTAGAACTTAATATACACATTCTGTGAAAATTTGATGAAAATCGGTTCATAAACAATGGCTGTAGACCGCGTACAAACTTTTGTTGCATATTTCCAGTGTGACGTCATATGACGTCATAGGCATATGAAAATCATAGAAATCAAAATTTCAGCGTTTGAAGCATGTGTCTTTAAATTTTCATTGCCTTTCGACAATTTCAACATATAGAAATAATCTTGTTAGAATTAGAAATTCATTATCATATAATGACGTCACGTGACGTCATATGACATTTATTTTCACAAAATGTTTAAAACTTCTAGAGACCTATATACTGACCCAATATCAACTTTCTTTCTTAAATAGGACAGATTTTATAAGCATTTAAAAATTTCCGACCTTGGTTCGAATCTTGGATTCGCTATAGAACCTTGGACTTTTCGAATTTTGAAAAACGGACACCGGGATGCACAACTAGAACTTAATATACACAATCTGTGAAAATTTGATGAAAATCGGTTCACAAACAATGGCTGTAGACCGCGTACAAACTTTTGTAGCATATTTCAAATGTGACGTCATATGACGTCATAGGCATATGAAAATCATAGAAATCAAAATTTCCTGACGTGGCTAATAAGTCATAAAAATTTCATCGTCCTAGGAGTATTGCAACATAGAAAAATAAGCGTTTAGTTAGGAAGAAAAAAAGAATAATAATAATAACTAGATGTTCTTTTGTTCTGACAAAAGATAGGACTTTCTGCGACACTGAGTCAAACTTGAGCGACTGAGTCACTTTGATCCTTTTATACATGCTATCTAAATATCAGTATCCTAGCTCATCTGGATAAGATGTTATGCTTGAATGGATTTTGACGTTGTCTTCTTCCAAATCTTGAAAAACGGACACCGGGATACACAATAAGAACCTAATATTCATATTCTGTGAAAATTTGATGAAAATCGGCCCATAAATAATGGATCTGGACGGTGTACAAACTTTCAGAGTCAATTTCAATTGTGACGTCACATGACGTCATAAGCCTATGCTAATCATTGAAATCGAAATTTCAGCATCTGAAGCATATGTCATTAAATTTCCATTGCCATTCAATAATTTCAACATAGAGAAATATTCTTGTTAATATTAGAAATACATTATCATATAATGACGTCACGTGACGTCATATGACGTTTATTTTCACAAAATGTTTAAGACTCTTAGAGACCTATATACTGTCCAAATACCACTTTTCTATCTCAAATAGGACCGATTTTATAAGCATTTAAAAATTTACGACCTTGGTTCGAATCTTGAATTCGCTATAGAACCATGGACTTTTCGAGTTTTTAAAAAAGGACACCGAGATTCACAACGAGAACTTAATATACACATTCTGTGAAAATTTGATGAAAATCGGCCCAATAATAATGGCTCTGGACCGTGTACAAACTTTCGTAGTCAATTTCAAATGTGACGTCATATGACGTCATAGGCTTCTGATAATCATTGAAATCAAAATTTCAGCATCTGAAGCATGTGTCATTAAATTTTCATTGCCCTTCGAAAATTTCAACATATAGAAATAATCTTGTTAGAATTAGAAAATCCTTATCATATAATGACGTCACGTGACGTCATATGACATTTATTTTCACAAAATGTTTAAGACTCCCAGAGACCTATATACTAACCTTATATCATCCTTCTATCTCAAATAGGACCGATTTTATAAGAATTTGAACATTTACGACCTTGGTTCGAATCTTGGAATCGCTACAGAACCTTGGACTTTTCGAATTTTGAAAAATGGACACCGGGATGCACAACAGGAACTTAAAATACACATTCTGTGAAAATTTGATGAAAATCGGCCCATTAATAATGGCTCTGGGCCGTGTACAAACTTTCGTAGTCAATTTCAAATGTGACGTCATATGACGTCATAGGCTTTGAAAAATCATGGAAATCGAAATTTCAGCGTCTGAATCATTTGTCATTAAATTTTCATTGCCCTTCGACAATTTTAACATATAGAAATACTCTTGTTAATATTAGAAATACATTATCATATAATGACGTCACGTGACGTCATATGACGTTTATTTTCTCAAAATGTTTAAGACTCTTAGAGACCTATATACTGACCTAATATCATCTTTCTATCTCAAATAGGACCGATTTTATAAGCATTTGAAAATTTACGACCTTGGTTCGAATCTTGGAATCGCTTAGAACCTTGGACTTTTCGAATTTTGAAAAACGGACACGGGATGCACAACTAGAACTTAATATACACATTCTGTGAAAATTTGATGAAAATCGGTCCATTAACAATGGCTCTGGACAGTTTACAAACTTTTGTAGCATATGTCAATTGTGACGTCATATGACGTCATAGACATATGAAAATCATAGAAATCAATTCCTCACGTGACTAATAAGCCATAAAAATTTCATCGTCCTAGAATTATTGCAACATAGAAAAATAAGCGTTTAGTTAGGAAGAAAAAAAGAATAATAATAATAATAAGAAGAAGAAGAATAAACAGTACAAACCCAATAGGACTTTCTGCTTGAGGCAGAAAGCCCTAATAATAATAATAAACATAACAAACCCAATAGGACTTTCTGCTTTAGGCAGAAAGTCCTAATAAACATAACAAACCCAATAGGACTTTCTGCTTTATAACAAAGGCAATATGCTTATCGGTCCTGGTGTACACCATTGCATTCTAAAATGCACCTCATTCTCTCAAATACGCATCGCAATTCACCTTTCAACACGGGCACTCTTTCCTGCGTAGGAACGTCCGGATAGAGGGTAACCAACCCAATAACCGCCTTCTTCTCTTCCTTCAAATTGCTAGATTTTCATATACAAGCCCTTTCCGAAAAACATGAATATCTGCCATGTTTGTTGACGGAATCTCTTGAAATTTTCAGGACTTTTTGCACATTGTAGGCTACGGCATTCGTGCAAATTTCAACTTCAAACATCAACTTGCCGATTTTATATGAATTTTTTAATAATTTCTGCTTAAATATGCATGACGTTATAATCACGTGACCAAACAAGTATTCCTTGCAGTATACATCACTTCACTTTTCAGTGTGTTAATCCTGAAGAAATCATGATTTTTGACTCAAAGTTCATGAAACTACAGCGTTTCAATTTCGTTAAAAGTACACTTTTCGCCTTTCTGTCATAACTCAACCAATTCAACCCCGATCTTCAAAAACTAAATATCACCTGAAAGGTCTTTCAAATCACTACAGATTTTGTCCACAGTGTCTAGGTAGAATCTTTTTCGTTTTTGAGATACACCTTGCCGAATAAAAACACCAACAACTGACATATGACCTTGACCTTTACGATTTCCGGAAACGGAAGTGACTGAAGTAAATGAGATGCTATGTTGCACATTCAGTGAAAATTGTATGCAAATCGGTCAAAAGATAAGGCATGTAGTGCTAAAAAACCCTACATTTTGGATTAAAAGTTTGTTAACGCGTCATGACGTCATTTTACGTCATACGACGTCAGTCTTTTCAGAGCTGTAAGAAATTGATAAGACACATGTTCTGTCCAAATTTGAAGTTTCTAGCTTATCTGAGTGCTTCGTAATACTTAAATAAATTTTCAGGTCCAAAGTTCGAAACTTGGTTCAGCCATAGATCCTTGGTCTTTTTGAATGTTGCAAAATGTATATAATCCTGCACAACAAAGTCCCAATCCATACATTCTGTGAAAAAATCAAGTCAATTGGTTAAGAAATGACGGCTGTAGAGCGCGAACACTATTTTTCACTATTTTTAGCTGTGACGTCATGTGACGTCATAGGGTGCTGAAGATGCTTTTGTTCAAAAGCAAATCGTTTGTTTTCATAACTCTGAAATTTTCATTATTCTGAACAACTGGCATCATGTCGAAATCATTGCCCTAAAATGAAAATGAAGAAGTATGCTTATGACGTCACATGACATCATATGACGTCACGACTCAAAATATTTGTAGAAATTCTGCAGAACTGCAAACTGTGTAAGTTTCAACTTTCTATCTCATCCTGAAGCTCTTTAATCCTAAAATGAAATTTTCGGTCCTATGTTCGAATCTTATTTCAGCCACAGAACTTCGGTCTTTCGGAATTTCGGTTAGCTGACAAGATATGCACACCTTGATTCAAGATGTACCATCTGTGAAAATTTGAAGAAAATCCGACCATAAATGACGGCTGTAGAGCGCGAACACCATTTTTCACTATTTTTAGCTGTGACGTCATGTGACGTCATAGGGTGCTGAAGATGCTTTTGTTCAAAAGCGAATACTTTGCTTTTATAACTCTGAAATTTTCATTATTCTGAACAACTGGCATCATGTCGAAATCATTGTCCTAAAATGAAAATTAAGAAGTATGCTTATGACGTCACATGACGTCATATGACATCATGACTCAAAATATTTGTAGAAATTCTGCAGAACTGTAAACTGTATAAGTTTCAACTTTCTATCTCATCCTGAAGCTCTTTTATCCTAAAATGAAATTTTCGGTCCTATGTTCGAATCTTATTTCAGCCACAGAACTTCGGTCTTTCGGAATTTCGGTTAGCTGACAGGATATGCACACCTTTCATTCAAGATGTACCATCTGTGAAAATTTGAAGAAAATCCGACCATAAATGACGGCTGTAGAGCGCGAACACCATTTTTCACTATTTTTAGCTGTGACGTCATATGACGTCATAGGGTGCTGAAAATCATTGAAATCAAAATTTCCTCACGTGACTTATAAGCCATAAAAATTTCATCGTCCTAGGACTATTGCAACATATAAAAATAAGCGTTTAGTTAGGAAGAAGAAAAGAATAATAATAACTAGAATCGCTAATGCGATATCATCGGTTTTCGCAAAAGCAATTCCATTCAGTTCACGAGTCACATGTTTCGAAAAACATATTTCTTCGTTCAATGGCTTTTTGAATACTGTTGAATACAGTGATCTTTCAAACATTTTTGTCGCAATGTTTAAGCAGACTTTTTACCAAGAAGAATACTTCTAAGTATTACCTGTCTGTAATGTAGTCGCAAACTTGAAAACTTTTTTTACAGACTTCGGGTACTGCAACATTATATGTGTGTGTTGCTTTATGAGGATGACATACGACAATTGTACTCGATAAACAACAATTGCAAACGACACACAACAGTATAAAATGACACGCGACAATGCGATATGCCACTTAACATTATAACGAACTAATGTTGCATTGAATTACTATCATTTTCATGAAATATCGCATAAATATTTTAGTGTTGTTTCAAATTGATGTCACCAAGGAACAGAATGCAAAAAATTGCATAAAAATCAGACTTTAATCATTTTAGTAATAAAGGGTGATTTCAAGCCAAGCGCCCCCTAGCAGCAAAATGAGAAACAAAATTGAGTAAAATTTTACTATTAGGTACCTAGAAATGCAGCAAATGGTTCAATGAAGCATACAAGTCGCACTAGTCGAACATTCTATTCCTTATATATCACAATTTGAAGCATAAAAACTGATTTACAATTATTCCAAAAAAGGATCAAACTTTGGACTGCCGTAATATGACCAAATCAAGTCCGATCTTCAAAACCTAAACATCACTGGAAAGGGCTATTCAAGAACTAAAACTTTTGTTTATATACTTTCAATAAAATATTTTTTGTTTTGGAGCTATTCGGAGCCGAATAAAACACAATTATCGTAATATGACCTTGACCTTTGAAATTTCATTTTAACTTTTTTATTGTGAGGCCCTTTAAAAAATAACAATACATAACTTGTGAAAATATCATGAAGAATGAACTAAAAATAGAGTCAGGAGCGACAAAAAACATCTTTTCGAAATTTTAATTTTTCCTAAAATTTAGTGAAGTTTGACCGACCATGCATTTATTAAATTCGCTACCCCATATATTTTGTGCGTATATGTCTTGCAAATCATTTGCAGCAAACAGAATTCTTCTATCTGATGTCTAACAAAAACGGATAGGTTTTTCGTACACATACCCTCATCTGCACAGTTTTTTGCGAGGTTCGAACTTTCAACCTTCCGTTGCTAGCTCAAAAAGTTTCAGCCACTCATACCTAGAAACTATCATATTTTATTAGGCTATCAACAAGAAACATAATGCAATAAACCGCATTTGGATCAGGCTTTAACTTTTTGAGTTATAAGTAGAAGAGTGCTTTCAAGCTAAGCGCCCCCTAGCGGCAAAATGAGAAACAAAATTGATTACAATTTTTCCATTAGGTACCTAGCAATGCAGCAAATAGTTCAATCAAGTACGCAAGTCGCACTAGTCGAACATTCTATTTCTTATATATCACAATTTGAAGCATAAAAACTGATTTACAATTATTCCAAAAAAGGATCAAACTTTGGACTGCCGTAATATGACCAAATCAAGTCCGATCTTCAAAAACTAAACATCACTGGAAAGAGCTCTTAAAGAACTAAAACTTTTGTTCATATACATTCTATTAAATATTTTTAGATTTTGAGGTATTTTATGCCGATAAAAATAATAATAATTGGTATATGACCTTGACCGTTGCATATTATGGCTGATTTTTTTCCCATGATTTTATTTGTTTTATAAAACTGCATTAACAGTGAAAAAATGATGAAGATTGAATAAAAAATAAAGTCAGGAGCTCCAAATAACATTAAAAGTCATGCTTTGAAAATGTTGACTTTTCGAAAATATTGGTAAAGTTTGACCGCATACTGTGGACAAACCATGCATTTCTCAAAATCGCCACACTATATATTTTGTGCGTATATGTCTTGCGAATCATATGCAACAAACAAAATTCTCCTATCTCATTCCTGAAAGACGTGGATAAATTTTTCGCAGACCTACCCTCATTTCACAGTTTTTTCGAGATTCGAACATTCAACCTCCTGTAGCACGAAAGTTATATATACGCAACTTTTTGAAAACTATCATATTTTATTAAGTAACTGACAAGGAACGCAATGCAAAAAACCGCATTTCAATCGGACTTCAAATAACAGAGTTATTAGCCCTTAGTCACTTTTACAAAACGCCCCCTAGCGGCAAAATTAAGACAAAAATGAAAATTTTCTCGACGTTAGGATCAAATTCAGATCCTAGGACAAAACTGGTAAAAAAATCAGAACTGTGACTGTTTCCTATCTTGTTGATATGCCGTTCACAAAAAAGAGACGGAAAAATAATAATAAAAAAAAAAAAAAAAATAAAACAGAAGAAGAACAATAGGTTTTCGCAAGCGATGCGAAAACCTAATAATAATAATAACTAGATGTCATTCGTGAAAACGAATGATAGGACTTTCTGCAAGCTGTGTTAATGCAAAAAGCAGGAGATAGAAGTTTCATGTAATGACTCACCTCTGGTAGTATTTCATGTTCATGCTGAACAATTGACATTATATTCCGAAATTAGTGCAAATGATAAGAACTAAGTATTAGTCTGTGACGTCACATGACGTCATATGATATCATAACTCTAAACATATGTAGAAATTCTGCAGAACTGCAAACTGTTTAAGTTTCAACTTTCTATCTCATCCTGAAGCTCTCTAATCCTAAAATGAAATTTTCGGTCCTATGTTCGAATCTTATTTCAGCCACAGAACTTCGGTCTTTCGGAATTTCGATTAGCTGACAGGATATGCACACCTAACTTTCAAGATGTACCATCTGTGAAAATTTGAAGAAAATCCGACCATAAATAGCGGCTGTAGAGCGTGAACACCATTTTTCACTATATTTAGCTCTGACGTCACATGACGTCATAGTGTGCTAAAGATGCTTTTGTTCAAAAGGGCATATTTTACTGTCATAACTCTGAAATTTTCGTTATTCTGAACAACTGGCATCATGTCAAAATCATTGCCCAAATATGAAAATTAAGAAGTATGCTTATGACGTCACAAGACGTCATATGACGTCAAGACTCAAGATATATGTAGAAATTCTGCAGAACTGCAAACTGTGTAAGTTTCAACTTTCTATCTCATCCTGAAGCTCTTTAATCCTAAAATGAAATTGTCGGTCCTATGTTCGAATCTTATTTCAGCCACAGAACTTCGGTCTTTCGGAATTTCGGTTAGCTGACAGGATATGCACACCTTTGATTCAAGATGTACCATCTGTGAAAATTTGAAGAAAATCCGACCATAAATGACGGCTGTAGAGCGCGAACACCTTTTTTCACTATTTTTAGCTGTGACGTCACATGACGTCATAGGGTACTGAAGATGCTTTTGTTCAAATGCGCATACTTTCCTTTCATAACTCTGAAATTTTCATTATTCTGAACAACTGGCATCATGTCGAAATCATTGCCCTAAAATGAAAATTAAGAAGTATGCTTATGACGTCACATGACGTCATATGACGTCACGCCTCAAAATATTTGTAGAAATTCTGCAGAACTGCAAACTGTGTAAGTTTCAACTTTCTATCTCATCCTGAAGCTCTTTTATCCTAAAATGAAATTTTCGGTCCTATGTTCGAATCTTATTTCAGCCACAGAACTTCGGTCTTTCGGATTTTCGGTTAGCTGACAGGATATGCACACCTTTGATTCAAGATGTACCATCTGTGAAAATTTGAAGAAAATCCGACCATAAATGACGGCTGTAGAGCGCGAACACCATTTTTCACTATTTTTAGCTGTGACGTCATGTGACGTTATAGGGTGCTGAAAATCAATGAAATCAAAATTTCCTCACGTGACTAATAAGCCATAAAAATTTCATCGTCCTAGGACTATTGCAACATATAAAAATAAGCGTTTAGTTAGGAAGAAGAAAAGAATAATAATAATAATAATAATAATAAACATAACAAACCCAATAGGACTTTCTGCTTTAGGCAGAAAGTCCTAATAAACATAACAAACCCAATAGGACTTTCTGCTTTAGGCAGAAAGTCCTAATAAGAAGAAGAAGAATAAACAGTACAAACCCAATAGGACTTTCTGCTTTAGGCAGAAAGTCCTAACTAGATTTCATTCGTTGATACGAATGATAGGACTTTCTGCTACATTTGTTAAACACTTAAAAGCTAAAAAAGTAAAAAGATATAAAATTCCAGCCTTTAACTTGCTTTTGTATGGCCATAACTTAAATAAACTTTGAAAAATATAACCGTTTAACTTGGAGGATATGGCAAAAGTAACTGAAAATCATTTTTTTATATCGATTTATTTAACTTGGATTATTTTTATAATCTATGTTACAAATCAAATTTATTTAAAATGCTTACAATTCGAATTTCATCCTGTAATAATTGCCGAAGACCGCATAAAAGCTTGTGTAGACAGCGTCAAGTTTGATGTCATGTGACGTCATAGGCATAAGAAAATCAATGAAATGAAATATTAAGTATTTTGAATATATCAAGTAATTTTTTCATGCTCCTTACAACTTTGCAACATATAGAAATTAACGCGTAGATATATTAACATTCTTTTTGACCTTATGACGTCAAATGACGTTAATCCTCACAGAATATGAATAAGTCTCAAAGACTTAATTCAGTCCAAATATAGAACCATTGCTTTTTCGAATTTGTAAAAAGGTACCCGGGATACACATATAGAGCGTTACATATACATTCTGTGAAATTTTGATGAAAATCGGTCCAAAAATAATGGCTGTACACCGCGTAAAACCTTTTTGTCCTGACGTCAAATCTTACGTGATATAACGTCACATTAATATGAATTACATTGCATTAAAGCACACGGATTGATGTACATACCATTAGATTTCCATGGTCCTGGGAAGTAAACAACATATTTAAATTAACGCGTATATATCAGAAATTATTTTTGACCTTATGACGTCATATGACGTCATGTGACGTTCATCTTCATAGAATGTAAAGCACTCTTGGAGACTTATATACTATCCAAATATAATATTATATTTCTAACTCATCTGGAAACGATTTTATACGTATTTGAAATTTGACGTCAATGGTTCGAATTTTGGATCCGCCATAAAACCTTTGCATTTTCGAATTTGGAAAAACGGACACCGGAATGTACAACTAGACTTTAACATACACATTCTGTGAAATATTAATGAAAATCGGCCCAGAAATAATGGCTGTAGACCGCGTACAAGCATTTTTAGACGACGTCAAGTTTGACGTCAAAACACGTCATAGTCAAATGAAAATTATTGAAATGGAAACAGTTCTATCTTAAGCAAATGCTATTAAATTTTCAAGGTGCTCGGACGTAAACAACATATAAAAATTAACACATAAACATTAGAAATTACCTTTCACCTCATGACGTCATATGACGTCATATGACGTTCATCTTCAGAGAATATAAAGTAACCCTCGAGATTTATATTCTGTCCAAATATCATCTTTCTAGCTCATTTGTAAGCGATTTTATACGCATTTTAAATTTGACGTCAATGGTTCGAATCTTGGATTCGCCATAGAACTATTGCATTTTCGAATTTTGAAAAGCGGACACCGGAAGGCACAACTAGAGCCTAACATACGCATTCTGTGAAATTTTGATGAAAATCGGCCCAAAAATAATGGCTGTAGACCGCGTACAAGCATTTTTAGACGACGTCAAGTTTGACGTGAAAGCACGTCATAGTAAAATGAAAATTATTGAAATGCAAACAGTTCTATCTGAAGCAAATGCTATTAAATTTTCAAGGTGCTCAGACTTGAACAACATATAACAAGGCTGTGTCACAGACACGAAATCCCCCGCCGAATATATTTAGTTCATGAATGGGAGCTGTTTTTACAGAACATAAATCAGGGGCCGTAACTCCATTGTAAAAGGTCAAACTGGGTCATGCTGTCAATATGATTATAATTCCTTATTGCCTCTTGATATAACAGAACAGAACAAGAAGAGACTTTATTACTTCCAAGTATACAACATGGAGAAAAGTTTATACATACACACAAGTAAATATATAAACAAACTATACCATAAGCTTTTTCTGGTGTATGAATTTAAGAAGAGCACAGAATGTCGAGGACAGTGGAAGAAACAGAGTGATAAATTAACATATTCAAAGCAGATTGAGATATACAAACTTATATGGGATAAGAAGGGGAGGCAGATTCACATAAAACTATTAATTATGTTACATTTTAGTCTGCAATTATAGAATAATGAGAAATTATGACAGTAGTTATGTTCATTTATAAAAATAATCTAGCATATAAATAGCAAAAAAAATCCAAGTAAAAAGTGTTTGGCATACCAGTCTGTACTTAAAATCAGAGAGAGAGAGAGAGAGAGAGAGAGAGAGACTCTCTGAGAGGGGGCATAGAGAGGAGGGGAGAGGCAGGGATGGAGTGATGGAAGAGGCAGGCAGGGTGGGGGAGAGGCAGGGAGGGAAGAGGCAAGGAGGGAGAGAGGGAAGAGACAAGGAGGAGAGAGGGAAGAGGCAAGGAGGGAGAGAGGGAAGAGGCAATGAGGGAGAGAGGGAAGGAGGGAGAGAGGGAAGAGGCAGGGAGGGAGAGGGAAGAGACAAGGAGGGAGAGAGGGAGAGGCAAGGAGGGTGAGGGGAGAGGCAGGGAGGGTGAGAGGCACGGAGGGAGAGAGGGGAGAGGCAGGAGGTGTGAGGGGAGAGGCAGGGAGGGTGTGAGGGGAGAGGCAGGGAGGGAAGAGGCAAGGAGGGAGAGAGGGGAGAGGCAGGGAGGGTGTGAGGGGAGAGGCAGGGAGAGGGAAGATGCAGGGAGGGTGTGAGGGGGAGAGGCAGGGAGGTGTGAGGGGAGAGGGTGAGAGGGAGGCAGGGAGGGAGAGTGGAGATGGAGAGAGGGGAGAGAAAGAGAGGGGGGCAGAGAGAGAGAGAGAGAGAGAGGGAGAATATTAGAAAAAGACCAGAATACTTGTGTAACTGATCACTGTGACTTCATATGCTACTGATCACTATAGGTATCTGTGGGTGCTTCTTCACAGAGCTTCACAGCAATGAAATGATGGTCTGTGTAAGGGACTGGCTTGGTAAATGTATGCACATGTGGGTCACGGCTTAGAATTAGGTCCAGTGTATCACCCAGGATGTGCGTGGGTGTCCGTATGTGCTGATGTAAGCCATTCCTTTCAAGGAAGCGGTTAAATATCTCAGTGTTTCCAGTTTGATTTAAATCTCCAAGTAAAACCAGATTCTGGAGGGTGCTTATCTTTGTCTGTAGAAGTTGGAGAAACATTTGGACTGGGAATGTTGGTGGCTTGTAAGCAACTACAATGTTGTATGTCAGCTCACTATATGTGAAAGCTATTCCAAGTATTTCAATATCAGAGTCTTTAAAGTCCAAAATTGTATATCTGAGGTCTTGATTAACCAATATAGCAAGGCCATGGTTTTTATTGTCAAGGACCATTTCATACCCAGGAACTAATGTCTGTCTGGGTGTGTTCTTCAATTTAGTCTCTGAAAAGCACATCACAGCCATCTTCTGAATAGTTGGATCACTGAGAACATCAGGAGAATGTTTCTTCAAAGACCTGATGTTCAAATGTCCGACAGAGAGGCAACGGCTATGCAAAGTTGGTGGTACTTCAAACTTGCTTTCAGCCTTCATTCTGGTCATTTCATCGAGAGCTTTTTTGTTGACTGTTATGTCAGACTTGGTGAAGTTCAAAACTTTGATGCCAGATCTTGATGTGGCTCTACTGAGCATTGTGTATGCCAGGCCTTGAGGTGTTGCCATTTTCTTTGCTCTCTCTGACTTTTGAAAGTCACCAATGAGATGTGGATATGTGCTACCTTGTGCTTTGTGGACTGTGAGTGCATATGCAAGAACTCCAGGGAACATTTTCCTTTCAACTGGCACTGTTTTCTTGTGTGTGATAAAAAATGTGGAAGAAACTGATTTGATGGGAACTAAATGTCTTAATCCAGAGGGGCTAGTTTTCTTAAGTTCTTTGCCAACAATAGAATTATTAAATTTCAAATAAATACATCCTTGAAGCGGTTTTTCCGATGGTATATCCATGTGCTGTATGGTGCCTATTACGCCATTCACCAGGTGGTCAGAGGTGTCAATGTTTTTTGTAAGCATGAAAGGAGCACCCAGTGCTATTTCAATCGAGGCTGGCAATCCTCCAGTTTCATATATACTGGTGCTGGTGACTTTCACTGAGACAGCATTTGTGTGAAGATCTTTCTGAGTGTCCTGGCAGTGAATAAGAACATGAGGTTCTGGTAGATTTTGTAGTTGTTGGTCATTATAGATAGCTGCAAGCTCATTTGTTCTGAATAAGTGCACAGTGTCAAGGGGGAAATTGGTGGTGTCAGTATTTTCAAGGTCTTTAAGATCATGTTCATCTTCTTCTGTGAGTGTACCCACTCGTACATTGTTTAATATTTCTGCAAATCTAGGGTCTCCCTTTTGACATACTATGGTAGTCAGTTCATACAGCTTGAAGAGTTTTTGCCAAACTGAACCAGATAATGCATCATATCCCTGAGTAGGTACACTAAAGACTGGACTTTGTCCAACTGGATTGAGCTGTAACAGGTCTCCGACAGCTAATATGGATACACCTGCATATGGGAGGTTGTAGTTTTGAAATATTTCTTGTAATGCACAAGACAGGTGGTTCTGAAAAGATGTTGATCCAAGCATTGATATTTCATCTATGATGATGACTTTTAAATTAGTGAAGCTACATCTCATTGTATTCAGCCTGCTTTGGTTTGGTGGTTTGTATGTAAAATTCATGTCATGCCCCTGTTTTTTAACTGGTAAGCCAAAGGCCGAGTGAACAGTCATCCCATTTATATTTGATGCCGCCTTTCCTGTAGATGCTGTCATCATACTGTTGGCTTGTCTGGATCCTGTCCTGGAGTTCTTAGAGCACGAACAAGTCCTTCATACAGAGTATTCACAAAAGATGTTTTCCCGCATCCGGCACCTCCGGTTAGGAAGATGTGAAATGGTTCCACGTCATCAGGATGTAGTCTTTTGTTTGTTGCCCATGAAAACAGATGGTCAAACAATGTTCTCTATTCCACATTTAGGCTTTTCACTCTGGCCAAAAATTCTGTATCATGTAACAGATTAGTCACTGTTAGTGAAAATGTAGATGGGTTTTTTCTTTGTGTGTCTGGATCAACAGCACATGCCTCCAAATTCTCAGGGTCTAGGAGTGGAAGTACTGGTACATCAGCTTCAACATCTGCTGCTTCTTGTTGTGCGTGTATTCCAATTTCAGCCCACATTTCAGGCCCAGCTTCATCTGGGTCGAAATTCTCTAGGATATTTTCAACTTCATCATTGTATGGCTCATATGTCTTTATGTTGTCAGCGATATGCTCCTTAAGATCCTCAAACTTTTTCTCAAATAAGTTGTCCATCATGAGTTCATCTTCAGATCTCCAGGGTAAGTACAAGATGAGCAGTCTATGAAAATACATTTCTCTATCACGTTGCTTTGAGATGTTGTGATATCTTATAACTTTAGGCTTTGACCTTTTTGAAATGAGACCCATTTTGTTCTTCAGAGAGTAAGTCTTCTTTGCTTGTGCATCAGGTTCCACCTCTTGTTTTTCGTCATCATCATTATCATCATCACATCTTGCCTGTGATCCAATGCTGAATTTGGACACAAATTCAGCTAAGCAGATGTTTTCAAGACAGTCTGGTCTGTTTGCATACTTTTCATGTATACTTGCTACAAAAATGTCAGTTTCATTATCTGCCATATTCTGCAGAACATGGCGAGGTTTTACGATTCTCATTCTCTTCTCTGGAATGTCTGTCTGTATGAATTGTACATCGGTATTTGATTTTCGTAATGGCAGAGACAGAATTCTTAAAATGGCTTCATGTTCTGAAACTTCACGTGACTTGATGAAAATGTGACCTACATCACTGAGGGCTTCTCTGATTGGTTTACTGCTGGCTTCCTTACTAGCTTTCCTCATCATCTCGCTCATGGTTTTCTCGGGCTTACAGATGTATGAGGTTAAATATGCAATACAGGCCCAAATGTTTGTAATGAACTGAATGTCCATGTTTGCCCTTAATGCTTTTAAAATGGTTCTGTTGTAGTTATTGACCATAAGTTCTTGTGGTGATCTTTTCATGATAATAACAGTTCTTCTCTGAGCAACTTTTAAAGCAGTCACATATTCATTTGTTGACACACAAGCTTTTTGTAATATACTGTCTAGTGTTACAATTCCACCTAGTTCACTATCAGAAGCAACTATGTCATGTACTTTCTGAAGAATTACAGATGCTTTGCTTTTGACAGTAGCACTGTCTTCTCCTTCTGGAACTCGAGCAATCAACGTACGGGGAGATGGCGCTCTCGGGTAAGAAAACCTACAAGTTTTTTTTTGTTTTTTTTGCATGTTCTAGTGTGATGATGGACTTGGCGTTGGACTAAATTATACAACTCTTCATCTTCTTCAATATTTGGCATTTGACATGTGATATACTGATCAATGAACTGGATACATTCTTCATCAGTATTCCTGTCCAGCTGGGGAGCATCTCTGACATGAATTGCACAATGAAAATGCTGTGTACCCCTCCCCTGCATTTCAGTTCTTCTGTCATAGTTCAGAATCTTACCAATAGGATGAGCACCACTCAAGATGACTTTTCCAAATAATTGTTCAAAGATATAGTCAATTTGCCGTGCCACTGAAACTGGATTTCTCTGAAGCCACGATCTTTTGGTATTCCAGTCCATATTTTCAATTTCATGGTCTGAAAAACAAGTTCCATATTGTTTTGCAACTACCTGAATAACTTCAGTCCAGTGAAATTCTGCTGCTGATCCAGTGAGAAAAAATGTGTATGGACCAAGTTGTCGTAACTTAGCTAACATGTCAAGCTGCATCTGCTGCCAATATTGTGGAGTGGCTCGTATATTTCTGAATGAAGTGAATAACTGGTCTGTAGAGATCAATCTCTTGATTCTACCTGGGTCTTTCAATTGCCCTGCATTGACATCACTTTGAAATGTCTTTCTGGTAGTCAAGGAGATGCTATTTTGAAGCTGTTCTTTTTCTGTCGCATCTAGTGCTTGAAATATATATTCTGTACATTCAGAGAATCTGGAGTCTTTGTTAGTTAATCTCTGGTTGAAATATTTCTTCATACTTAACTTTACCGGTCTATTTGTGTTAAGTGTATTCACGCCAGTAGGAAACAGCTTTGGAAAACATAAGGCCTCCCATTCTGGTTGCTTGAAATATGTGGTAGGAGTTGGTCCTTCTGCAGGTGCAATATTCAAAACATTTGCTGTTTGAACTTCTGGTCCGTTCACTGGTAGAACACAGGTCGCAGCATTAAGTGATGCTTTGTTTTGTAATTCTTCTTGTACTTCTATGGGGTTGTCACAATCGACTTCATCTTCACTATCCAGAAGTTCATCTTTATTTGACTCCTGTTCCTGGTTATTGGAACTAGTTTCACAATCTTCTAATCTGCTGCGGTCTTCAGCGGTGTTACTAATTTCACTGGCATTTCTGTTAGTCTCCAAGTTTCCACTGTCTTGTGGATTTATTGCTGCCCAAAGTTGCAAATCATTTTCAGCACTATCCTGTTGCCAATTTGTATTCACCTGTACCTGAGAATACAATGGTGAGTGGCCTTTCAAATAATGAATCGCATCATTTACATAGGTTGGTCTAATAACCTGTTGATGGTAAGGATGTTTGTCAGAAAGTCTCCTTTTCAAAGCTAAGGTGATTATTTGAGCACTTGCTGTATTTCTTGGAAGACTTGTAGCTACTTTGGAGAGATCTGCTGGGACTAACACAACTTGGCCACTTAACTTATGCTGTGCACCTGTATGAAGGGCAATCACTTTCATGAATGGCAGAACCTGAGAGACAATCTGTATTTCTAGAGATGTTAGACGTTCCAGTTCAGGTGGAATGTGTTCCAACGACAAGCTATTTACCACACATAGAGCTGGAATCGAGT
>CM037782.1:26045610-26095610 GCA_021229015.1 Solen grandis | reverse complement strand
CATCTCACTAGAGCGAAAGAAATACTTACTGTATTAACATCATACCCTTGAGATCTTAAGTCTCCTCGAACACATCTGCTAAACTTTGAGTGGTACAAGGACCATGGTACACTTTGATCTCCAGTGTTAGTCCTTATCAATCCTAAACCTTAATCCGGACGGAAATAGTGCACAGTATTTGCGTCATCTCCACCATCTGTCCTGTACTTTATCTTTCTCGCAATCCGGACGGAAATAGTGTGAAGTATGTGCATTCTCTCGACCATCCGTCTTGTTCTTTATCTATTTCGCCCATCCGAATGTCCCTACATCCTGTTTTGCGATCAACCCATTATAGGGAAGACAGAAGCGAACATTTTTCAAACCACATAGATATATGCATAGCACATAAAACTGGATCTTTCAAAAATAAATGATGGATTAAATTATTTCTGCTATTTTAGCAATAAAAAAAACAACAAAAACATCAAACAGAAAGGAGTGAGTCCTTATTACAAATGTATTTTTTAAGTTTTTTTTTTCTACTCTCCTTGTTTATGTTGGTGAAGTATTTGTTTTTTGACAAATAAACTTCGGAAGTGAAGGTCACATAAAACGGGACAACGCTTTCTTTCTTAAACGCACTTCGGGAAAATAGTTTAAACTTATTTATTTTACGACAATTGGGAAACAAGTCATATTTATCCCTCCGACGGTTCCTGGATTGGATAAGTACTTTGTGCCTTGGAAGGTCATGAAAATCCTTGCCCATATTGGGGTTCGAACCGACAACCTTGGGATTTTTTATTAAGTTAAACGTTCCACTGATAGTATTTTAATCATTTGGAGATGATGTCTACTTGAGACAAATATAATGTTGCCACACTACAGAATAACGCCAAAGACATGTGGCATGGTACCACAACCAGTCGTATTATCCTGACACCGGGCCACCCAGTCCTGGAACTACTATTATATGCAAAGTGCAAGGCAAGGGAGCTATACCAGTACCATTTTACAACTTAGGTATGTCACGGCCGGTGACCGAACCCAAATCTCCAAATTCCGGGGCTGACGCTTCAACCACTCGGCCATCGGGAACGGTTTGTCGGGTATGTTATCACTGGACCACGGCGCCTTTTACCAGATATAGAATCCGATATCCCCGAGGTAGGTGCTTGCTGTACCACGTGACACATTCGGGAACATGGCGTCTTTACCAGTCCTGGGTAGCGAAAAAAGTCTGTGAAGTAAGCGCGTGTGCAAAAAGTAAATGACATCAGTCAAGTATCAATATTTAAAACATAGAAATTAAATTCAAATGATTAATTAGGACTTTCTGCCTACTGGCAGAAAGTCCTATTGGGTTTGTTATGTTTTTTATTATTAGGACTTTCTGCCCTTTCGGCAGAAAGTCCTATTGGGTTTGTTACTGTTTTTATTATTAGGACTTTCTGCCTAAAGCAGAAAGTCCTATTGGGTTTGTTATGTTTATTATTATTATTAGGACTTTCTGCCTAAAGCAGAAAGTCCTATTGGGTTTGTTCTGTTTATTATTAGGACTTTCTGCCTACAGGCAGAAAGTCATATTGGGTTTGTACTGTTTTTTTATTATTCTTCTTCTTCTTCTTATTCTTTTTTTCTTCCTCTTATATTTGTGTTAATTTCGAGGTGTTGCCATTGACTCAGAACAATAAAAAATTTTATGGCATATATTTCAAACCATGAGCTTTCGGATGCAATGAATTTTATATTCATACGACGTCATATGACGTCAGATTTGACGTCAGGTGAAAAAGTTTGTACGCGGTCTACAGCCATTATTTCTGGATCGATTGTTATCAAAATTTCACAGAATGTGTATGTTAGGCTCTAGTTGTGCATCCCTGTGTCTGTTTTTCAAAATTCGAAAAGTCCATGGTTCTATAGCGAATCCAAGATTCGAACCAAGGTCGTAAATTTTAAAATGGTTAAAAAATCTGTCCTATTTAAGATAGAAAGTTGATATTTAGTCAGTATATAGGTCTCTAGAAGTTTTAAACATTTTGTGAAAATAAATGTCATATGACGTCACGTGACGTCATTATATGATAATGTATTTCTAATATTAACAAGAATATTTCTATATGTTGAAATTGTTGAAGGGCAATGAAAATTTAATGACACATGCTTCAAAGGCGGAAATTTTGATTTCTATGATTTTCATATGCCTATGACGTCATATGACGTCACACTTGAAATATGCAACAAAAGTTTGTACGCGGTCTACAGCCATTGTTTATGAACCGATTTTCATCAAATTTTCACAGAATGTGTATTAAGTTCTAGTTGTGCATATCGGTGTCCGTTTTTCAAAATTCGAAAAGTCCATGGTTCTATAGCGAATTCAAGATTCGAACCAAGGTCGTAAATTTTTAAATGCTTATAAAATCGGATTTATTTGAGATAGAAAAGTGATATTTGGTCAGTATAAGGTCTCTGGAAGTCTTAAACATTTTTGAAAATAAACGTCACATGACGTCACTTGACGTCATTATTGATAATGTATTTCTAATATTAATAAGAGTATTTCTATATGTTGAAATTGTCGAAGGGCAATGAAAATTTAATGACAAAAGATTCAGACGCTGAAATTTCGATTTCAATGATTTTCAGAATCCTATGACGTCATATGACGTCACATTTGAAATTGACTACGAAAGTTTGTACACGGTCCAGAGCCATTATTAATGGGCCGATTTTTATCAAATTTTCACAGAATGTGTATATTACGTTCTTATTGTGTATACCGGTGTCCGTTTTTCAAAATTCGAAAAGTCCAAGCATCTATGGCGGATCCAAGATTCGAACCAAGGACGTTAATTTTTAAATGCTTATAAAAACTGTCCTATTTGAGATAGAAAGTTGAAATTTTGTCAGTTAGTAGGTCTCTGGGTGTCTAATAATTATGTGAAAATAAACGTCATATGACGTCACGTGACGTCATTTTTTTTATTATTATTCTTTTCTTCTTCCTAACTAAACGCTTATTTTAATATGTTGCAATAGTCCTAGGACCATGAAATTTTTATGGGTTATTAGTCACGTGAGGAAATTTTGATTCCAATGCTTGTCAGCAGCCTATGGCGTCACATGACGTCACAGCTAAAAATAATGAAAAATGGTGTTTGCGCTCTACAGCCGTCATTTATAGTCGGATTTTCTTCAGATGGTACATCTTGAAACTAAGGTGTGCATATCCTGTCAGCTAACCGAAATTCCGAAAAACCGAAGTTCTGTGGCTGAAATAAGATTCGAACATAGGACCGAAAATTTCATTTTAGGATTAAAGAGCTTCAGGACGAGATAGAAAGTTGAAACTTACACAGTTTGCAGTTCTGCAGAATTTCTACATATATTTTGATTCCTGACGTCATATGACGTCATAAGCATACTTCTTAATTTTTATTTTAGGGCAATGATTTCGACATGATGCCAGTTGTTCAGAATAATGAAAATATCAGAGTTATGACAGTAAAGTATGCGCTTTTGAACAAAAGCATCATCAGCACGCTATGACGTCACGTGACGTCAGAGCTAAAAATAGTGAAAAAATGGTGTTCACGCTCTACAGCCGCCATTTATGGTCGGATTTTCTTCAGATTTTCACAGATGGTACATCTTGAAACTAAGGTGTGCATATCCTGTCAGCTAACCGAATTTCCAAAAGACCGAAGTTCTGTGGCTGAAATAAGATTCGAACATAGGACCGAAAATTTCATTTTAGGATAAAAGAGCTTCAGGATAAGATAGAAAGTTGAAACTTACACAGTTTGCAGTTCTGCAGAATTTCTATACATATTTTGAGTCGTGACGTCATATGACGTCATGTGACGTCATAAGCATACTTCTTAATTTTCATTTTAGGGCAATGATTTCGACATGATGCCAGTTTGTTCAGAATAATGAAGATTTTAGAGTTATGACTGTAAAGTATGCGTTTTTGAACAAAAGCATCTTCAGCACCCTATGACGTCATGTGACGTCAGAGCCAAAAAAATTGAACAATGGTGTTCGCGCTCTACTGCCGCCATTTATGGTCGGATTTTCTTGTAATTTTCACAGATGGTACAACTTGAAACTAAGGTGTACATATCCTGCCAGCTTACCGAAATTCCGAAAACCGAAGTTCTGTGGCTGAAGTAATATTCGAACATAGGACCAAAAATTTCATTTTAGGATTGAAGAGCTTCAGGATGAGATAGAAAGTTGAAACTTGCACGTTTGCAGTTCTGCAGCATTTCTACAAATATTTTGAATCGTGACGTCAGAGGACGTCATAAGCATACCACTTATTTTTAATTTGGGGCAATGATTTCGACATGATGCCAATTGTTCAGAATAATGAAAATTTCAGAGTTATTGCAGTAAAGTATGCGCTTTTAAACAACAGCATTTTCAACACCCTATGACGTCACGTGACGTCAGAGCTAAAAATAGTGAAAAAAGGTGTTCGCGCTCTACAGCCGCCATTTATGATCAGATTTTCTTCAAATTTTTACAGATGGGAACATCTTGAAACTAAGGTGTGAATATTTTGTCAGCTAACCTTACTTCCGAAAAACCGAAGTATTGTGGCTGAAGTAATATTCGAACATAGGACCAAAAATTTCATTTTAGGGCTAAAGAACTTCGGGATGAGATAGAAAGTTGAAACTTACACAGTTTGCAGTTATGCAGAATTTCTTAATATATTTTGAGTCGTGACGTCATATGACGTCATAAGCATACTACTACTACTGCTACTTTCTTTTTTTCTTCGTAACTAAACGCTTATTTATAATATAATGTCAATTAATCATCATGAACATGAAATACTACCAGAGGTGATACATTACATGAAACTTCTATCTCCTGCTTTTTGCATTAACACAGGTTACAGAAAGTCCTATCATTTGTTTAGACGAATGACATCTAGTTATTATTATTATTATTATTATTATTATTATTCTTTTCTTCCTCAAGGATTTTCATATGTTGCAATCGTCCTAGGAGAATGAAATTTCGATGGCATATTATTCATATGCGTAATTAAAAGATTCTATAATTTTCATATGCCTATGACGTCATTATGACGTCACAATTGGCAAATTGCTACAAAAGTTTGTACGCGGTCCAGAGCGATAATTAATAACCGATTTTTATCAAATTTTCACAGAATGTGTATATTACGTTCTAGTTGTGCATCTCGGTGTCCGTTTTTCAAAAATTCGAAAAGCACAAGGTTCTATGGCGAATGCAAGATTCAAACCAAGGACGTCAAATTGATAAATGCTCATAAAATCGTCCCTAAATGAGACAGAAGGTTGATATTTTGTCAGTATATAGATCTCCGATAGATTTAAATATTTTGTGAAAATGGACGTCTTGTGACGTCATATGACGTCATCAAATTCCTATTTTTAAACACATAATTATATATTTATTATGGTCCAAGGACAATGAAATTTTGATGTCTTATTCTCCAAGAGATGTTATTTTGATTTCTATGATTTTCATATAGCTATGACGTCATATGACGTCAAACGTGAAATAAGCTACAAAAGTTTGTACGCGGTCCAGAGCCATTATTAATGAACCGATTTTCATCAAATTTTCACAGAATGTGTATATTAAGTCTTAGTTGTGCATCCCGGTGTCCATTTCTCAAAATTCGAAAAGTCCCAGGTTCTATAGCGATTCCAAGATTCGAACCAAGGTCGTAAATTTTCAAATTCTTATAAAATCGGTCCTATTTGAGATAGAAAGATGATATTGGGTCAGTATATAGGTCTCTGGGAGTCTTAAACATTTTGTGAAAATAAATGTCATATGACGTCACGTGACGTCATTATATGATAATGAATTTCTAATTCTAACAAGATTATTTCTATATGTTGAAATTTTTGAAGGGCAATGCAAATTTAATGCTGTATGCTTACGATGCTGAAAATTCGATTTCAATGATTTTCAGAAGCCTATCACGTCATATGACGTCACATTTGAAATTGACTTAGAAAGTTTGTACACGGTCCAGAGCCATTTTTAATGGGCCGATTTTCATCAAATTTTCACAGAATGTGTATATTAAGTTCTTATTGTATATACCGGTGTCCGTTTTTCAAAATTCGAAAAGTCCATGGTTCTATAGCGAATCCAAGATTCGAACTAAGGTCGTAAATTTTTAAATGCTTTTAAAAATCTGTCCTATTTAAGATAGAAAGTTGATATTTAGTCAGTATATGATAATGTATTTCTTATATTAACAAGAGTATTTCTATATGTTGAAATTGTCGAAGGGCAATGAAAATTTAATGACGCATGCTTCAAAGGCTGATATTTCGATTTCAATGATTTTCAGAAGTCTATGACGTCATATGACGTCACATTTGAAATTGACTATGAAAGTTTGTACACGGTCCAGAGCCATTATTAATATGCCGATTTTCATCAAATTTTCACAGAATGTGTATATTACGTTATTCGAAAAGTCTAAGCATCTATGGCGGATCCAAGATTCGAACCAAGGTTGTCAATTTTTAAATGCTTATAAAAACTGTCCTATTTGAGATAGAACGTTGAAATTTTGTCAGTTAGTAGGTCTCTGGGTGTCTTAACAATTATGTGAAAAATAAACGTCATATGACGTCACGTGACGTCATTTTATTATTATTATTATTCTTTTCTTCTTCCTAACTAAACGTTTATTTTAATATGTTGCAATAGTCCTAGGACGATGAAATTTTTATGGCTTATTAGGCACGTGAGGAAATTTTGATTTCAATTATTGTCAGCACCTATGACGTCACATGACGTCACAACTAAAAACAGTGAAAAATGGTGTTCGCGCTCTACTGCTGCCATTTATGATCAGATTTTCTTCAAATTTTTACAGATGGTACATCTTGAAACTAAGGTGTGAATATTTTGTCAGCTAACCATAATTCCGAAAAACCGAAGTATTGTGGCTGAAGTAAGATTCGAACATAGGACCAACAATTTTATTTTAGGGTTAAAGAATTTCGGAATGAGATAGAAAGTTGAAACTTACACAGTTTGCAGTTCTGCATAATTTCTTAATATATTTTGATGGTGACGTCATATGACGTCATAAACATACTAGTACTACTTATTTTTTTTCTTCGTAACTAAAGGCTTATTTTACGCGAAATATAATGTCAGTTGTTCAGCATGAACATGAAATACTACCAGAGGTGACTCATTACATGAAACTTCTATCTCCTGCTTTTTGCATTAACGCAGGTTGCAGAAAGTCCTATCATTCGTTTAGACGAATGACATCTAGTTATTATTATTATTCTTTTCTTCCTCACGGATTTTCATATGTTGCAATCGTCCTAGGAGAATGAAATTTCGATGGCATATTATTCATATGCGTAATTAAAAAATTCTTTAATTTTCATATGCCTATGACGTCATATGACGTCAACTTGGCAATTTGCTACAAAAGTTGTACGCGGTCCAGAGCGATAATTAATGAACCGATTTTTATCAAATTTTCACAGAATGTGTATATTAAGTTCTACTTATGCATCTCGTTGTCCGTTTTCAAATTCGAAAAGCACAAGGTTCTATGGCGAATGCAAGATTCAAACCAAGGACGTGAAATTGATAAATGCTCATAAAATCGTCCCTAAATGAGACAGAAGGTTGATATTTTGTCAGTATATAGATTCCGATAGATTTAAATATTTTGTGAAAATGGACGTCTTGTGACGTCATATGACGTCATCAAATTTCTAATTTTTAAACACATAATTATATATGTTAATATGGTCCAAGGACAATGAAATTTTGATGTCCTATTCTCCAAGAAATGTTATTTTGATTTCTATGATTTTTCATATCTCTATGACGTCATATGACGTCACACTTGAAATAAGCTACAAAAGTTTGTACGCGGTCCAGAGCCATTATTAATGAACCGATTTCCATCAAATTTTCACAGAATGTGTATATTAAGTTCTAGTTGTGCATCCCGGTGTCCGTTTTTCAAAATTCGAAAAGTCCAAGGTTCTATAGCGATTCCAAGATTCGAACCAAGGTCGTAAATGTTCAAATTCTTATAAAATCGGTCCTATTTCAGATAGAAAGATGAATTGGGTTAGTATATAGGTCTCTGGGAGTCTTAAACATTTTGTGAAAATAAATGTCATATGACGTCACGTGACGTCATTATATGTTCATGAATTTCTAATTCTAACAGGATTATTTCTATATGTTGAAATTTTTGAAGGGCAATGAAAATTTAACCCCGCATGCTTGAGATACTGAAATTTCGATTTCAATGATTTTCAGAAGCCTATGACGTCATATGACGTCACATTTGAAATTGACTACAAAAGTTTGTACACGGTTCAGAGCCATTATTAATGGGCCGATTTTCATTAAAATTATCACAAAATGTGTATATTAAGTTCTAGTTGTGCATCCCGGGATCCGTTTTGCAAAATTCGAAAAGTCCATGGTTCTATAGCGAATTCAAGATTCGAACCAAGGTCGTCAATTTTTAAATGCTTATAAAATCGGTCCTATTTGAGATAGAAAAGTGATATTTGGTCAGTATATAGGTCTCTGGAGTCTTAAACAGTTTGTGAAAATAAATGTCATATGACGTCATGTGACGTCATTATATGATAATATATTTCTAATATTAACAAGAGTATTTCTATATGTTGAAATTGTCGAAGGGCAATGAAAATTTAAGGACAAATGATTCAGACGCTGAAATTTCGATTTCAATGATTTTCATATGTCTCTGGCGTCATATGACGTACATTTGAAATTGACTACGAAAGTTAGAACACGGTTCAGACCCATTATTAATAGGCCGATTTTCATAAAATTTTCGCAGAATGTGTATATTATGTTCTTATTGAGTATACCGGTGTCCGTTTTTCAAAATTCGAAAAGTCCAAGCATCTATGGCGGATCCAAGATTCGAACCAAGGACGTCAATTTTTAAATGCTTAGAAAAACTGTCCTATTTGAGATAGAAAGTTGAAATTTTGCCAGTTAGTAGGTCTCTGGGTGTCTTAACAATTATGTGAAAAAAACGTCATATGACGTCACGTGACGTCATTTGTTTATTATTATTATTCTTTTCTTCTTCCTAACTAATCGCTTATTTTAATATGTTGCAATAGTCCTAGGGTTATTAGGCACGTGAGGAAATTTTGATTTCACCCCTACTGCATATATGTAGCCATGTCTCAATAAATATCGATTTTTGTAAATATATGTATGAATAAGAATTATAGCTGAATAATTGACGTTTCCAAAGATATTATTTTATTAAAATTGGTTTACGCAATACAAAGTTATAAGCAAAAACACTAAATGAAATGAAGCTAATTTTGCTGATAATATGCTGTTTCCTTGAGGTTTAACAGTCAATATCTCAGAAACGACTGAAGATAAGTTTATACATTATGCGTATAAAATGTAGCATGTTTTAAGAGCTTTCTAACGGTACCAAGTTTATTGAAATTGGACTTCATATAAGAAAGTTACATGGAAAATAGATATTTCATAATCATGCATAATAAAAATATGGAAAAGGTCACGCGCAGGGGTCACCAAGCTAAAATACTTGCGCAAACGACTTAAAAAAAAAAAAAAAAAAAAAATTTAAATTGCAATTGATGGGCTATATCTTGATTTTGTTCTTTTTTTTGTTGTTGTTGTTGTTTTTTGTCGAATGTTGACTGTTTCCAAAATAAGCATTGAAGTTGATACATGTACAACGGCACAAGACAAAAATCCGTATTTGCAGCACTATGTAGCTAGCGAGCAGTTTGCAAGCCTTGAAAAATTCACACGCAGCCCCACATTTTAGACCATCTAAAACTGCATTGTTATGCTAACGATATTCATATTGCATCAGTTTGTAGGCTGGGATGTTACCTTTCAAAATATCACCATAGTTCGAAATTCCAGGAATTTATGGCAAAACTACGGAAGCCCAAACACGCCAAAATCGCTAAATACGATTAACTACGTTACAGGTGTCGAAAGGTTTATAGCACTATACAAATATTCAATACTTCTCCTAATGAGGCTAAAATTAAACAAGGTTACAACTGAGCTGGAGTGATGAAATTCTATGTGTGATGAAAGTTAGAAACTTACATTTGAACACTGTTTCATTTTTCTTTCATGTCATATGACATAGTATAAATGTTGTATGTAAACTACATGTGCAAGATATGGCGGACTTTTATTAAAATTCACAGAATGTGTTCTATTTGTGCTATTTTATATAGAAATAGAGGAGATAGAAAGTTGCAATTTGGACAGATTATCTATTATGTCATCTTCTATATATACTTTATAAAGCAGATGTTGCAGAAAGTCCTATCATTCGTTTAAACGAATGACATCTAGTTATTATTATTATTATTCTTTTTTTTCCTAACTAACGCTTATTTTTCTATGTTGCAATACTCCTAGGACGATGAAATTTTTATGACTTATTAGCCACGTCAGGAAAATTTTGATTTCTATGTTTTCATATGCCTATGACGTCATATGACGTCACATTTGAAATATGCTACAAAAGTATGTACGCGGTCTACAGCCATGTTTGTGAACCGATTTTCATCAAATTTTCACAGATTGTGTATATTAAGTTCTAGTTGTGCATCCCGGTGTCCGTTTTTCAAATTCGAAAAGTCCATGGTTCTTTAGCGAATCCAAGATTCGAACCAAGGTCGGAAATTTTTAATGCTTATAAATCTGTCCTATTTAAGAAAGAAAGTTGATATTTAGTCAGTTATAGGTCTCTAGAAGTTTTAAAAATTTTGTGAAATATTTCTCATATGACGTCACGTGACGTCATTATATGATAATGTATTTCTATATTAACAAGAATTTTCTATATGTTGAAATTGTCGAAAGGCAATGAAAATTTAAAGACACATGCTTCAAACGCTGAAATTTTGATTTCTATGATTTTCATATGCCTATGACGTCATATGACGTCACACTGGAAATATGCAACAAAAGTTTGTACGCGGTCTACAGCCATTGTTTATGAACCGATTTTCATAAATTTTTTACAGAAGTGTTATTAAGTTCTAGTTGTGCATCCCGGTGTCCGTTTTTCAAAATTCGAAAAGTCCAAGGTTCTATACGATTCCAAGATTCGAACCAAGGTCGTAAATTTTCAAATTCTTTAAAATCGGTTCCTATTTGAGATAGAAAGGGTTTATATTGGGTCAGTATATAGGTCTCTGGGGTCTTAAACATTTTGTGAAAATAAATGTCATATGACGTCACGTGACGTCATTATATGATAATGAATTTCTAATTCTAACAAGATTATTTCTATATCTTGAAATTTATGAAGGGCAATGAAAAATTAATGCCGCATGCTTCAGATGCTGTAATTTCGATTTCAAAGATTTTCAGAAGCCTATGACGTCATATGACGTCAACCTTGAAATATGCAACAAAAGTTTGTACGCGGTCCAGAGCATTTGTTTATGAACCGATTTTCATCAAATTTTCACAGAATGTGTATATTACGTTCTTATTGTGTATACCGGTGTCCGTTTTTCAAAATTCGAAAAGTCCAAGCATTATGGCGGATCCAAGATTCGAACCAATGACGTCAATATTTAAATGCTTATAAAAACTGTCCTATTTTTAGATAGAAAGTTGAAATTTTGTCAGTTAGTAGGTCTCTGGTGTCTTAACAATTATGTGAAAATAAACGTCTATGACGTCACGTGACGTCATTTGTTTATTATTATTATTCTTTTCTTCTTCCTAACTAAACGCTTATTTTAAAATGTTGCAATAGTCTAGGACGATGAAATGTTTATGGGTTATTAGGCACGTGAGGAAATTTTGATTTCACCCTACTGCATATATGTAGCCATTTCTCAATAAATATCGATTTTGTAAATATATGTATGAAATACGAATTATAGCTGAATAATTGACGTTTCCAACGATATTTAGTTTATTAAAATTGGTTTACGCAATACAAAGTTATAAGCAAAAAAACTAAATGAAATGAAGCTAATTTTGCTGATAATATGCTGTTTTCTTGGGTTTAACAGTCAATATCTAGAAACGACTGAAGATAAGTTTATACATTATGCATGTAAAATGTAGCATGTTTTAAGAGCTTTCTAACGGTACCAAGTTTATTGAAATTGGACTTCATATAAGAAAGTTACATGGAGAATAAGATATTTCATAATCATGCATCATAAAAATATGGAAAAGGTCACGCGCAGGGGTCACCAAGCTAAAATAGTTGCGCAACGACTTAAAAAAAAAAAAAAAAAAAAAAAAAAAAAAAAATTGCAATTGATGGGCTATATCTTGATTTTTTTTTTGTTGTTGTTGTTGTTGTTGTTGTTTTTTGTCGAATGTTGACTGTTTCCAAAATAAGCATTGAAGTTAATACATGTACAACGGCACAAGACAAAAATCCGTATTTGCAACACTATGTAGCTAGCGAGCAGTTTGCAAGCCTTGAAAAATTCACACGCAGCCCCACATTTTAGACCATCTAAAAACTGCATTGTTATGCTAACGATATTCATATTGCATCAGTTTGTAGGCTGGGATGTTACCTTTCAAAATATCACCATAGTTCGAAATTCCAGGAATTTATGGCAAAACTACGGAAGCCCAAACACGCCAAAATCGCTAAATACGATTAACTACGTTACAGGTGTCGAAAGGATATAGCACTATACAAATATTCAATACTTCTTCCTAATGAGGCTAAAATTAAACCAGGTTACAACTGAGCTGGAGTGATGAAATTCTATGTGTGATGAAAGTTAGAAACTTACATTTGAACACTGTTTCATTTTTCTTTCATGTCATATGACATAGTATAAATGTTGTATGTAAACTACATGTGCAAGATATGGCGGCTTTTATTAAAATTCACAGAATGTGTTCTATTTGTGCTATTTTATATAGAAATAGAGGAGATAGAAAGTTGCAATTTGGACAGATTTTTCTATTATGTCATCTTCTATTATACTATATAAAGCAGATGTTGCAGAAAGTCCTATCATTCGTTTAAACGAATGACATCTAGTTCTTCTTCTTCTTATTCTTTTTTTCTTCCTCTTATATTTGTGTTAATTTCGAGGTGTTGCATTGACTCAGAACAATGAAAATTTTTATGGCATATATTCCAAACCATGAGCTTTCGGATGCAAGGAATTTCATATTCATATGACGTCACATAACATCAGATTTGACGTCAGGTGAAAAAGTTTGTTCGCGGTCTACAGCCATTATTTCTGGACCGATTTTCATCAAAATTTCACAGATTGTGTATGTTAGGCTCTAGTTATTATTATTATTATTATTAGGACTTTCTGCCTAAAGCAGAAAGTCCTATTGGGTTTGTACTGTTTATTCTTCTTCTTCTTCTTCTTCTTATTATTATTCTTTTTTTCTTCCTAACTAAACGCTTATTTTTCTATGTTGCAATACTCCTAGGACGATGAAATTTTTATGACTTATTAGCCACGTGAGGAAATTTTGATTTCTATGATTTTCATATGCCTATGACGTCATATGACGTCACATTTGAAATATGCTACAAAAGTTTGTACGCGGTCTACAGCCATTGTTTGTGAACCGATTTTTCATCAAATTTTCACAGATTGTGTATATTAAGTTCTAGTTGTGCATCCCGGTGTCCGTTTTTCAAAAATTCGAAAAGTCCATGTTTCTATAGAAAATCCAAGATTCGAACCAAGGTCGTAAATTTTTAAATGCTTAAAAATCTGTCCTATTTAAGAAAGAAAGTTGATATTTAGTCAGTATATAGGTCTCTATAAGTTTTAAACATTTTGTGAAATATATGTCATATGACGTCACGTGACGTCATTATATGATAATGTATTTTAATATTAACAAGAATATTTCTATATGTTGAAATTGTCGAAAGGCAATGAAAATTTAAAGACACATGCTTCAAACGCTGAAATTTTGATTTCTATGATTTTCATATGCCTATGACGTCATATGACGTCACACTGGAAATATGCAACAAAAGTTTGTACGCGTCACAGCCATTGTTTATGAACCGATTTTCATCAAATTTTCACAGAATGTGTATTTAGTTCTAGTTGTGCATCCCGGTGTCCGTTTTTCAAAATTCGAAAAAGTCCAAGGTTCTATAGCGATTCCAAGATTCGAACCAAGGTCGTAATTTTCAAATTCTTATAAAATCGGTCCTATTTGAGATAGAAGATGAATATTTGGTCAGTATTATAGGTCTCTGGGAGTCTTAAAATTTTGTGAAAATAAATGTCATATGACGTCACGTGACGTCATGATATGATAATGAATTTCTTAATTCTAACAGTTTATTTCTATATCTTGAAATTTTCGAAGGGCAATGAAAAATTAATGCCGCATGCTTCAGATGCTGTTATTTCGATTTCAAAGATTTTCAGAAGCCTATGACGTCATATGACGTCACATTTGAAATTGACTACGAAAGTTTGTACACGGTCCAGAGCCATTATTAATGGGCCGATTTTCATCAAATTTTCACAGAATGTGTATATTAAGTTCTTGTTGTGTATCTCGTTGTCCGTTTTTCAAAATGCGAAAAAGTCCAAGCATCTATGGCGGATCCAAGATTCGAACCAAGGACGTCAATTGTTAAATGCTTATAAAAACTGTCCTATTTGAGATGAAAGTTGAAATTTTTGTCAGTTAGTAGGTCTTGGGTTGTCTTAACAATTATGTGAAAATAAACGTCATATACGTCACGTGACGTCATTTGTTTATTATTATTTTCTTTTCTTCTTCCTAACTAAACGCTTATTTTATGAAATTTTTATGGGTTTATTAGTCACGTGAGGAAATTTTGATTTCAGTGATTGTCAGCACCCTATTACGTCACATGACGTCCAGCTAAAAAATAGTGAAAATGGTGTTAGCGCTCTACAGCCGTCATTTATGGTTGGATTTTCTTCAATTTTCACAGATGGTCATCTTGAAACTAAGGTGTGCATATTCCTGTCAGCTAACATAATTTCCAAAAGACCGAAGTTCTGTGGCTGAAATAAGATTCGAACATAGGACCGAAAATTTCATTTTTGCATTAAAGAGCTTCAGATGAGATAGAAAGTTGAAACTTACACAGTTTGCAGTTCTGCAGAATTTCTACATATATTTTGAGTCGTGACGTCAAATGTCGTCATGTGACGTCATAAGCATACTTCTTAATTTTCATTTTAGGGCAATGATTTCGACATGATGCCAGTTGTTCAGAATAATGAAAAATTTAGAGTTATGACAGTAAAGTATGCGCTTTTAAACAAAAGCATCTTCTGCACCCTATGACGTCATGTGACGTCACAGCTAAAAAATATTGAAAAATGGTTTCGCGCTCTACAGCGGCCATTTATGGTCGGATTTTCTTCAAATTTTCACAGATGGTACACCTTAAATAAGGTGTGCATATCCTTCCAGCTTACCGAAATTCTGAAAACCGAAGTTCTGTTGCTGAAATAAGATTCGAACTTTGGGGACCAAAATTTCATTTTAGATTTAAAGAGCTTCAGGATGAGATAGAAAGTTGAAACTTACACAGTTTGCAGTTCTGCAGAATTTCTACAAATATTTTGAATCGTGACGTCATGTGACGTCATAAGCATACCACTTAATTTTAATTTGGGGCAATGATTTCGACATGATGCCAGTTGTTCGAATAATGAAAATTTCAGAGTTATTGCAGTCAAGTATGGCTTTTGAGGAACAGCATTTTCAGCACCCTATGACGTCACGTGACGTCAGAGCTAAAAATAGTGAAAAAATGGTGTTCGCGCTCTACAGCCGCCATTTATAATCAGATTTTCTTCAAATTTTTACAGATGGTACATCTTGAAACTAAGGTGTTTATATCCTGTCAGCTAACCTTAATTCCGAAAAACCGAAGTATTATGGCTGAAGTAAGTTCGAACATAGGACCAAAAATTTCATTTTAGGGTTAAAGAACTTCGGGATGAGATAGAAAGTTGAAACTTACACAGTTTGCAGTTCTGCATAACTTCTTAATACATTTGAGTCGTGACATCATATGACGTCATAAGCATACTACTACTACTGCTACTTATTTTTTTTCTTCGTAACTAAATGCTTATTTTTCGCGGAATATAATATCAATTGTTCAGCATGAACATGAAATACTACCAGAGGTGAGTCATTACATGAAACTTCTATCTTCTGCTTTTTGCATTAACACAGGTTGCAGAAAGTCCTATCATTCGTTTAGACGAATGACATCTAGTTATTATTATTATTCTTTTCTTCCTCAAGGATTTTCATATGTTGCCATCGTCCTAGGAGAATGAAATTTCGATGGCATATTATTCATATGCGTAATTAAAAAATTCTATAATTATCAAATGCCTATGACGTCATTATGACGTCACACTTGGCAATTGCTACAAAGTTTGTACGCGGTCCAGAGCGATAATTAATAAACCGATTTTTATCAAATTTTCACAGAATGTGTATATTAAGTTCTAGTTGTGCATCTCGGTGTCCGTTTTTTCAAAATTCGAAAAGTCCATGGTTCTATAGCGAATTCAAGATTCGAACCAAGGTCGTAAATTTTTAAATGCTTATAAAATCGGATTTATTTGAGATAGAAAAGTGATATTTAGTCAGTATATAGGTCTCTGGGATTCTTAAGTATTTTGTGAAAATAAACGTCACATGACGTCACTTGACGTCATTATATGATAATGTATTTCTAATATTAATAAGAGTATTTCTATATGTTGAAATTGTCGAAGGGCAATAAAATTTAATGACAAATGATTCGAGGCTGAAATTTTGATTTCAATGATATTCAGAAGCCTATGACGTCATATGACGTCACATTTAAAATTGACTACGAAAGTTTGTACACGGTCCAGAGCCATTATCAATGGGCCGATTTTTATCAAAATTTTCACAGAATGTGTATATTACGTTCTTATTGTGTATACCGGTGTCCGTTTTTCAAAATTCGAAAAGTCCAAGCATCTATAGCGGATCCAAGATTCGAACCAAGGACGTCAAATTTTAAATGCTTATACAAACTGTCCTATTTGAGATAGAAAGTTGAAATTTTGTCATTAGTAGGTCTCTGGGTGTCTAACAATTATGTGAAAATAAATCGTCATATGACGTCACGTGACGTCATTTTTTTATTATTATTATTCTTTTCTTCTTCCTAACTAAACGCTTATTTTAATATGTTGCAATAGTCCTAGGACCATGAAATTTTTATGGGTTCTTAGTCAGGTGAGGAAATTTGATTTCAATGATTGTCAACAGCCTATGTCGTCACATGACGTCACAGCTAAAAATAGTGAAAAATGGTGTTTGCGCTCTACAGCCGTCATTTACAGTCGGATTTTCTTCAAATTTTCACAGATGGTACATCTTGAAACTAAGGTGTGCATATCCTGTAAGCTAACCGAAATTCTGAAAGACAGAACTTCTGTGGCTGAAATAAGATTCGAACATAGGACCGAAAATTTCATTTTAGATTAAGAGCTTCAGGGTAAGATAGAAAGTTGAAAATTACACAGTTTGCAGTTCTGCAGAATTTCTACATATATTTTGATTCCTGACGTCATATGACGTCATGTGACGTCATAAGCATACTTCTTAATTTTTATTTTTGGGCAATGATTTCGACATGATGCCAGTTGTTCAGAATAATGAAAATTTCAGAGTTATGAGAGTAAAGTATGCGCTTTTGAACAAAAGCATCTTCAGCACCCTATGTCGTCATATGACGTCAGAGCTAAAAATAGTGAAAAATGGTGTTCACGCTCTACAGCCGCCATTTACAGTCGGATTTTCTTCAAATTTTCACAGATGGTACATCTTGAAACTAAGGTGTACATATCCTGTCAGCTAACTGAATTTCCGAAAGACCGAAGTCCTGTGGCTGAAATAAGATTCGAGCATAGGACCGAAAATTTCATTTTAGGATTAAAGAGCTTCAGGATGAGATAGAAAGTTGAAACTTACACAGTTTGCAGTTCTGCAGAATTTCTACATATATTTTGATTCCTGACGTCATATGACGTCGTGTGACGTCATAAGCATACTTCTTAATTTTTATTTTAGGGCAATGATTTCGACATGATGCCAGTTGTTCAGAATAATGAAAATTTTAGAGTTATGACAGTAAAGTATGCGCTTTTGAACAAAAGCATCTTCAGCACCCTATGACGTCATGTGACGTCAGAGCTAAAAATAGTGAAAAATGGTGTTCACGATCTACAGCCGCCATTTATGGTCGGATTGTCTTCAAATTTTCACAGATGGTACACCTTGAAACTAAGGTGTAAATATCCTGCCAGCTTACCGAAATTCCGAAAAACCGAAGTTCTGTGACTGAATTAATATAAGAACATAGGTCCAAAAATTTCATTTTAGGATTGAAGAGCTTCAGGATGAGATAGAAAGTTGAAACTTACACAGTTTGCAGTTCTGCAGCATTTCTACAAATATTTTGAATCGTGACGTCAGAGGACGTCATAAGCATACCACTTATTTTTAATTTGGGGCAATAATTTCGACATGATGCCAGTTGTTCAGAATAATGAAAATTTCAGAGCTATTGCTGTAACGTATGCGCTTTTGAGCAACAGCATTTTCAGCACCCTATGACGTCACGTGACGTCAGAGCTAAAAATAGTGAAAAATGGTGTTCGCGCTCTACAGCCGCCATTTATGATCAGATTTTCTTCAAATTTTTACAGATGGTACATCTTGAAACTAAGGTGTGAATATTTTGTCAGCTAACCTTAATTCCGAAAAACCGAAGTATTGTGGCTGAAATAATATTCGAACATAGGACCAAAAATTTCATTTTAGGGTTAAAGAACTTCAGGATGAGATAGAAAGTTGAAACTTACACAGTTTGCGGTTCTGCATAATTTCTACATAAATTTTGAGTCGTGACGTCATATGACGTCATAAACATACTACTACTACTGCTACTTATTTTTTTTTTCTTCGTAACTAAACGCTTATTTTTCACGGAATACAATGTCAATTGTTCAGCATGAACATGAAATACTACCAGAGGTGAGTCATTACATGAAACTTCTATCTCCTGCTTTTTGCATTAACACAGGTTACAGAAAGTCCTATCATTCGTTTTGACGAATGACATCTAGTTATTCTTCTTCTTATTATTCTTTTTTTCTTCCTCTTATATTTGTGTTAATTTCGATATGTTGCCATTGACTCAGAACAATGAAAATTTTATGGCATATATATCAAACCATGAGCTTCCGGATGCAATGAATATCATATTTATATGACGTCACATAACGTCAGATTTGACGTAAGGTGAAAAAGTTTGTACGCGGTCTACAGCCATTATTTCTGGACCGATTTTCATCAATATTTCACAGAATGTGTATGTTAGGCTCTAGTTGTGCCTTCCGGTGTCCGTTTTTCAAAATTCGAAAAGGCAATGGTTCTATGGCGAATCCAAGATTCGAACCATTGACGTCAAATTTCAAATGCGTATAAAATCGCTTACAAATGAGCTAGAAAGATGATATTTGGATAGTATATAAGTATCAAGCGTTACTTTACATTCTCTGAAGATGAACGTCATATGACGTCATATGACGCCATGAGGTGAAAGGAAATTTCTAATTTTTACGTGTTAATTTTTTATTGTTGTACAAGTCCGAGCACCTTGAAAATTTATAGGCCTAGGCTTCAGATAGAACATTTTGCATTTCAATAATTTTTATTTGACTTTGACGTGCTTTGACGTCAAACTTGACGTCGTCTAAAAATGTTTGTACGCGGTCTACAGCCATTATTTCTGGGCCGATTTTCATCAAAATTTCACAGAATGCGTATGTTAGGCTCTAGTTGTGCCTTCCGGTGTCCGCTTTTCAAAATTCGAAAAGGTAATGGTTCTATGGCGAATCCAAGATTCGAACCATTGACGTCAAATTTCAAATGCGTATAAAATCGCTTACAAATGAGCTAGAAAGCTGATATTTGGACAGTATATAAGTCTCAAGGGTTACTTTACATTCTCTGAAGATGAACGTCATATGACGTCATATGACGTCATGAGGTGAAAATTAATTGCTATTTTTTACGTTTTTACTTCTATATGTTGAAAATGTCCAAACACCTTGAAAATTTATAAGCCTATGCTTCAGATAGAACATTTTGCATTTCAATGATTTTTATTTGCCTATGACGTGTTTTGACGTCAAACTTGACGTCGTCGTAAAATATTTGTACGCGGTCTACAGCCATTATTTCTGGACCGATTTTCATCAAAATTCCACAGATTGTGTATGTTACGCTCTAGTTGTTGCATCCCGGTGTCCGTTTTTCCAATTTCGAAAAGGCAAAAGTTTTATGGCGAATCCAAGATTCGAACCATTGACGTAAAATTTTCAAATACAGTGTACCTATTAAATCGCTTCCAGATGACCTAGAAAGCTTTATAGTTGGACAGATTATAAGTCTTTAAGTGTCCTATACATTCTGTGAGGATTAACGTCATTTGACGCCATATGACGTTATAAGGTCAAAAAGAATTTCGGATATATACGCGTTAATAAAATCATGTTCTAAAGTGCTCAGGGCAATTAAAATTGAATGTCATATACATTAATCCACGTGCTTTTGAATGCAAGGTATTTCATATTAATGTGATGTTGTATTACGTCAGATGTGACGTCAGAACAAAAGGCTTTACGCAGTATACAGTCATTATTTCTGGACCGATTTACAACAAAATTTCACAGAATGCATATGCAATGCTCTAGATGTGTACCCCGGTGTCCAGTTTTCCAAATTCGAAAAGGCAATGGTTCTATGGCGAATCCAAGATTTGAACCATTGACGTCAAATTTCAAATACGTATAAAATCGCTTCAAGATGAATTAGAATGCTGATATTTGGACTGAATATTAGTCTTTAAGACTTCTTTCCATTCTGTGATGACAAATGTCATTTGACATCATATGACGGCATAAGGTCAAAAAAATTTCTATAGCAAAGGTCCCAGGAGCATGACAAATTTACTGCATTTATTTAAGACAATGAATATTTCATTTCATTGATTTTCTCATGTCTATGACGTCATATGACATCAAATTTGACGTTTTCTACACAAGTTTGTACGCGGTCTACAGCCAGTATTTCTGGATGGATTTTCATCAAAATTTCACAGAATGTGTATGTTACGTTCTAGTTGTGTCCGTTTTCCTAATTCGAAAAGGCAAATGTTTTATGGCTAATCCAAGATTAGAAGCATTGACGTCAATTTCAGTATAAGTCTTCAAGTCTTCTTTACATTCTGAGAAGATGAACGTCATATGACGTCATGTGACCTTATAAGGCCATTTTTTTATTTTAAATTTAACGGTTTTTAAGACCTGTATGCCTTATATTTTTGTTTGATTTGCATGAATTCTTACTGAATTTGCAGCATTTGATCCTATGGAACTATGTCACTTCCATTTTGGGAAAAATGTTAAGTTCAATCATTGCTTATAATCTTTAAAATATCTAAAGCTAGACCGAATTATGTGACAATCGAATTGTAAGCATTTTCAATAAATTTGTTTTGTTATATAGTTTATAGAAATAGGCCAAGTTAAATGAAATTAATAAAAAAAAATGATTTTCATTTACTTTTCAGATATCCTCCAAGTTAATCGGTTTATTTTTCAAAGTTTATGGAAGTTATAGCCCTACAAAAACAATTTAACAGAAGGAATTTGATATCCTTATACTTATTTCGCTTTTAGTGTTTTTTTCAAATGTAGCAGAAAGTCCTATCATTCGTATCAACGAATGAAATCTAGTTCTTCTTCTTCTTCTTCTTTTTTTTCCCTAACTTAACGCTTATTTTTCTATGTTGCAATACTCCTAGGGCGATGAAATTTTCATGACTTATTAGTCGCGTGAGGAAATTTTGATTTCTATGATTTTCATATGCCAATGACGTCATATGACGTTACATTTGAAATATGCTACAAAAGATTGCACGCGGTCTACAGCCATTGTTTGTGAACCGATTTTCATCAAATTTTCACAGATTGTGTATATTAAGTTCTAGTTGTGCATCCGGTGTCCGTTTTTCAAAATTCGAAAGGTCCATGGTTCTATAGCGAATCCAAGATTCGAACCAAGATCGTAAATTTTTAAATGCTTATAAAATCTGTCCTTTTTAAGATAGAAAGTTGATATTTAGTCAGTATATAGGTCTCTAGAAGTTTTAAAGATTTTGTGAAAATAAATGTCATATGACGTCACATGACATCATTATATGATAATGTATTTCTAATTCTAACAAGAATATTTCTATATGTTGAAATTGTCGAAAGGCAATGAACATTTAATGACACATGTTCAAACGCTGATTTTCATATGCCTATGACGTCATATTACGTCACACTTGAAATATGCAACAAAAGTTTGTACGCGGACTACAGCCATTGTTTATGAACCGATTTTCATCAAATTTTTCACAGAATGTATATATTAAGTTCTAGTTGTGCATCCCGGTGTCCGTTTTTCAAAATTCGAAAGGTCCAAGGTTCTATAGCGATGCCAAGATTCGAACCAAGGTCGTAAATTTTCAAATTCTTATAAAATCGGTCCTATTTGAGATAGAAAGATGATATTGGGTCAGTATATAGGTCTCTGGGAGTCTTAAACATTTTGTGAAAATAAATGTCATATGACGTCACATGACGTCATTATATGATAATGAATTTCTAATTCTAACAAGATTATTTCTATATGTTGAAATTATCGAAGGGCAATGAAAATTTAATGACAAATGATTCAGACGCACAAATTTCGATTTCAATGATTATCAGAAGCCTATGACGTCATATGACGTCACATTTGAAATTGACTACGAAAGTTTGTACACGGTCCAGAGCCATTATTAATGTGCCGATTTTCATCAAATTTTCACAGAATGTGTATATTACGTTCTTATTGTGTATACCGGTGTCCGTTTTTCAAATTCGAAAATTCCAAGCATCTATGGCGGATCCAAGATTTGAACCAAGGACGTCAATTTTTAAATGCTTATAAAAGCTGTCCTATTTCAGATAGAAAGTTGAAATTTTGTCAGTTAGTAGGTCTCTGGGTGTCTTAACAATTATGTGAAAATAAACGTCATATGACGTCACGTGATTATTATTCTTTTCTTCTTCCTAACTAAACGCTTATTTTAATATGTTGCAATAGTCCTAGGACGATGAAATTTTTATGGGTTATTAGTCACGTGAGGAAGTTTTGATTTCAATGATTGTCAGTACCCTATGACGTCACATGACGTCACAGCTAAAAATAGTGAAAAATGGTGTTCGCGCTCTACAGCCGTCATTTATGGTCGGATTTTCTTCAAATTTACACAGATGGTACATCTTGAAACTAAGGTGTGCATATCCTGTCAGCTAACCGAAATTCCGAAAGACCGAAGTTCTGTGGCTGAAATAAGATTCGAACATAGGACCGAAAATTTCATTTTAGGATTAAAGAGCTTCAGGATGAGATAGAATTTCATATTCTTTTACTTTTTTTCCTTTTAGTGTGTGACAATTGTAGCAGAAAGTCTATCATTCGTATCATTCGTATCAACGAATGAAATCATTGTTTGCAAAATATGTTTCATGTAAAAGCAGAGTCAAAAGTATACATTGACTAAAAGGTTACAACAGTACTGCAGTCCGATATCGTGCGTGGTGGTAAAGCCTCCGATATATGTCATATTTGCTCTTTTTTGTCCAGTGTGGGGAAGCAATTTTTGCAACGTCACTTTTTGGAACACAAATGCGAACGTACACACCTGAATCTACGGAAGCACTGAGGGGACATGGTGTTTTTCTTAGTTATTATCTCGTGGCCACGAGATAGTAACTAAGAACAAAAAACGAAAATCAAATTTTGCTAACTCGTGGCCACGAGTTAGTAGCTAAGAAAACAAGGGGGCCAAGATTGTCCTGTGTCGCTCACCTGAGTAAGATTGCTATGTTAGGCATGATAACAAAAATGTGGCACCTAAAGTGTTTTTCTAACATTTGACTAAATGACCTAGATTCTGACCCCACGTAACCCATTTCAAACTCATCCAAGATATCATGTAGACAAACATCCTGACCAAGTTTCATGAAGATTGGGCTATAACTCTGGCCTCTAGAGTGTTAACAAGCAATTGTTGACGTCGGACGACGGACAAAAAGCGGTCACACAAGCTTACCCTGAGCACACGTGCTTAGGTGAGCTAAAATCAAAAAACAGTTCTTGCTAACTCATGGACATGAATTAGTTACTAAGAAAAAAAAACAAAAAAAAAAACAACAGTTCACGCTATATCGTGGCCACAAGATAATCTAACGATTTGATTGGCTAGCTAACTCATGGCCACAACTAAGCTATCTCGTGGCCACGACTTAGCTAGCCAATCAAATCGTTAGATTATCTCGTGGCCACGATATAGAGTGATGAACTGTTTTTTTTTAATCTTTTTTAGTTACTAGTTCGCGAGAACTGATTTTTTTTCTTAGTTACTAACTCGTGGCCACGAGTAAGCGAGCACTGTTTTTTGTATTTTTTTTCTTAGTTATATCTCGTGACCACGAGTTAATATTCGTTTTTTTTTTGTTTTCTTTCTTAGTTATATCTCGTGGCCACGAGAAAGCGATATTTATTTTTCTTACTTACTAACTCATGTTAAGTTTTTCTCATATTTCAGCAATATTATACGCTCCTAAGCTAGGTTAAATTTAGGAGCGTGAAAATATTGTTGAAATACGTACGTTCGCATTTGTGTTCCAAAAAAGTGACGTTGAAAAAATTGATTCCCCACACTGATGTCATATTTGCTAATACCTCATTTATCCATTACTGTCAAATGGAATGAGAGAAATAAAGGAATTTTATTTATTTTTTTATTATTATTATTTGATTAAGGTCCATTTGAGTCTGGCAAACCCGTTCAGATGCGCCATTACAATTGCAAGTTATAAACTGATATAAACATGTTTTGGAAAGCCAGGACATGAAGTTTCACTTCGCTTAAACACAAACACAGGTGTAACGATAAAATTAAGCAAAACGCGTCATGTGTGAAAAATTATTAGTACTATAAATGCTCATGTATTGTGCGCATTCAGTGCATTCCAAGTTTGAGGTTCAAATCCTTGGAAAAAGCCTATTTTCCTTCTATAATGCGCATCCATTCTTCATACTTCGAGGAGGCCACCATTTTGTTTAGCCCCAGGTGTTTTGTCCGATTGAACTACAGGTAACAAACATTGTTCTGCTTCTCCAGAATGTTTAGCAATCAACAGCTGAAGCAGTAATACATTTTATAGAATATTTAAGATAAAATTCGGTTTTGAAGATTATTTTATAAAAACAAAAATCCAGCTAGATATTTAAAGTGACTAATAAAATTTAGAACGAGTAATCATAAAATGCAAGTAGAAATAGGCAAATGGAAACGAATTCCACTAAATGAGCGATTTTGTCCACATTGCGTCAATAAATTAGGGGACGAATAACATTATCTTTTGGAATGAAATATATTAACAGAAGCAGAAAGAAATTTGTAAAACCCTATTTTTAGGGAAACCCCAATGTCTTTAAATGAGAAAAAATAAAGAACAAAAGACAGAATATAAATTTGTTTAAGTTTATACAATCAATTATGACCAAGATAAGTTAATGTTATACTCCTAAATAATTCGCTAAATAAGACAATCTGACTACATGTTTAAAGTGATCACTTTCAAATGTCAAATGTGAAACAATGACTCCCCGTCTATATAAAATATTGATTTCTTTCAAGATTTTGAATTAATTTATATCAGTCATTTATGAAACAAATTTCATGTAATGTGTGACTACTTACCTTACTTGTATGTTTTTCAGAGTTCTTTATATGTCACATTTGCTAATACCTCATTTATCCATTACTGTCAAATGTAATGGGAGAAATAAAAGAATTTGAATTGAATTGAATTGGGGTCAGTCATGCGACGATCATTAATTACACCTCTAGTATCCACATTTAATTTGCTTTGTTACGTTGATGTTCATTATGGCCAATAATTTCAGTAATAGTCTTCAAATGTTGCCAACTTGTTTGTCACAAGTCACATTCAGGTGGTATTTGAAATACACAGTAATCATAAAGTCAGTTAAAAATTGCAATATGATTTAAAATATGCGTTTATGGAAAGGAATCAGCATGTTTTGTAGTTTACTTTTTATTATTATTTTACATATAATTATAAAATTGAAATTAAAATTATTATATATTTATGATGTAGTGAACTTTTTTTCCCGCTTTGTCTGATTTATACGAAAAGAACTTATGTTGAAACGTGGAAATCCACTGGACCATATAATCACTACAAAGAATTAATACATTTTCTTTCTTTCGGAAACTTTTATGCAACAGGTAACAATACAAGTTATGAGAAAACAACAACAAAGACACAGCATGTGTCTCATTCTTCTAGTTTATTCAGAAATAGTATGCCAATTTTGCACCAAGAGGGTGGATGAATTGTTTGATTAAGTTGCCTTTCAGATTCCTGCCTTTCCCAGAAAGACCTATTGGGTTTGTTATGTTTATTCTTATTATTAGGACCTTCTGCCTACAGACAGAAAGTCCTATTGGGTTTGTACTTTTTTTTTATTTTTGTTGTTCTTTGTCGCAGATACGTGCATTTTATTTCAAAATTTGTTAATAAGCCACCGTCTTTATCGGAATGTCTTTGTTCTCATTCATATGACCGACATGCTTCTATTATCTCCCCTTTATAATTTTGTTGTCATGAGTTATCTCCCCTGAAAACTGCAAAAAAGTGATTTTCTCCATTTTCCTACGGTAAAGTTTAGGTGTGTTCATGAAATTTGAATCAGAATCATATACTGCATCTTTCTACGGTGAGTTTTCCTCGAAAATCAAATTCAGATTTTCATATTTACAGAAAAAGTATATTGTCCATAGACTTCAATGTTAACTTAAATACAGATTATCTCCCCTACATCTAATAAAACTTGGAAAAACTCTCGGTGAAACATTTTTTATTTTCGGATGTTTTCAAAGTGACAAAATTTTATAGAAATAGTTCCATCCAATGGCAAGATATGGAATATGGGTATTAGGGGGGTTATACCTTAAGGCAGTAATACATTGGGAATCAGCATGTTAAAAAATACTTCATTTTGATATGGGGTCTGTTAAATGACGTTCGCACGTAATGGTTTTCGTACTGGCTGGTATAGGTGTTTTTGGCATAATTACAATAGGACTAAATCGAAGTTCTTCATTTCTAGTAGGTAACTGGTAATGTAAAAAGTTTAGATTATAATGTGGTGTAATCTTTTATACAACCTGTGTTCCAATACTCAATTTTTATGCTCACCGAAGGTGACGCATATAGTCGCCGCTTCGTCCGTCCGTCCATCCGTCCGTCCGTCACACTTTCCTTGTCCGGACTATTTCTCAGGAACTAACGGCTTGAATTCAACGAAACTGTTTGGGAAGCTTTATTACCAAGAGGAGATGCGCATATCCTCAGCATGACCCGGTTCCTAAATTTTTCAAAGAGTTATGGCCCATTGACTTTTCGGCCTATAGTACATATTGCATGATTCTTGTCCGGGCTATTTCTCAGGAACTAATAATGGCTTGAATTCAACGAAACTTTATGGGAAGCTTTAGTACCAAGAGGAGATGCGCATATCGTCAGCATGATCCGATTCCTAAATTTTTCTAAGAGTTAAGGCCCTTGACTTTTCGGCCTATAGTACATATTGCATGATTCTTGTCCAGGCTATTTCTTAGGAACTAATGGCTTGAATTCAATGAAACTTTATATGAAGCTTTATCACCAAGAGTAAATACGCATATCTTTGGCGTGACCCGGTTCCTCAATTTTTCACAGAGTTATGGCCCCTTGACTTTTTGGCCTATAGTTCATGTTGCATGATTCTTGTCCGGGCTATTTCTCAGGAACTAATGGCTTGAATTCAATGAAACTTTATGGGAAGCTTTATTACCAAGAGTAGATACGCATATCGGCGACGTGACCTGGTTCCTCAATTTTTAAGAGAGTTATGGCCCCTACTACCATGTTGTTGACTGATATTCATGTCATTTGCATAATTTAACAGGATATATCATTTAAACAAAACCCCACAAAATTCAATATGCTAGTAATGTCAATCATAATCATGTCAGCTAATTGTTGTTTAGGCCATTATACACTATTTCAAATATCCAGTCATATGTCAAGAGTGTTGGTTAACCTCTTTGATATGAGCACACATTGAAATGTATGACTTAATTTTCAGTAGTATAAAAACCTTGAAGCCTGTTCTAATAAGAACATATTCTGACAAAAACATAGAGCTAATTGCTGTCAAAGTAACAAGCTTAAAGGTCCCACTCAACATAGTGCTAGTTTATGTTGCTGTTAGTGCCACTCAAACACAAATATTGAAAACGTTACAGGACATAATCAGTATCATTCCTGCCGCTGAACCAGTGATTGTCCTTGGGGATTTTAACAGGATAGTGTCATCTCCCCCATCAAACAAGTTTGTGTCTGTTGTTGATGCATGCACAACCAATACTGGATCAATTCTTGATCAAGTTTTCATGTCTGGAGATCTTAAGCCATTGGTCCATTTGTCAACGCCATATTTCAGTGATCATCAAATTATTTGGATGGGTATCAATCTTCAGTCATTGCTATAATATAAAGGTAAATAAATTGTATTTTGTATTTGATTTTTCCCTTTTTTTCGAATTTGAGGACATTACCTGGATTCTATACATGATAAGCATGTGCTGATCCCATTCCGGTCCTTAACATATCCTCCCACCCATTGACCAAGGCCTTATTTGTAACAATGACGTTCTTCGGGGAGCATCTGTCAGTTCTACTGACTTTCTTGTTGTTATTATAGTCAAGTACGTGTATACTTTCACACTTTCTGTGTAAGTACAATATAACACTCCAAACAGATAAAACCTAATTCGTTAAACTAAATTTTTAAAAAAAATCGGAAAACATATTGACATCTGTCATAATTACCATCATTGACAATTACAAGACAAGACGGAGAAACTTATACTTATCAATATATATTTTTCCTTTATAAACTTACATCATGTACAGAGATGCACGGAGAAACGCACAAAACTGTTCAGCAATTAAAAATCCTATCAGGAACTGTGCCGGCTTTTGCCGGCCCGAAATCACACGCAAGTTCATATAGCAGCTTTAGTGTCAGGTAGATTAACCAGGAATCCATTGGTTCAACACTTGTCATAACTTCAATTAAACTCTTCTGTCGGTGTTTACTGGTTCCCAGAATTAACATGCCGTGCAGAATGAGCAGGGAATGTGTTGTTACCAAGGCCAAATCTGTGATTGGCTGATTATTCACGAGCAGGTGTCAGTTTTTATCATGTAGTAGCCAGTCTTATCCCGGAGCTTCCACGTAAACTCGCCCTTAGATCGTGTTATTAATTGTTTCAGGACTTTATAGGAGTGTCTTAAATGTGAATCTAAACATTAACTGGTCAGGATTCAACACGGAAAATACGTAAGCCATTTGATTTATTGTGTCGTACGCCGTCGTATAGACTGAATTGTTATTTGAGACACCATACCTCTTTCATTTCCCTACGCACTTCGTTCTCGCTAATCCGCGCAACGGACCAGTGATGGAACATTCTATGGTGTTACGACGATCGACACGGAAAGTTGGGAATCAGATTATGATGTTGATGATAATCATATGTGTGGTGTTTTTACAAGACCAGTCGTACGCCCAAGGTAAATATTTTTTAAGAATAATCGTATTATTTTATACATGTATTCTAAAGTATACCTAACATTTAGCTTGCTGAAATATCATTATATTCCGACTGACGAAATCTAAAGACGATCACGGCAGTTTCATCATTTCTAGAAAACATTTAAAATTTCATGATTCTTTGTATATCGATAGTAAAGTATATGATCTACTTAAATATAAAATAAAAACAGGGTGACACCTGTCTTAGAAAAAATATAAGTGTTTTATTAGTACATATTTACCCTATATAGCACCAGTTCAGGGTGAAATTTCACTTATGAAAACTAAGTCTATTTTTCTTCTTCAACTTAATTACAGCTACATTGGAACTTCTCTAAACAGCATAGTGCCCGGACCAGCTGAAATGTCCGGTTTTCAGAGGTGTGCGTTTTACAGAGGGTTTTGCTCTTTGAGTGTTTTATTCTCTACTTGTTATGTTAATGGAATTTTATTATGTAGACATACAATTTATGGCATTATACTCCGTCATTTATGTGTGTGCTATTGCATTTTTAGCTCACCAGAGCACGAAGTGCTCAGGGTGAGCTATTGGGATCACCCTTCGTCCGTCGTCCGTCGTCAACAATTTGCTTTAAAAGAAACCGCTTGACAAAATCTGATGAAACTTGGTATAAATGGTCCTTGGGTGGGACTCTACAAAATTGCTCAAATACAGTTGATCCTTGCAGAACTCTGGTTGCCATGGCAACAAAAAGAAAAAAATCTTGGAAAGTTTAAAAATCATCTCCTTCAAAACTACTCGCCAGATTTCAAAATAAATTGGTACAGATGATCCTTGGGGTAGCACTACAAAGATTGCTGAAATTATTCGGATCCACACAAAAAAATGGGCGCCAGGGGCCGGGCTTATTTTACATTTTTTTATATAGGGAAAGATAAAAAAAATCTCCTCTAAAACCAATGGACAGAATTTGATGAAATTTGGTAAAAATGATCTTTGGATGCGAGTCTACAAAAATTGCTCAAATAAAAATGATCCATGCAGAACTCTGGAACAAATAGAACAAAAATCATCTTCTTCAAGATTAATATAAATCATCTTCCAGATTAATAATTTGCAGGGTTTCAAAATGTTTTTAATTGGTACAGATGATCCTTGGGTGTAGCTCTACAAAGTATTCATCGTGTTTCTGATTCCGTGATCCACCATTTTGGATTTAAATATTTGAACAAAATAACACTTATCGGTTTGCGAAAAGTGTTTTTAAAACAAAAAGATAACCCGAGAATTTATTAACTGGTTGAAATGAATGAGATTACATGACCGTAGATTGTCCAGTATGTTTTAAGTTGCATGATGACACTGTATTTTCTGAAAATGTTAGCGCTTGTGAATCACAACCGCACTGCTCCAGAAAGTGTATAGGGATGGAATTACTATGGTGTCGAGAGTATGTGGGACATTTAGGTAGAAAATTACTTCTAGGCTACTCATAGTGTCCTATATGAGACAAACGGATCCATCAACCTCCAACAGTCAGTTTGCGAGGTACAATAGTATTTTTTTTTTTTCCTTTTTTTATCTTAATGGAAGCAAGCACGTTTTTCCCCCCAAAAAAGAAATGTAATCCATCAACTTACAACCAGTTAACTGTTCCAAGTCAAGGGTGTATTTTGTGTGGTTTTTGACTCCGATTTATCTGTACTTGAAATTGTTTTGGCTGCTTTTTCCAGATTAACAACTGTTACTGATTTAACCTTTTCCTTCATATAAACTCATATTGACCCTCTCAAAAGGAACCACATAAAATAGTCACAGTTAAACATTCCTTGTTACAGAAAACAATTGTTTCATTTTAAAATGCGGATGTACTCTGGTGAGCGTCTATGGCCCTTGGGCCTTTTGTTTATATTTAATTCCAAAATGTTTCTATGAATTGGTTATAATAAGTATGATAATTTAGTGTTTATATATTCTTGATATTAAATTCAGCCTCTCTTTTATTCAAATAGGACTTAAAATAAACAAAACATAACATACAACGATATACCCAAAATCACCTATAACTTGCACACTAAATCAGTGTCTACTATGCAGCTTTCTTTCTTAAATGAAGCAAACATATCTACTTGTCACCAATTAGTCATCCAATATATTTTGGCCGTATTATCTACTCAATTTAAGTTTGTCACAAAATGCATTTTACAGAATAAACATCAGTAAAGCCGAGTTTTTTCCTTCTTCCGTACAGTATCCATTAATCATTTACGATGAAGATAAAATGTTTTTCACAAAAATGTATTTTAGATATTCAACATCATGCAGTTAGAGCCTTTTCCTTCATTCGAACATTTACGTGGAAGATAAATTGGTGTGTTTGTTGATGGATTTGTTTTGTCATTACTACTCGTATAATTATCAAAAACTCAAACCCCTCGATTAACACTGTTACTACCTTAATCATGACGGTCAGTGAAATTGCCCATTGTTCGTGACAATCTATTACTTGTTTACACCAAATCCTGAGTAGGAATCTGCAGGCATTAAGCCTGTGTCTGTCACCAATGAGAAAAAAAAATCAAGATAAAAAATTTAAATCCTCGTCCAATAAACCAACATTCTTATTGTTTAGAAATATTAACCTAAGACATCTAAATATTCAGTGACCTTCTTCGGCAATTGTCGGTTGACCGTGACTAGTGAAAAGTCAAGATAAAAAAATAAATTCTCGACCCCCCCCCCCTGAAAAATGTCACATATTCAGTTAATATCTGGCAAGTAGAAAACGTTCGTGTTATCCTCTTAGGTATCTTAACATGAAAAAAAAACTACCTGTTAGTGCCCACTTCTGCCAGCCATCTATTTACTTAAGATATCTGGATATCTCGCCTTTTTCAAGATAGTCAGTTAAATTATGTGGATAACAATCATTTTTTCACATAACTATTTGGAAAAAACCCGCATGATAACCATTAAAATAAGTGAATATGTGATTGGCAGTAGTGGGCAATAACATACTTTTTTGTCATGTTAAGATACCTAAGTCTACTTGCCAGATAAGTAATAGATATACCATGGATTTTTTGCTGTTTGTGCCGGTATCGTAAATTATACCATAGTCAGGTGACCTTTCGATTTGTGACCTCACGAGACGAAGTCAAATGAGGTTGGCAATTCGAAAGGTCACCTGACTATGGTATAATTTACGATACAGGCACAAAACAGCAAAAACATCCATGATATATCTGTTTTAACCTATAGCTTGAATTGCAGCATATTTGTTAATAATAACTTTAATATAGTTGGATAATATTGTTATGGCCTAAAAGTCGATTCAAAACACAATTTAAAACTCTCCCAACCGTCGCACGCGCAGAGCTTTAGTCTTATGTTAATTTGATCTTGCTGTTGTCATCTTGTTGTTTCGAGTAGATTGATCTGATTGGAAGCGGCACGGTTCCTGTGTTGGAAAGGTGTCGGCGCCAAATTCAGTCTAGAACAATCAATCTGGCAGTCAAGCATGGATTTCAATGATGGTGACAATTTGCTTCTTTCACAAGCTGTTGATTTGGCGGAAATAGATATTTTGAATAATTTTTCTGGTTTTGGTGGAGATGACATTTTGTTATCACAAATGCTTCATTTGTTAAATGTAAGCAACATATTGCCCAACAAGCCACTAAAGTAATGTACTGTTTATTAAAAAGGGCTAAGAGTTTGTGTTTAAGTATCGATATTTAAATAGAATTATTTCATAAAATGATAAAACCAATATTACTTTATGGATGTGAATGCTGGGGATATGGTAATAATAATATAATAGAAAAAGTACAACTTAAATTTTTGAAACATATTCTAAATGTCAAATCAAGTACGCCTAATTGCATAGTTTACGGCGAAACAGGTGTAAAACCATTACAAATAGATATAGACACACGCATGATAGCCTTTTGGTCTTCTTTGATTTTACCAAGCAAGACTAAACTTTCTGTCTCTATGTATAATATAGTTTTGAGTATTTTTTTTGTTTTCTGTTAATTTAAAAAAATCATCTTTTAAATGGATAAAACATATAAAAAATATATTTTTAAAATGTGGTTTGAATATATTGGATGAATATAATTTCTGTAATGCTAAATGGATAAAAATGACTGTCAACCAAAAATTGTCAGATTTATATGTGAATGAATGGTTTAGCGAAATCAACACGTCAAGAAAGTGTATAACATATTGATTGTTCAAGGAGAAGTTTTGTTTTGAAAATTACTTGATTAAAACCCCCTTAAAATTCTTAAATTATATGATAAAATTTAGAACAAGAAATAATTTTTTGCCAGTAGAAGTAGGCAGTTGGAATAATACCGAATATAACGATAGAAAATGCCCAATATGTACATCTAATAACGTCGGAGATGAATATCACTATTTAATTGAATGTGCCTCTCTGTCATACATAAGAAAACATCTTTTAGATAGATATTATTATCATAGATTTCCAAACATCATACATTTTAAGCAATTAATGCAATCATTTGATAGAAATGAGTTGAAATATAACAAACTATGTAGACCAGTTAAAGAAATAGTGCTTAAGTTTAAAAAAATATAATAGTTTTTTTCTTTTTCTTTGAATTTTTCTCCTCCCCACAATGATCCAGAATGTTAAGATTATTCATTTTCTTTTGAAATGTTTTTAGAAAACATGTGACTCTACTACAATAATCCATCTCGTTCATTTATATGTTTATTATCTTTGATTTGTAATCATTTTGTCTTCAATGACATGATATTTGCAAATAAACTTGTAAACTTGTAAACACAATGTATGGATTTGTTTGATGAAAACACTAATGTTGCACCATTTGATGCCAACACTCATTTGGTCTCTGGATTAAATAATGTGTTTGAAAAAATCAAAATACCGGCTATACCATGTGAAAAATCACCAAATCCTAATTTGGCCGTCATCCCAGGTCACAATGATACTAGCGCAGTATGCTATAATTGTGTTTTTAATATTGGAAATCGCTAAGTTAGAGAAAAACTTTATTGTGAAAAATGAACTACCGACTTATTTGGCATAAAAATAGTTTATTACATTATAAATAACATTGTTCAAGCTGTTAATTTTATGTTTCTAATGTTTACTGTTTGCAATCAAATATTTCATTTTTATTTTTTATCAGTTGCATTGACATATTTTTATAATGTTGCACAAATAAATGAGGGCCTTTCATCAGCAGTTTTTGAGTTGATTTATTCCAGCAGGCTAGTGACGTCACCCCATTGCAGCTTCTATTATTGATCACGTGTAAACATATCATTCTATTTATAGATCAGACATCGTGAACCTAGTGCAGTTTCTATTTTTAGAGATATCCACCATGAAAATTATACCATAGCTCAGTAGCTCCGCCCATGGTATAATTTTCGGTTATTGGGAATTATTCAAAAGTCAGTTACATTGAAAAGCGTTGCAGAGCTATAGGTTAATAACTGAATATGTGACATTTTTTCAGAAAAATTTCGACATAGCCAAGTGGATAAAAGTGAATAAGTGGTTGGCAGAAATATGTCACCATATGCATGGATACCACAGACCTTCTCATGCACTGCATTTGTACACAATACAAACTATTCTAGTTTAAAATAAATAAATAATATTGCAAATAAGTATATCCTTTGTTTTAAATGCAATCTTTATTCTAGGTTTTCCATCCCAGAGAAAAGATATTATAATTTTATGTTGGGATGGAAGACTTATGAACTTATGAATAGATTAGTTATTAAAAGCAAACAGCAATGGGTTCTTTTAGCTTTAGGTGTGAGTTTTATTTTTTCCAGTTAGATATTGTTCTTTTCATTCTAGCAATTTTTTTAATTAAAATTCAGTTCCATCATTTATTTAAGATCAACATCAAATCTAATGCCTAATAATCTAAATGATCGGTCTCCCCATGTCATTTTACTTTGTTTTTATAGAATGGGGCTATATTTTAAAAAATATGAGTTTTTTTTTATTTCATAATTTATATTTTAATCTGAAATTAGAAAAAAAAATCCTCGTAATAATGATAATTATTTTCAGACCCATAAAGAAATAAAGTACCATCTGCAAATTGAAATATAGTAGATTTTTCTCCATTTATTTCAATGCTTTTAATACTTTTTCGTGTGTTATTTTCATTGCAAGAATTTCTACACAAAGAATAAAGAGAGGTGCCGATGTGCGACCTCCTTGTCTGTAACCACGACCAGTTTTAAAGAATTTAGATAAAAATAAACCTTTAATCTTTAATGGTGTCATACTTCTGCCAGCCACTTATCCACTTAAGATAACTGGATATCTCGCCTTTTTTCAAGTTAGTCAGTTACATTATGTGGAAAACAAGCATTCTTCTCATAATTATCTGGAAAAAAAACATGATATCCAGTGAACCTAAGTTAACCGAATATGTGTTTGGTAGTAGTGGGCACTAACAGACAATTTAGTCCTGTTAAGATACCTAAGTGGATAACTTGAAAATTTTCTACTTGCCAGATAATTACTGAATATGTGACAATTTTTCCACATTTTTCCAAAAGTGTCCACATAGCTAAGTGGATAAGTGGCTGGCAGAAATATGCCACCATAATCTTTATACACATATCCGCTTTTTTTCTAAAAGAAGTAATATTATCCATCGTTTTAAAGGCCCATTATATTTCATGATGATTCAATTTTCATGAAAAAGAAAATATAAAATAACATGGACATATTGTAGACTAACACAAATGGTACATGTGGAAATATGTGATGTAATATAACAGTTACACGCATTAAAATGATTTAATTACGCAATTAGTATTTTGATGGTTGTCAGAATACTATCTATGTTTACATTTTACATTGACGAATTTGAATTTGAAAAACCGTCAGCAAAAACAATTTGTTAATCTGCTGTTAATCAATTCATGATTTTGTGATTCGTCATTCGTCCTTTTGGGATTTCGTAGCAAATATGTGGCACATACTTTGCTTTCCTGTCTGAAGAATATACATTGCTTTTGAAAGAATAATGGGCCTTTGAACCAACTACAGTTTAAAGGCCCACAGTTAAATCTTTTCAATGAATAAATAATACGGAATCATACAAAGAATTTTGTTTATGTTGCATTTATTTAATGTGATGCAAGCTAGTTGTCACTTTTATTAACCATTTCAAGCATTTGTTTTCCTTCGATACCTTCTCGGGCTCCTAATGTGCAGTGGATGATTCAGAACCAACGTGCTATTCTCGCTTTGATTACGACTACAAGATGATGAAAACATTGGTAGACGTTGAAAAAACCTTCAATGACTTGCGGAACACGGTCGCGATGCAGGAAAACACCATAAAACAGTTGGGCATGAAACTTGTGGGTATGTGTCTGTACAGGACTTTGCAGCAATAATGCGAAAGGAAAATTCATTGAACTCATTTTACGGTTTTGAAGATGTTAGCGGAAACAAATTTTTGTCTGATCTTATTTTGTAGTTTCACACAATCACAGCACACGGGCCTATGCTCTCTAGAATTCACAGAATTAATACAACCATGGTGCCATTTTGAAAAATAATAGAATCGAATTCTGAAACATGATAAAAAAATGCTTTTAAGCTTCTAAGGTCTATTGACAACCAAGAATATTTCATAGATCCATGTTTTATATTGATGTCTTACAATATTAATTATACCATGTTAAAGATACCAAGAGTAAAATCTTTTAATTTTCTTTTTACGTTTTAGTAAAAACATCAGATCAGAACTAAAGAATCAACGGAATTCAAACCATGGGGTTTGGTTATACCAGATTACATTAATATGATATATTTTATATACTTTGTAATTTTACAGAAAACAGAGAATGGAAAAGGTAAAGGCAGAAATAAAAATAAAATATAAAAGCTCATTGCGTTATGCCTGCCAATCTGACTGAAATACATCTCCTCTTTATACACTACGCTGCTTTAGGACTTGAAGACCACGCATAGACGTACGTATTCTGTACTTTTCGTCAGCCAATCAGATCGAAGCTTTCAAGATTTTGAAAGTGTTCAAATTCTATTTCTAGCACAGTCATAAAGTACCTATTACAGACCACATGTGAATGTAAACATGACGGAACATACAGTTAAGGTAAAGCCGCATAATAACCGTCAATTTCGTCAAAGCCATGCATATAACTTCACAATACAAGCTTTTAAATGTCAAACAATGGAAATCTTAGGCGGAAATTGTCATGTTATGACCTATTATTATACCCCCTTGATAATTTTGTTGTCATGAGTTATCTCCCCTGAGAACTAAACAAAAGTGACTTTCTCCATTTTCCTACGGTAAAGTTTAGATATTTTTTCATGAAATTTGAAACAGAATCAGTTTGACATATCAGCCGTATATCCTTTGAAAGACGTTCTCTGATTGGCTGAGATATTAATAGGTAATATTGGAAAACTAGTATCATTGGAGAAAAATTCAAATGGGTTATCCTAATATCTTACAGTTGGAAGATCGTATAATTTAGTCCGATTGGTTTTATGCTAGAAAGATATTGTGTTTGTTCCAAAATGGTCCCTTATATTAGCAAAATTGAATCCTCCTCCATAATGATTTTAATTTATGTAAAATATAAGCATTCTCGTGTTAAACTCTTTATCTAGGTGGCAGCACATATGTGAGATGGGGTCGGACCACGTGCTCCGGAACAGGAACAGAACTTGTTTACAGTGGTAATTGTCTTTACTTACTTATACTGTTACTATTACTACTACTAACTCTTAAAAACATATGCTAGAGAAAGTTTAAACCAAGGTATTTTAAAGAAACAAATCAATTGTGAACGTGTAGGTCATCTTACTTGTCAAGCATTTACCCTATGTTTTATCCCTAGTATTTTGCCTTTATCAAAGAAAGTATCTAAAATGCACTGTCACCATTAAACATCCAAATATGAAGAAAATTATCATGAAAGTAGAAACTCTTTCCTTTAAATGCTAATTAGATACAACAGCAAAATAACACGTATAATGTTTTGACATATCCCAAACATTAAGGGTAATAAAAAAAGATGTTTATGTATAGATAATTTGAAATTATGACAAGAATTGCTTTAATCCTTGTCAGTTGAAAATATTCTAACGGAGAAAATTCTTTTATTTTTTTCTTCACTGATAGATATTAGTATATTCTCAAGGTAAATGAAATAAACATATACCTCATAGTGCTTGTCATGGTAATATTTTATGTTAAATACCTCCCCTTTTTAGTTAACATGGACAGTTTTGTGGAATTCACAAAAGAGTGATATTTTTTTATTCATAAACTTCCATTTTGTCATAGCAAATTAATTAATATGTATGCGTAGTGGAAATTGAATGTGGTAAACACTGAACATTGTGAGATAACAGCTAGCATGATAAATCATCACATGCTGAATGTTTGAACATAAGAGGGTAATAATTAATGATTTTGTGATGAAATCATTGCATATAATATTGTTTTTTGTGGGAAATATAATTTCCATTGAATGTTATCTTTTTTTATTGCGTCCTTTGCGCCAAAATATTTTCATTGTGTATCTTCGGGAAACCGCGTCAATGTTTTTACTTTTAGGAGAAATGCAAGAAAATAAACTAATGCCTTCTAAGCTCAAAGAACGCTTAGTCGAAATAAAACAGCGAGAAATGTTTCATTTAATTGTAAACATCGTTTACACAGTTACAATGTTTTGATATTGAGCATTTGCGAATCCATTAGAATACTGTTTTAGTTGTTACGAAATTTACGAAACTGTCTGAAACATATAGAAGGACAGGCACGAATAGTCCTTAAACAGCAAAGCAAACTTTGAATTATTACATCCCTACTTCTAATCAGTTGTCTTAGCATCAAATCGAGTGGCTCGTGATGGAAATTATACATCCCTTTGTTTTATGTTCAATCAGTAACAAGTCGTAAGGAATGGTACAGGTATAGCTCCCATGCTTGGCGCTCAGCATATAAGGGTAGTTCTAGTACTGATTGGCCTGGTGTCTGGATAATGTGACTGGGTGTTGTATCATACCACATTTCTACGGCGTTATAATGCAGTGTGGCAGCACTATATCTGCCTTAAGTATACATCGTCTCCAAATGACTTATATACTGTCCGTGGGACGTTAAACCAACAAACAAACAAGCAAACAAACAGTAACATTAATAAATACATTGTGTAGTAATTGTATATGTTTAACCAGGGTACGCGGGTGGATCGTTTTATTCAAAAAAGGCGGCAGCTGTCGACTACATGTGCCTTCCTAAGGATCCGGAATGGGGTCACTATGACGACGGGAATAATGCAGGGGCCGAAATGTACGGTGCGGAGTATCAGTTTAACAACCTCAAGAAATTCTTTGCCTCGGTCGGTCTTCCCAACTTGTACCAGAATGATGTCCCATGTGCCGTCTGCCGCACCACGCGGCCCAGTGTTGTCATGATACCCGCAAAAAGCACGTGCCATCCAGGATGGACCCGGGAGTACCACGGATATCTGACGGCCGGTAGCACTGCATACGAAGCGGCATCACAGTACGTTTGTTTGGACGGTGAACCGGAAAGTGTGCCTGCAAGTTCAGAGAATAAAAATGGGAAGCTCTTCTTCTTGGTGGAGGCAAGATGTGGATCGCTGCCCTGTCCTCCATATGTGGACGGGCGTGAACTGACTTGTGTTGTCTGCTCGAAATAATCACGGATGAAATGTCTCCATTAAGAGAAGTTTCAGATGTAAACAACAAATCTGAACAAATAACTCTCATTTTAATTATTGTACTACGTTCAGAATAAAAATAAAATGTGTTTCTACTCAAATATCCTTTCTGTTCCAAATAGCATCATTCAAAGAAAGATTTGTTCTCATATTGAATTGACCATGACTCTTCTAAGTTTTAATACTCGTTGGTTGTCCGCCATCAATCCTTCTTCCACAAAACTGATACACTCTAGAAGCAGTATTAATTAAAGCCAAAATATTTCCGAATGTTCAATAATAACTGATATCTCACACAGGTCAGGGTTTATTGCTAGTTCTATGAATGTTTCGTCGCTTTGTGATATTTTTTTTTAGTTGAGAGAAAGCGACGTCATATCGAACCCAAAAATCCAAATACGCTAAATCTTGTACAAAATTACGCCGAAATGCATTCATTTTAGCGTATTAATTAAATGTGATTATCCTCTTCACTCTAGAATACTCCATTACTATAGGTAAATAAATTTTCGAATCGGAGCAGGCAAACATTTTACTAGGAATTATCGTGTACGTACCAATCGTGCTTATAATTGTGTGACATGTGAATATTTCAATACAATAACAAACACAAAAAACATGTATCTAGATGGCAATGATAAAGTCATCAGTTACCGGAATCACTCTTCCCCATTTCTGGTACTTTCCTTTAAAATTTTCTTTTAAAAATCAAAATGCATTCATTATCAACCGTACTTTATGTATACATGAAAATGGGTGAGATATTTGAAGCGATTACCTGTGCTAATTATTCGTTGAATTTAGGTTTAAAACACATTGTCACCGTAAGTTAGTTGTTTCTATGGAAGAAGAAATGTTGTTTTTTTCTTCTACTCGAGGTAGTTTGAGGTGCAGTCATTTCGTAATATGGACTTTATAACAGCTTAAACATTCCGCCCTGTTTTAACCGCGAAACGTGCTATGTGTTTTTGAGGCTTTTCGATATGACGTCGCTTTGCCATAGAAAGAAAATATCACAAAACTATGGTGGCTGATTTCTGCCATTTCGTGTTGTCGTGTCTTCGCCCCGAAAGGCGAAATAACGAAAACATGCCATATTGTCGTTATTTCGCCTGTCGCCTTTCGGGGCGAAGACACGACAACACGAAACATCTCAGGCGAAATAATGAAATTTTAACAGGCGAAAGGACGAAAAGTTTCGCCTTTGAATGTTTCGTGTCCGCGGGTCGAAACCTTTCGTGTTGGCGCCCTTTGTTTGTCGTGTCTTCGTGTCTTTGCCCCGAAACGCGAAAGGCGAAATAACGACAATGTTGCAGATTTCGTGTTGTCGTCCTTTCGCCTCGAAAGGCGAAAGTCGAAATAACGAAAATGACTGTACGTTTCGGGTTTCGCCTTCCGGTAGACATGCGCATATATATATATATATATATATTGTTTTTATGTTACGATCTTATTTATGCAAGTCAAAGAGGGCAAGTTATTTTGAGTTTATTGGCATCGCTTGAGAACTTAACTGAATTTTCGATAATAATAAACGATATAAATACGACATCATTATATTAGGAACACATGATAACCCAGTGAAATTATTAATACAGTAAAAGTCCGGTAGTCCGAAATAACTTTATCCGTGTTTACTCTTAGAGGAGTGTATAAAACACACAAGTCACTGTGTTGTTTAGATGTATTTCAACACAGACATCTAAATAAAAACAATAGTAACAAGTAACTGGTGTTGTATGCAACACATAAAGTCCCCTACCGGCTCCACCTTGACTCAATATGGTAATCAATCCCATTTTTTGCCATATTTTCACTATTTCCGTTACCATAGCAACCACAATTTTAGTCGAAGAACAAAAATAAAATGACGTGCATAATCTACACATTGCCATCTAGTCATATACCAAGTTTCATCAAGTTAGCTTGCTTAGTTATCGCGGGATCCCATTTTTTGCCATATTTTCACTATTTCCGTTACCATAGCAACCACAATTTTAGTCGAAGAACAAAAATAAAATGATGTGCATAATCTACACATTGCCATCTAGTCATATACCAAGTTTCATCAAGTTAGCTTGCTTAGTTATCGCGGGATCCCATTTTTGCCATATTTTCACTATTTCCGTTACCATAGCAACCACAATTTTAGTCGAAGAACAAAAATAAAATGATGTGCATAATCTACACATTGCCATCTAGTCATATAGCAAGTTTCATCAAGTTTGCTTGCTTAGTTATCGCGGGATCCCATTTTTGCCATATTTTCACTATTTCCGTTACCATAGCAACCACAATTTTAGTCGAAGAACAAAAATAAAATAACGTGCATAATCTACACATTGCCATCTAGTCATATACCAAGTTTCATCAAGTTAGCTTGCTTATTTATTAAGTTATCGCGGGATCCAGATTTGAGCGGACAGACGGACGGACAGACGGACAGACGGACGGACAGACGGAGGGCAAACCTATAGTCCCCTCCGGTGTGAACACCGGTAGGGGACTAATAATGCAGTATTCTGTATAAATTGATTATAGATGATATTTGACTTCAAATATCAAGAAAATGACCTGCCAGAGTTCTGCACAGAGCGCAGGTTAGGACTCGAATGATTGTATTGAATATCAAAATCATATTGAAACAGACGGTCGAATAAACTAACATGCCAACTACCACACGGCAGGGGGGCAGTATCACTGGCAGACAGACGCCTGCAACATCTCGCCTCGTTATAAAGAAGGATACAGCCAGTTGACCCAAGGTACAGTAAAGCGAATAAATATGTCGGACATTTTATCAAAATAAACAATTTACGAAAATATAGATTAAATATAACAATGTCAATTTATAAACGATATTATACTTAAATCAAAACGTCGAACACCTTAACTGAAATATATTTAACTATAATATCAATTAGTATATATAAAGTTGGGGGAGGAGAGAGAGAGAGAGAGAGAGAGAGAGAGAGGAAGAGGGTGTCTTGTCATTAACGGAGATTCAGGATGCTAATTGTGCGTAAAATTCTAAATGATTTACACAGAGCAAAACATACCTAATAATAATAAACATAATAAGCATAACGAATAGTGTCATTTATATAGACATAAGCAAACAAAGCAGGTCAAATGGTAATTTTAAGGTCGGTGCATGTGTACGACGTATTGCTGACATGTATTAGTCTTTGCCATTTTACGAAAGTAGGCAAGGTAGTACGTGTCTATCAGATTTAATAAGTTGTATCTTTATATGTCAGCAGATGACGTACAAATGTAGAGACAAAACAGGCAACAAGAACGATATATATAACGTCAATGTATATAGGATACGTATGAATGCCTGTTGACTCCTTACATTACACAATGTGGTTTACATCATGCGTCTTTGCATTATGCTTGGCGCTTGCTAATAACCTTAATGCCATGGTAAGTGCGGGTAATCTGACTAAAGTCATCTCCTATATACGCTACGCTACATAAGGATCTGAGGACGACCCGTTAACGTTTGTCTTCTGGGTAGTTCTTTCTCAGCCCTTCAGATTCGTAGCTTGCAGAATTTTGTAAGTGTTCATTATCTATATATAACACAGTCATTTCAGCAGGAATATTAACGTCACATTAGCGACGTCTATAGAATCCGTCAACGTCGACATTGAAAAGAAAAGATAGGCGGCCATTTTGTTTTGTTATGAAAGATATTTTCCTGACTTGACGTCAGAATAAACAATACACAAATTATAAAATTAATTTACTGGTTCAACCAGGGTGCTTGACACATTCTTGTCTATTTTTAGCCAATGTCATGGCGTCCTTATGAAATTAACACGGTCGGCATAAAGTGTATTCAGTGAGGGGCGTTCTAAAGTTTTAGAGAGAGAGATTGTATGCTGCAATTTGATAAGAGCTACCAGAGATTCTATATACAAATACCTGAAGCTACATTACACTTAAATGAAGACAAATATGGGAATACAATTTCGAATTATTAATTAGAAATGTTATTGTAACGAATCTTAAATCAGGGTCTCTTAAAACTGAATGTATTTATGTAGAGACATTTAAAAGCACTGCAATCAGTAAATAACATATGTAAACATTCAAATACACATTTCATAATTCAAGGAGAGAGAGATGATGATGACGAATTGATGATGATGTCATTTTGAGATGATGATGGTGATGTAATTTTAAGATGATGATGATGATTATGCCATTGTAAGTTTAAAAGACCAATAACAGTGAATAGCAGCAAAGATAATTGTAAATACATATGAATGAAAAATATACAGGGAGAGCAACCAGTTGTGAGTTTTAAAATTGCATGGCATTGAAGTAAATTTACATTGTCATTTCAATATTTATTTTCAGTAATCTTTATCTACACACACACAGACATGTTTTTTTTTTTAATTAGGTCATCAATGCATTTTTTATCAAAGGCATGAAAAAAAATCTCTCTCTCTCTGCACTACAGCAAACCAGTATTTTTCAATGATGTCCTTGATACTCATTTTCATAAAAGGTATATACGTACTAAAACTATGCAACTTTCCCGGCCACAAAGTACTGGTCCATGAACCGTAGATAGGGTTTAGTATATGTTGTAAGAATTTGTTTCCAAATTGATGTAAAGTAAATAAGATTAAAATAAACGTAAAAAGTATATCTTTATCTTTTTTTTATTCTGTAGATTTCTTAAACATAAGTCAAAGAAATCCTGATAGTTTAGGTGAGTGATTGCAAGATCAAGTTACATTTGAACATATTTAAGACAATGTTTTCAACTACGATTTTTTTAATATTAAAGATATCATCAGAAATAAATTAATTAGTTAACTGGGTCATTATTTTAATAACCATGAAATAAGATTTAAACTAGTTTGGCTGCCTTGGAATTTGTTCATGTTTAGAAACAGTTGAAAACGCTTTTGAAACAACCTACCTTCAATACACGGGGTCACTGAGTTTAAATAAGAAATTCATGATGAAATCAATTTTGTCACAAGTAGCAGATTAACGGACTAGATTGTGTATTGAATTAGCAAGAAAAAAATAAAACTTTACCACTATTTCTATCTAAATCCATAAAAAAGTGTTCAGAATCTATTGTATAATCCTTTTACTTGTTGTCAATATTGATTTCTACAAAGTCGTCTGCATTTGCACTATAAAGACAATGTGTTTAAATGGTTTGAAAGGTTTCTCGATAAAAATCTGAATCTGTCATGAGATGAAAAAGTATATATTTAAATTATGGGTGTCACCCAAACTATTACAACCACATATTATTTACATTTTAATGAATAAATGTGCGATGTAAATGTCGCGCGCAAAATTGCCCAAAACATGAATGCTGATTGTCAAAAATCTAAATTAAACTCATAATAAAATACAGTTCATTGTAATAAACTAGTTCATCAAAACATACTTTACCTTTCATTGTTAATCCTTTGAAGATTTCAATGAGAATATAGCAGAAAGTTTTAGTCCAAAAATGAACGCTAGCTTTCAACAAAGACTGAAAGACATTTTCTGTAGCACTTCAGTAAGAGCAAAAAGTACCGTAATTACCTGAAAGGGGCTAAATTTCGATACATTCACCAAGAAACAAACCAAGACATGTTTTATTTTTTTTATTTACATTCTTTTTTATTTTACATGAACAGCAAATGACATATTGCATAATTCGTTTTGATATTTTCAATCAATCATGTAAAAATTATACATCCTTTGAAAGACGTTCTCTGATTGGCTGAGATATAAATAGATGTTACTGGAAAACCGGTTTCACAGAAGAATAATTCAAATAGGTCGTCAGTAGTATAGAACGGACAGTTGGGGAATTTGCCTGCTGCTCTGCTGCTGCTGCCTGGCTCGGTCACGTGACCCGATGACGTCATAGGGATGAGTCATATGGATGACGTCATAGGGATGAGTCATATGGATGAGTCATAGGGATGAGTCATAGGAATGAGTCATATGGATGAGTCATAGGGATGAGTCATAAGCCGCACCTTTTTTTATGATGTCATAGGAATGAGTCATAAGCCGCTCCCTAAACAATGGAGTTATTGACCCCTATCACGATGATTCATAGGGCGGGAAAATCCCAACCCCTCCCCTTTTCTTTGTCATAGACCGTTTCCCTTTTTTGAGTCATTAATTTGTGTGTGTGTGATGCGTCATTAGACTCCCCCCCCTTTTTTGTCATAGACCGCTCCCCTATTTTGCATGATGCGTCATACATAACTCCCTTTTTATGCGACGTGTCATTAAGCCGCTCCCTTTTTTGAGTCCCTTTCTTTCTCTCGTACCGCTCCCTGCTAACATACACACTTACGTATTACTCACTCTTCAATGACTCGTATCACTCCTTCATTTATTTATTTATTTTTTTTTTTTTGTTATAATAATTATTATTTTAATATTATAATTTTTAATATTTTTTTTTTTCAAACGTTTTAAAAACTTTGTTTCTATAATTTTTTAGTCTATGAGAATAAGACCGTTAACTCCACGCTCTATTGACCCGAGCCACCAGTTGAAAAAACTCTACCTGCGCTGTGTTTTCAGTATTTATATCATCGGAATATTTAACTCTCATTCAAAATATACATCATTTCTCGTGGTCGGCTTCCATTCATTTTTAAATCACACACACACCTTATGATACAGCGGCAGTCAACCATCGGATAGTAAACAAGACCGTTCATATTCAGTGAACGTTAAATAGCCAAAGTGGTTCGTGTCACCTTATATCGGTTACGGTTTATAAACATACAGGTATAGGTCGTACAGATCAAACCAAGCATAGTGCCTCTCGTCATACTTTCGCACCAAATATTCAACAAGACCCGTTTAACAGTTTTTTTTATTTTTTTTTTTTTATTTTTTACATTTTATTTGAAAATGCGGTCTAGACGTCTTTCAATGTTTTCCAGCTGAAATAGAAAAAAGCCATTACCCAATGTGAATCACCAAATTTATATAGAGAGATTACGGTTATACATAATAATCTTCTTCCAAACAAAAGTACATGTCCCGCTCTAGAGCGTCAACGTACTAATACATTAAAAAATACGATACACTATCGCACTGACTTATAACAGGTTAACCCAAAACAATATTTCGGAAACGTAATAAATGATTTACTTGCCTTCTGGAGAATGATCTCCAGCTTCTCCTCCGTGGACTGGAAAACGAAAAGACTTATTAATATTTTTAAGTTTATCATCATACAACAGCTTAAAACAGAACATGTCTAAAACACCATTGAAATTGTGTGACTGCTTTAAACAACAAATAAATTTTAAAATCGCTCGTATGAAAAAATTCATTTACTTACCATGTCGCTGATCTCCAACACGGAGGGTGACATGTCCTGAAAGGTAAACGAGAGATGTGTAAGCTACGTAATACTAGAGCGTGACGAACTATTTATCGAGTCTAGACATAACAGTCGGGTATATCAAATTACACTACGCTTCACCTCCTATACAAGTATCCATTTAACATCAGACAAAAATGACAGCCGCTTATACAGTCTTAATACAGTCACTTCACTGGCTATACAAGATTAAACGCTCGTTTAAATCCATTAGGCATAAGCGTGACGCTAACCGTTACGTGACATCGCGTAACTTTATTTAAATCTGATAGCCAATAATTATTAAATTTAACTATCGTCATAATAATCGCTAAAGTTTAAATCACGCCGGAGCTTAATTTTAAATTTATTGGTAGTCATAATAGCGTGACCGTTAAAATTCACGCCGCACCTTAATTTTAAAATGATTGGACGTCGTAATAACGTGACCGTTAAACTTTGAGTCACGCCGCACATTAATTTTAAAATGATTGGTCGTCATAATAGCGTGACCGTTAAAATTCACGCCGCACCTTAATTTTGAAACGATTGGACGTCATAATAGCGTGCCATTATTGGGATTTTAAATCTATTGATCCCCAGATAAACGCGACGCCGACGTTAGTTTTCTGACGTCATTTTTCCCTTGTATAAAACGGACACTAGCCCGGTAGCGTCATTTACAGTCAGTTACTCAAAGTTAACGGAATTATTATGTGTGTAAACAGTCTGAATTAAACTTTAGAAAGGAATGTTTTAAAGTGAGTACTCACCACATCTTTGTTGGACTGAAATAGAATTAAAAAAATAATGAATTATTTTTTGAAATTTTATTTATTTATTTTTTAAATATACTGAAAATAACACTTTATATGTTTTATTTAGTTCTTATATTTTTATCCCCAAATGGAATATAGTTATGTATATATATATATATATATATATATATATATATTATCACCAGTAACTAGATTTATTCAACTATATACTTCAAATTTATGTCGGATGAATGTATAGTATAAATAAATATTAATAAAATACTTACGAAGGGGGTTGAGGTTCTTGGTATTTTGGGTTGAAAAAAAAAAAGTGAAATATAACAATAAAATACAAATGAAATTTAACCTTAGTCAAATAAATATTACCAGGTTACAATAAATTTTATTTTATTTTATTTTTATTTATTTATTTATTTTTATCCATTTATTTTTTTTTTTTATCAATTAATAATAATTTTTTAGTATCAAAATCAAAATAGATAAAAATGTTTACCGTGGGCCCTATTGGGGAGGCACTCCCCGAAGGGGTTGCGAACAATCTTTTCCTCTGAAAAAAAAAAAAAATTAATTTCCTGTTATTTTTGTAGAAAACAATACACTTTCGCGCATAAAAGATATACTCCATAAATTTTTTTTTATATAAATACACTCCATAAATATTTTTTTTTAAGCAAACACGGAACAGTCGAGTAATGAACAAATATAATCCTTACAACTGGATTCATTTTGGAAAAGTGGACGTATAACCGGTTTTTTTTTCTAACATATATCTCTCATACAATAATCAGTGGAACGTAACCTGGATGTTCAGAAATTATTACCGTGGAATACATAGGTCTATAGCGTAATTTTTTTTTTTTTTTTTTTTTAAATGTACCCTCGAAAAACTGGTTTGAACACTATTCATCCGGAAAAATATCATTAGGAAATAGACCCGCTGATAAGACCATAAGTTAACTAGTGAAGATATCCAGTGACGCATATCTTTAAAGTATTTATATGCTATACACGAACTGATTTAACATATCATTTTTTTTTCAGATGACTTTGAATGATAGTTTCCTCACTAGCCAAGATCTGGATCAGTTAGAGTTTTTGGAAAACCCGTATGATTCTACTGATTTAGAAATAATAGAATTAACCGAGCAAGCCTTTCTTAGAAAGACAGGAAAAACGTTCCAGTGTCATCTCTGTTTTTCAAAAT
>CM037782.1:25995510-26045510 GCA_021229015.1 Solen grandis | reverse complement strand
CAGACTCCAGTTATGAACAGAGACATGCGTACACCATACACAACCAAACAGGTGTTCCGTTGTAATGTTTAAATGACATTTTTGATGCTCGTGTCTGGTTACTTGATTAAGACTGTGCTCATTGTTGGTCGTATTTAATACATATAAGAATACACAAATTCGGAGAGACGGATTAAATGGGATAGGCTGACGCCCATTTCGACTACATACCTCTATACACTTACTGTGCTAATTGAAGGTAGTTGTAATACGCCTATAGTCATTGAATCTATGGATCATATAAATACATTCGAATGTTTAAATTGCCTCCAGTCAGTAATATTATAATTAAAGTCAGTAAAATATACAATTCAACCAAAAATTACCGAATCAAATATTACTGATTATATTACAGCCCCGAAGAGCAAAATTAATGACAAAACGTTGTAAATATGTTTACTGGTGAAAGGTGGGAGGGGGGGGGGGCAAGAACGTTTTCTACTTTCTCACGGCCACAGATAGTTATTTTCATAATATTTAATAACTGTTACTGAAATATATGATTTATGTATTTTACACCTACGATCTTCTGACATTTAACGCGACCTTAAACAGGCGTTCTGGCATTCAGGTTTATTTGAGTTGTTATTTAAATACTTTGAAATATATATGCAAACATTAAATGGTAAGTATTTTCTGGTTTATGTTGATATGTGTCATTATATACATGTTATCTTATTATCCGCATGATTTAAGTTTTACTTAACTATATCTTAATCCCATTAAAACCACCAGCCGCTATTTCATAGATACTGGCAAAATTTGAAATTTATGTAACAGTTCAGTTAAAAAAACCTTCCTTAATTCCAAACTAAGGATTACTTGTTTTCTTTCCACATTTTCTGTCATCGCCTTATAATTTCCATTTATTGTGTTCTCATTTTTCACACGATCTGTTCATAGGTGCCCATATTATAAACGGGTGTGAAAAATGCATTATACACCGATTGACTTGTTTATATCAGGGTTTCTCTACACAAACACGCATGATGTATGATTTCTTTCCTTATATATTTCAAGCCTCTAAAGAAAGAAAAACAAAGGATTATTTGGGTCTATACTTCAAGAGTCAAGACATAATTATTCAGGTCATATTAATTGTAGCAAAAGCAGCCGGAGGTGCCTTCAAACTCTGTTATCACACCCAATCTTGTTTATTTAACACCAAACCTATCTATAATTATGGGGGCTTCAATTTCCCATCCCACTGAAATCTTTTCTAAAAATAAAATTTAATATCCACTAGTGTATATGTGTAGGTATATGTATAAGTGATACCGCTGTACATGTATACTGTTCAGTTGAACAGATGTTTATTTTTAATCTTGATATGCATTTCATGGGTGTTTTTACACACGTTTATGTTATTTATATGGATGTATGGTAAGCATGTGTGTATGTGTGTACATGTTGATATATTGTTCTTCTCTGGGGGTGGATGATTATTTTCTTTTCAAGACAGTTGTAAATCCTTCCCCTAGTCATACTATCTGACCTATATATCATTTTAGTTTTAAAATTAATGTCTTAATAGTACATTATCAAATAGATTGTATCTTCTGTTCATTGTATGTATGATTGATAATGAACATTAATATGCATGTCAATAAATCATCTGTATTCTTTTCATTCTAAAATTTGTAGACATAAAGAAACAAAAACATCCTATAATCAAGTAATGTACGTAACTCTTGAATACCTACCTTAGTACCCTATACCAAAAAGCGGTAGTGTCCTGTAGTCACACAGACCCATATACCATAGCGGTGGTATACACTCTGACACTGTGTTAGTCAACTTGTTCAACTAACTTCCAGATTAACCGTGTTTTTTTGTTTGTTTGTTTTTTTTTCCTTTTTTTTCTTTTTCTTCTTTTAACTCGATTTGAAAACACGTTTCTATGACTGCTGCGCCCTCTTGGCAGTACATGCGTTGTACCAGTGCTTTCCGCCTAGTATAATGGTTAATGACATTAGAACACAAGGTTACATTGCCGATGTTGGTATTCTGACTGGTTCAGTCACAAAGTCAATCTACTCGATTCCAAAGCATACATTATTTTATGATTTTGCCGTAATTCGTGCAAGGAAAATAAAACATAATCACTGCGAGAAAATGCCTTAGCGGCGTCCACTATCAAACTATATTTGATTATTCAATGTTATCAAAACATAGTGTTCAGACATCGGCATTAAACTCCAACAAAACAAACATTGTATGAACACTGGAATTTCAGCACTGTCTGATTCCCACGTTAGTTGAAGAGGAGGCTACATGAGAGAAATGTTTCAAATTCACTTTGATTTTTATCATTTGTTGAGTCATGTTCACCTATTGGAAATAACGTATACTCCTTTAGCTTGTATCACGGTTATTTATAACGTTATCACTTATCGTGGTGTTTTGGTTCCAAGATACCAGACAGGAGGAATAATCGTTCTCTGTATACAAGGTCCACTGCACTGTGCTGCCTCCCGACACATGGCGCATTTTGTAAGTTTGTAAGTCCCTTATCTGTGAGCTGCACGATCTAGACTGCACACCATCTCTTCACTGATCGTGCTCCAAGAGCGGTCCAGTGTTTCTCCTCTTCCTTATCTACCTCTAATCAAGTCTAGAACTCCATTATCGCAGGATGATTTTAATTGAAGGATACGCTTAAATTGAAGATGGCGTTTTTATAGTACAGAACTCGGGGCCATAACCCGGGTCGTTAATTTATGATAGTCTATGACTCATTTTCAATAGTAAACAAAGCGCCTCATGATCTGAGGTACTCCAGTCTAATTGAACCCTGACACAGACTGGTTTGATGTTTAATTAACTTTCAGATGGTTTACGCTGGCAGTTAGAAAGATTTCCTTTTACTGAGGCCCGATGGACTGCGGCATTGTAAAATATTCAAGCTCCAACGGTTGAGGATTCGAACCCTACTTTTCATGACGTCCACAGACTTAAATTACTGGTTCAAACCGTCGAGAGGTATTAGTATATTTGCATTTGTTCTCCATATATTTAACCTTAAATATTTTTTTCATAACAAGTTAACAAAATAATTTGATTTTTCACTGACAGTATCAACGTGGTGCTGTTCATCTTTTTATACCAACCATAAAATTCATAAAATGAGCATAAGCGTGATAGGCTGAAAGTGCCAAGAAAAATAGACGAGGCACTTTAAAATACGCACAAATTTATAATGTACCGATATGGATTTTTAATTGTAGGCATCCCCGTCTACTCTTGATTTAAAGTTGTTGTTAGCTGCAGTCTGAGCACTGAAATCGTACTGAGGTCAACATAGCAATGGTATCCGGTCACTTACCGATTTTGGCGGGGGATCCTGTACCAGAAGGAGGCCTTCGTCTTTTGGGCCGGGCAGGTCCTTATTGTATATGTCACCGGTCTGTTTACGGTGGGCTCTCATCTTAGCTCTGATAATGTTGAACAAATAGCCCCGATCACTCTGCCACACGTGGGACACAGCCCGATCGTGACTTGGTACGTCATCAACTGTAAATGGAAATTGGTTTAATTATATTTAACGGTTAACTTGGCATTAATTCAGGTATTATAAACAGGATCCAATGTACTTCGACATTGCAACAGGGTGCAGAATCTCTACTCATCATTCAATGATGGAAGATACCACAAACAGTTTGTAATTCCTCCTCAGGTAAGCTCTTAAATTATACATTTTCTTTAAATATATGAACTGAATGATTTCCACCTGGTTCTTATAAAATGGGGAAAAGGGGAGATAATTATGGCAGAAAAGTTATATATTTAGTAACATTTAGTGCCCTTGATATTTTCACACGGCATAAATATATTTACCCACTCTGTTTTTTTTTTGTATTTTTTTTTTTTTTTAAAGAATAAAAAGGTATTTGGTTCGTGAGAGGAGCAGTTATTTCCTCACCTGTTCATAAAAGGATAACGTCCGTGGTTATTTGTTCAAATAGCGATGGAAACAACATTTTTTAAAGCTACCCACTTAAAAAAAAAATGATGATAATTCAGAGTTGATATACATTTATCTTTTCTTTATATAAATTATATATAACAGATAAATAAAGATAAGATAATCAATGGCTGGTTCCAAAGGCGGGAGATAAATGGGTACAGAAACCTTTAAAACTGTTCTTTCAATTATTTGTTATTATTTAGCAATCAAGTCTTTTTTTTTTAACGATAACAAATTGCGGTTCGAATAAGTAATAATGAAGAAAAGCAACTAAATGATATCTAGTAGAAGGAGACACAGTGGGCAACGAGTACTTGGTGTTCATAACAGACTGTTTAGATTGAAAGATAACTAATTAGGCTAAAAACAAACAGTATACAATCTTCTTTCTCTTTGTTAACTTGACTCTAAATTATAACTTCTGATTATGACGAAGTTTAAAGTAAGACTATTCCTCGACTTGCTTACTCCATTTTAACATCATATGTGTTACTATAATATAGACTTGTTCATAGTGTAATTGTTTAAATGAATTTTATTTTGTTTTATGAATTCCTTTATCTTTAGAAGAGAATACCGTTTTGTACCAATCTTAAAATTGCATCTTTCTTCAAAGGGCGCACTTTGATGCTTACATCAATGCTATTCTTGTTTTAAACATCAAATTGTTCAGATAAGTATAGAAACACTTTAATGTACAATTCACCTGATTAAAGATTTTGACTGCTTACCTGTTGGATCATAAAAATCCCCACTTTTTGTGCCTGCGATAGTGGTGCCCTCTGTCGTGGAAGATTCCGAGCCTCGTTCTGTGTCCATTTGATCACGTGATGATGGTGGCGGACAAGATGACCGCCGCGGTGGTTTTGCTGGTGCTTTCTTCTTCTTCTTTGACCTTGACCTTGTGGACTCGGAACCTGACTCTTCCTGGCTCGAGCTGGGATTCAGTATTGAACCGTTCTGACTAGATAAAGAGGAACACATGCTCTCGTTTTCACTTTCGGTTGGTGCCCGTATCTTATGCGCGTTAGCGATCACACTGTTCGATTCCATCTGCAGGACGACCAACCATTGCTGGAGGTCCCTATAATCACTAGTACATAAATAAATGCTTCTCTTGCTCTCCTGCGAAAGTTTAAAAACATAAACGTGTTTCTGTCGTTTGTCTTTTTCTGCCACGTAGACCACAACGCAGTTTGACAACACGGCAGAAACACTTGCAGTTTCCTCAGCTGTTTGGGATTTGAACCCGTAGAAATTCCCTCGACATACAACACACCAGAGTTTCTGCCACTTAAGATGTGTTTTGTGGTGTAGGAAACCGCCTATACTGGGTTCCCTAAGGTCAACTAATTTGGCTACGGGCTTAGACTGTCTCTTTAGGAAGACTTTGTCTTTTATGTCAGACGCCCTGCGTACGATTTCATTGCCTAATCCATTTTTAGGCTGCCCTAAGTCCAAAGACTTTGACAACTGTTTTGATTTTGTCTTCTTTAGTTTAGAAGTTTTATTTTCAAAATCCACTGAATGAGACAGCACCATATCTTGTTCAATTGAAGACGTACTTACAACACTACCAGTATCATCATTTGAAACTGAATCTTCAGAGTCTTTCTTCCGCTTTTTCTTAAATTTTAACAAGCTCTCGATACTTCCAAAGGACCGTAACTTTTTACCAGTGGTAGATTTTGCTTCCTCAGCTGAATTCGTGTGTTTGAAATGATGCGCTTTCATTGGCTGGTTCTTTGAAACTTCCGGTTCCTGTTCCCGCCTTAATCGTTTCTTAAAATCTTGAATTGACTGTCTGCGGGAATCATGCCTAACCAAGGCTCGCGGGCTTGGATGGCACCCATTGACTACACCATTGCTACCGCCTGCTGAATTCACGCCATTTTCAGGAGCATCTCGCGGGCTAGATGGCTGAGAATTGGACAGTTTCTCGATTCTACTTTGGGAATTTTGTGATGGCATATAACCAACATTTGAAATATCACGTTTATTCAGCGACGCGTCCGATCCGCGGCGACTTGAGGTAGATATATCATTTGCCGTATCCGGGTCGAGGGCTGAAGCCTTTTTCAAGACATTAAACCAACCGTCGAGCTCATTTTGAGATTCTGTCCCAAACACGTGCTTTTTAGCCGTGCTGGCATTGTCAATGACCAATTGGTACTTTGCAATACCAGTTATAGTTTGGCCTTGCTTACTAACATTCAGGCCATTGATAGCGGTCTTGTATACAAGTGGCCGAATGTTACAACCCGGAAGTAGGATCACCTCTTCCGGTCTCTCGGATGACTGGTCTTCAAACACACAGAACAACATGTCAACAACGACACACCAAACTCTCCGTTGCTCTGTCTGGTAAGTTAACCATCCTAGATGGTCTGGTATGGCTAGGTCAGACATAGATACGGTTCTGGACAAGGGACGAAACCCATGCATGATGTCCTCTTGGTCGGGTACTCTAGAGTTGTCGACCTTCATTGCCATGTTAGGCTGGTGCCGTATCACGACAAAATATCTGAAAACAGAAATTATTATCTTGTCATAGAACTAAAAAAATGCAACAGTTGGGCTGTGAGATCCGTTTAAGTGTTCACTTGGCGAGAATCTTTACACATCCAAGGGCTAAAGTCACGAAGATGTCAATTTCAGTAAAAAGTCGATATATTTTTTATGAGAATTTCTGCTCTATCATTGTTAATATTGACAAAAGGTTTAAATCGGTAAACATATATTCCATTTATTTGGTAAACTGTAACTTTGTCCAAGAAATTTGTAATATATTGAAGGATTTGTACATTTTACCAAAGTTCAGATAGATCGCAATGTGTATCATAAGTATGACCACTACAGAGAACTTTATCATTCAATATGATCTGGTAAAGGAATAAAAACATACAATGTAACCAAGCACACAGTAAGACATAGCCTCTAAATGCCTGAAATAATGTTGATGTGACGTTAAACCCAACAGACATATATGCATATGAGTAATAAATACGAGATGAAAACAATGACGTGTGGATAGTGGACAGTATTCTGTATTCACAAGCATGGCAAATTGCCGAATACACGTCGTGGAAATTTTACACACGAAAAAGAAAATAACAGTACAATGTATTATTGATAGCTGACACATACATAATATTGAATAATAAATAATCCATCTTTATATATTAAGCTTGTAACGTAAGGGTCATTACTACCATAAAGGATAATCGAGTTAAGAGACATTTGTTGAGGGATTATATCATTAGTATGTACGTGGTATTGTGCTATATACTGTTATTAGCGACACATACTATTGTAATTGATATCTATTTGTTCAAGAGCATTGATCTACACTTTAATTCAATCATATTTACAGGCACGTAGGTTCTGGTGCATTTGGGTCATGCTTTTATTTGTCATTTATACAGTTATTGGACGTACTGGATTCAGTCCTTATTACTTTTAATGCATACTTGTTACGTAAGGGTCATTATTACTGAAATTGATTTACTTTAATGAAATACATCATTTTATGCTTTGAGACTTTTTTTATTTGTCGCACTGTAAAGTTTTGGTAGGGAACTCAGTAGCCATCATAAGAAATCAAAGCTGCGTTCAGTTGATGTTAAAAGTTCCTAACTCCTGTTTTATTGTGGCGTATAGGGTGAGTGCAGGGAACCAAAACAGTAATATGGTTAACTGAACCCCCAAACGTAACGTAGACAGTAATGAGGTGTTACAGGGTGCGTTGGTCTCTGGTCGAGCCCAGTATGTGTAGCTGTACCCACCTGTCGTTGTGTCTCTGCAGACAGATCCTGTCCGCTATCTTCCATTCTTCCTGGCCTTCATCTTCAGAATCACTCGTCTGGAAATAAAATACAACATGTGAAAATATTACAACATACTTATTCAGAGGAGTAGCTAAGTTGCGTTAACACTTAATTGGTTTATCCATTGATGATATTTATATATGTTCTTGTTATCTTAATCATTTATCTTAATCAGGTTATCTTTTGGTAATACTTTAGTTACCAAAACGTGCGTATCTGACTAAACAAAACTTTGATAAAAACTCTCCTTCGGTTTACCCCTCAATTTCATATTTAAAATAAATCACTTTCAGATATTGTATTTCTTTTTATTAAAAGTTATTTTAAAAAAAAAAAGGAACAAAAATACGGTACTCGTGACATTTAATGGTATATTAACTGTTGGAGGAATAAATCAGTAACACTGTTAATATTCTTGTTTATCTGCCCAGTGCACGTGTTACGTGGCGTCCGAAAATCTGGTGATGTCATTTCAGATTAGACATGCCAGTGAAAATGTATTACAATGGTTTAATATTCTTGACAGTTTATTAATAAAATAACCGTTGTATTCCCGCAACAAAATTGGTTGCACCAACCCGTGACGGTGTCGTTCGATTTACACTGCGTAAGAAATACAAAGAAATAAAAAGTACTAAAACCATGAGTGAAATGGGCAACACACTGAAACGCCCTCACATTATGAACGGTACATAAGTAGATAGGTAAATGTGTGGCTTATGGTCAGTAATTTTAATCCCAATAGTAAATACTCTCAAGTAGATGAATATGGATAAGTCAGTCATATGTAATCATATTAAACTTACTACCACGAACATAAAATTGAGAAGAAAAATACTGGAAAAAAATTACAGCTTTACTTAAAAAGAGGGCTAGAACAAGTATTTTCGCCGATGTCAAGCGGCAACAGGGGATCTTTCTCTAGCTGTCCGCTAGCTAAACATTGCTATACGATTGAAATATTGTCACGGGCAGGTATATTTCAAAAACAACAACATAAAAACATTTGCCAAGCAACATAAAGCAGCTATTGCAAAGGTACTGTCAATTTTTACAAGTACGTAATACATATATGCTTGGAGAACCTCAAATAAACATAGAAACAACAAATAAAAAAATGGCCTCTGTTTGAAATTACCTTGAATAAGATACAAGGTCATTCCTGTGATTTGCAAAACAATACAAATGTAAAATACAGTGGTATGATGTATTAGAAATGTTTGTTAGTTGCCACTGTAACAAATCAGGAACGATTGATTGGATATAATCCATATTTATATAAAACGTATACAAAGCCGGTGAATGACCATGTTTAACCTCGATCTTTCGAATGTCGATCGTAAAGGTGTATCAAGACAAATCTGGTTCGAGTTGATAGTAGACGGAGACCCAACACTGTATTTATTTCGTATGCATTTTTGTTGTTTAATTATGAATAATTTTACACAGGTATTTCGGAGTCTTTGTATTCCAGGAAACTAGACCCAATCACTGATATCTTCATCAATAATGTTGAACAGACAAAACATATTAGTAGAGAATTCGAATCTAAATGGGGACTGATTGATGGAATTCTACGATTTGGGGAATAAGTGTTCAATAAAATAAAAACACTACTCTTCTTTCATATGAAAAATTCAATAAGACATTAATTTCTTACTGTTTCCTGATTCAAAAGAACATTTGGTGAATCTATCTGTGTAAGATCGTATTTCATTCCACACATGTGAGCATAGAAAACGTTGTTTTTTTTAAAGCAACGAATATGTGTTTATAAAAGTATATACGCTATTTAAAATCAAAAAAATGTTAAATTCATGCAACGTACTTCTTACGACATTTTTTCATATCTTTGTTGTTTTCATTTGAAATGATTGCATCTTATCTCCTATTGTAAAATGACGTGATATACATTTCATTAATGTTTCTAATTCTTTTCGTCGAAAGAATGTAATAAATAATATTGATCCTAACATGACGTCAGTTTTGTTGATCTGCATGCCAGTGTGGTACACCCGTACACTCACTACGTACAGTTGGGACTTGGAGTCGAGTGCCACTATAAACAGTGTGAATCATTTGAAAACATCATACGCAATCTGAATGCAAAACTGGATGTCACCTGATCTACTTGTCGCTCAGCGTGAAATTACGCTTTTATTTCGAATGCATGTTTATGAGTCTAAGCCAGATGTATGCCTTTGGCAAGATACCTGAAAGGTACATAAGTGTATGTCACATTTATGTTGATCAAGGTAACAAAAAGAAAGAGCAAACTTCGAGACGACATCTTCTATTACCAGCCATGGTTCCATCTTAATACACATATCTAACATTGTTCGGGCAAAAGGTAATAAAATATCTTCTAAAATTATTTAGAGGTGATCGATTTATCACATATGAATATAAATTAAACGACTGATCAAATAACTGGACCGCTTAACCCTTTCCCTCATAGAGGACACCATGAAAAGACCTATGCGAACAGCATAAAACCAGATCAGCCTGCGAGTAACTCGCAGGCTGATCAGGTTTTATGCTGTTCGCTGCTCCTCGGTGGTCTGGAAATGAGGATTTTGTAATTAAATTTGGTAAGGTTTAACTGTGGTTTTCTGCAGATCAGGCTTTATGTGGTACCTATTGAGTGCGTCAAAATGAGTCTATATGAGGGAAAGGGTTAATTTGATATTATCATCGACAAGCAACCAATGAATTAACTGTACATCTAACCACCATACAGTGTACTAATAACGAATGGTTATAATTAGTAGTAGTAATAAATATCATAATAATATTATAATAAGAATATTCAATCATTTGATTTTTCCTCTTAATAAACATAGAAAAATATGAATAATTTTCTGCTCGTAAATGGAAATATCTTAGGATTAAATTGGTAGCTTTTACAAGCGTCTAAAACTTGTCAGGTGATTTATCTTGAGAAGTTTCACTTAACCAATAAATATGTTGGTATTTATTCATTCGGGACTGATCAGCTGTTCTACACATTGATTGGTCTATTAAGTAGGTCAAAAGTATGGATATAACCGACAAATATTTTACTCATTTATGTACAGGGTGTTTATGAAATAGTATTACTAGTATCCAACTTATCCATGTAGCAATTTTATACAGACTTCTTATTAATTCAAAGCAGACAAAATTTTAATGGTGTCAGTACTAGAAATAAACTTTTGTGTCAAAATTCTCTCTCTCTCTCTCTCTCTCTCTCTCTCTCTCTCTCTCTCTCTTTGCGACCGCTGCAGTAGTATTCCAGTCATCAAGCAGTGCCATACTAATTCATATTTTAGGTGGACGAATTCTTCACGTGACCTATGTACAGCATTTCATGCACAGAAGCACCAGGATGGAAGGTTTTCTCATACGATTAATCAGAGTAACCGGACTGAGACTCGAGCACACGGTGGTGAGGGACTCAGTGACCCGACTGAGACTCGAGTACACGGCAGTGAGGGACTCAGTGACCCGACAGAGACTCGAGCAAACGGCGGTGAGGGACTCAGTGACAGTTAACCACAGACTATAGCCACTCTCCCACTGTGTCTTACAGTAAACCATATTTTGGTCAAATAATTGTAAAAACAACAAGACTATTCATCCACTACTTAATGATCATAACCGTACAATAGTAATATAAATGTCATGATAATTAACCTTTATGACTATGGAGCAAGCCAATTCCCGTCACGGGGCATACACCAGTGTCAGAGACCTGTCAGGACCTCGGCCTTCATCCAAAAACTCTTCAACCTTAAAAGGCGGATTACTGGAAAGTCGCTGTTTACATTCCGTATTTCCATATCTAATAACAATCGAAAGAACTGAAAATTGCTTACTGAGTCATTTCATGGCCTGAAAAATGTTCAGACGCATGCTGATTGTGCACTGGATATTATAAGTAAAACCTGTAATACCGTTACCTTACACTAACTAGATAACCCGTATAAGGCAGCCATCTGTAAGATTAACATACATAAAATCTCTATTAAGCATTTCCTGTACTAAGCGGTCACGTTTCTTGAACCGGTCGCTCAAGACAGGGTTGACTTGAAGATCTCTATTTCCTTTTCACGTATGATCTAGATGATTGTCCTGCCAGTGTATATGCACTCGATATCAATTAAGCAGTTTTCCCAAAACTTATTGTCAGACAAAAAGAAAACTTCAATAGCGTAGCAGAAACCGACAGTCTCAATCGGATTAACGTCCCTAGACCATGTGTGTAATGCCTACTTTTAGACCACCGTATGTCAGATTAGTTACGTAACGTGACAGAGTCTAAATCCGTATTGAGCTGTGCCTTAATCGAGTCACGACGACATGAGAATGCCGTTCGCTAATGACTGTTCACAGCACAATTTTAGTTCATATAACGCTTTATTAAAAAGGCATAGGAATGTGTTTTAATTAATGTTTTATCAACAATTGACACAGTGTATATTAAAAGCTGATAAAACATGTTACATTGCTGAAACTTACAAACCGTAAAGGCAAAGAATGAAATATATACACTCGTCTTTAACCTATGAAAAGTTATAAGAACGTTTTCCTAACTCGACGCTAAATGAAATAAGTTTAAACTAATATATGATAAACGTTAGAAAATTTATATATATATATGACCATGTACAATTTTGACTATGCTGTTTGTTTTGATTTACTTTTATATCAATTTAATTATTGATATGAGACAAAATGCTCCTCTAGAAAGCTATGCATCTCTGACGTTGACCCAGGAGCTAAGATCGAACCAACAATTTGGTTGAAAGGACCATGAATTAGCCGTATCAACACCTGTACAGAAACATGTACATCGTCACCTGTCATTGTGAGACGGTCGATTAAAACCATTCATGATAAAACATATATCTATCGATTTCCTGTTTAAGGTTATACTTGACATTGTCAATTGGATAAGAAGAAAACTAACATGAGAATGTAAAGCAAATGAAAACAACAATGAATCTCTGTAATTCATATAACTGCATCTTATTTTATTATATTTATTTACACCTGCATCTTCGTACAGGTGTATATTCACATGACATCTTTTGCTTGAGTTTAACGTCCAACCATCAGTTTGTCAATCTTCACGTGAATTAACTGAATAATAAAGGGAAGGGGTAAGGTTGAACCACACTAGTTTGAAATATTAAGAAAAATACTCAGTCAGTATAAAGGTGGACAGCAAGAGTTGACTCGGAATCTAGAATATGATGTACATTTTAAAGAAGCTTATTTTTAGATTTAATGAAACCCCGTTTATTTTCCCTAACAGAGTATACGTGGTAAGGGCCATTCCTTTGTAACCTTTTAAATTATTTGCAAGCAAAATTCACAATAATCTTAATAAGCTTTTGATAAATATAAGTAATGTTTTGGAAATTAATGCATTTGTGCAGAAAATAGTGATATCTAAATAAATATTAAATCAGATTTTGTTTAATCCTTGAGTATTTCATATAATTTCATTTTATGGAAGTCACACATGGAAGCAGTTTCGACTGATAATCAAAATAACTGATTCCACTAAGCTCGGCAAAATCAGTCTTGATTTTCTCTCACTGAATAAGGAAAACACAAAAGAATTGAACAATATTTTTCTTACCCATCCGTGTCCTATTCTGCCACATCAATATATCAGGCTGGACACACATATATCCTCGGGAGTTTTCCAAGAAATCTAAAATCGCTTAATTGCTGCATTATTACACTGATTGGTAGTCCTTTATAATACGATAATAAATTAATTTTCCATTTTTTCTTTCACCTCTTTTCACAATAGCTTTCACATTATACTCCAGATTTTTGTCACAATGTATATTATTGAGATTATTATGATACATGCTTTAAAGATGTCTTTCGGTAAACGTAAAAAATAACAAATGTAAGGAAATTTTAGCAAATCAAAATTCATTTAGAATAACGTCAATTTAAACATCAGAATTCGAGACGAATAATAAAGTCCTAATGCAAGTTTTCTGAACTGACTGTCTGGATCCATGAGCCTATTACAGATTTAGTCGATCTGTGTACACATGATTTTAACACGCCGTAAAAATCACTTGCACCCGTTTCCAGTGATCTGTATTATATCGGTAAATGGTCGGGGCAATGAGGGGTAATGCATTAACCTGTTTTCTTTGACCATTTAAACATATCTACACTTCCATTGGATTAACATCTGATTGATAAAAACACACAATCTCTACTGTATGACAGGAATATTTATAATAGAAAGTCAAACAAACGTCACTTTCACTGCCAACATAAGGTCAACAGTAAATGACATTTATTACACGATTTAGTCAATGATATGTGGGGAGAACACCCGGGATCTATCATAAACACGAAACTGTGGATAACTAGAAATAGGGCGTGGCACTTGCTGACTGACAAACTGAATTGCGGACATGGTCAAATGTGCAACGGGAACGGTAAAACATTTAAGGTAATTTCTGAGAGAAAAAGAAATCTTAAGCTTTATCAATATGTAAATGACACACTGTCAACAATATTAATTTATTGACTTGTTAATTATCTGTACATATACACACTGTCAAAAGCGGACATCGCAGATTGGCCGTTTAAATTAGGAGGTCATCTAAACCAGGTGTCAATCCACGATCCTCATAACTGACAGAACACAGTCTAAATTGACATTGCATGTATCAATATGCATTTGAATAACATAGACTTCGCTTATGAATAGATTAATGCACCGTGAAGTTTTATGGTTTTACGACACGTACAACTTCACAGGAGCGGTGAGAGTAACAAACAGGTTGTGTATGTTTCAATGGATATCCGTAATCCTTGAACAAACTTTTGGTAGTTATTGGACACGATGACGTGAAAATATGTCATATTATTCTCTAAGAAGTAAATTTGGAGAGTATATTAAGAGATAACCTGTTTGAAGAAGGAAACTGAAATATCCGGTTTATATCCACGTCTCCGGACGGGCGACTATATACCGTTTTACATTTGACGCTGGATCTATATGGGATCGAACCAGGGTTACCTTGGTGAAAAGCCATCGTCGGAAAACCCACGTTCGCTCAATACGCTTTGCTTCTTGATCGACCGTGGGACATTTGGTTAGCAAAACGTTGTATTCATGAATTATTAATTAGGCATTTCATTGGCAGCAGGGATCATTTGACTAATGAAACGTCGCGGAATTTTGAAGGTTAGCTTCGTTCTACCATGTGGAGGTGGCGTCACCACGCGCCTCGCCTAAGTGTAACGGTTTATCTTGTGAGAATAATAAGTCATATTTTGCTTTTGTAAATTTCAAAGAAGAGTGTTCAAAATACTATGGGTTATTTCAGTGGTCAGCAAGTAGCTGATTTATGTTCATGAAAACGAAGTTTTGGCAGCTGAATACCCCACGATATACATATAGAAGTGATAACGGGATATATACCGTGGGTTTTCGACGATGGTGAAAAGCCAGTGCGTTGATCAAAACGCTAGCCAGACACCCAATTCGAAAAGGTTGCTTAATCAAAAAATATGCTCATGGAGGTCTGTAGTCGATGTCAAGGCCAAGTCTAACCCGTAGTAGTAGCCAAAAAGCTAGGTACTAAATATACGCCTAAATATATGGCCACTGTATTCAGGTAACCCATCCATCATTAAATTGTGATCATGGTCCATCAAGTGATTGTTGGAATTCTATAGTAAACCTTTATAGATAAAGATCAAACTAGCCTACAAAACTTAAGTCAGTGGGTGATTGCATCTGCACTGAAGTCTGTTTAAGCACTTAAAGGACCATGATTATAATTTAATAATGGATGGATTTCCTTAATAGTCTGTCTGAGTCCTCAGAGACTTAAGTCTACATGTCCGCTCAGAGGAGGACACGTCACTTGCGCTGCGCCCATACGTGACCCCACCCGGTCGGTTCATACAAACATATATAGGTTATCTTATATCAATCACTTCATAAACATTTAATGTAAACAGTGCCACATGACTTCATCTTATAAATGGAATGTTTATGATGGAGGAATGTCACCAACAGACGACTCGTTTAAATTGACTAAATGTATGTAAGCTTACATGAGCAAGAGCGAGTCCGATATGTATTAATACAGAGTGTTTGAATGTTTACAATAGACCTCTGACCGCCTGAGTGATTTGCCAATTATGCCTTGTTTTCAATTCAAGGTCTGTTGTTTAAATAAATCATATAAACGCAAAGAACACCAAAAAAATCAAATTTTGTAACTGAAATAAAAATGTTAGAATGGAGGGTGTGCTGAAACAGTTTGTTTCCTGACGATGAAAAAATGTATTTTTTATCTGTCTGTTTCCATCCATCTAATCATTCAGTTGATTGAAGACAATATTCAATAATAAGAAATTAAACCATTACGATAGATAATTCAAAAGGATAAACTCGACTCTCAAATTTCTGACCCAGAACATTTCAGACATGAACAATAGACATTACTCCAGTTCGATTCTGATGTATACAATGAGCAGTATTGAAGGAGTCTACCCTAGTTACATACAACGTTCATGTGATGATTGTTAAAAGAATGTTCACCGTAGTTACAAAAGAAAATCTCTATTGAACTGTCTTATCCGGCCTCTAAATCATCAATCTCCCATATTTATAACTTAGACTAAGTATCAGAATTGTGAATATCGTAATTATCAATATCTTCTTTAAACATTGAAGGAATTTTAAGATAAATGAATTGTGTTTTGTGTTGTCATAATTCACTGGGATATGTAATTCTTGTTACTGATATATCTATGTAATTTAATATTGCTTTGGAAATAGAAATTTGTAAGACTGCAAATTTTAGTTAACCAAAAAAAGGTGTGGGGTGTATATGTTGAGAGGTAGAATATTCGTACTTCGGTTTGTCTTTTTCAGTACATTGTATTTGGGTTAGGTTTAGGGTAAGGGTTTGGGTAAGGGTTAGTTTATGTGATTTTTGGTTTGGTTTTGGGCTTGAAAAATGGTTAATTTTAAAGTTGGAGTTCATACTGAGGTACAAAAACGTATACCTAGGAAAATTTACTTCGGTATGACAACACTTTGCATATATGTCTGAGGTACAAACCATCATAGTGAAGTATGAGGCACAAAACATCTGTAAGATAGGTAGACCACGCTGAATTGTGCGTGTTTTGAGGTGGGCTTTGAGATTCGAAAGTTTGGTAGTGAGTTACGTTCTTTTTATTTGGTTTCGTTTTGGGCTGAAATGATGATTTGTTTCAAAGCTGAATTAAATACCACGGTATACCTCGGGAGGTAATGCCTCACTACGACAACATCCCCAAACCCTGCTAACTACTTCAGGCGAGAACAGCCATGTAATGTTACGTAATTTATCTGTACTCACCCCCCCCCCCCCACCACACACACACACCATACCTGATTATCGTATCTTTTATGTATGACAATATTTGTTTTCGGATTATATTCCTAATGATAACATATGCTTGTACTACATATAAGTGAATCAATCAACTGAAAAAGTGTATAAACAGTAAGTATACAGTCGTAAATGAGAATACCTACACCCAGTTTTCGTGTTACACTGTGTCCTGCCAACTGCAGAGCAAACTATCACTCTCATCAACGTTTCCGCATTTTAACCTTTAAAACAAATTATTAACCATATAACGACATCACTATAGATATTATCATTTGAAGGTCAAATTTTGAAAATCAGTCTCAATTTTTAAGAAAGGTAACTCACGAATATTAAGTTGTAAATTTTGTTTATTATTTAGTGATAGAGATAGCAATATGGCAGATCCCCCAACCCCCACACACAATTATATATTGTCCAAAACCCCCATTCAACACCCCTTATCCTTAGCTAATTGCCTTTCAGTCTCACAGTGACTAGCGATCCGTGGGCGGGGTACACTGACCCAAGACCATGTCCACCAGGAGAGATACGATAAGAAGATAAGAGCCTACCTCCACCGATACAACGTATGTCCCATCGTCTAACAAATCCGGCTTTGCTTCAAACTGGTCCATTACAATGGACTTTTAAAACTCTAATTATTTTCTAATTCTCTAAGCCAACAATGAACCAAGAATAACAATTAGAATTCCCCGATGTCTTTTTCTTGTGTTTTCTAAAGGCGTTTATCCCAATATTTGAAGCCCGGGTAATATTCACAATACCTAACATTATCTATAATCAAACATTTAAATAGACAAGCCCCCATATAATCACAATAGATGAGGACACCTGTGTATTGACTCGGCCATGTATTATGTAGCATGTTTGTCTCAAGTGCTGCGATTTTTTTTAATGTTAATGTAAATGAGGATATTCGGGCAATACGCCACGTACTATATATAATACTTCTCATTTAACGTCGACAGTTCTCAAACAAATATTTCATTATGACCTGAATATTTCTTACAGCCGTATTATCCTATGTAGAACGGTGAATGTAAGAGATGATACAGACGAAGTTTATGAGAAGATAGAAAACTTGACTATTGTGCTTGAGAGTGACATTTTCAGACGACACGCAAAGTATCAAGTTACGAAAGATTTATGTCAACACACGAACGTTGCTACCACCATTGATAACTGATCAATCCGCGCCTGTGTTGAATCCAGTCATATTTCAGATATTTGATCTTTAGACCTATCCATAGTTTGAATCGATTCATGTCAATAAAATATGAATGCTTCCAAACGTGAATAAGTACACATTCTATGTTGTAATGGAAGCGAATATTTTTTACTGAAATAGCGCTTCTCGAGTTCCAAATTAACATTCAAAAAAGAGTTATGGGTCTATCAAGATTCTTCTGACAATACCAATATAACTTTATCATATTTCAGCTGATACAATCCGTGGAAAAAGGTCCTTTGTCGCGTTAGCAGATTAAAATGTTTTCAATGTGCCTCCGTAGCCTCGTGCTTTAAGTCGTTTACAAACTATTAATTTGCCCCTAACCGCTATTGGTTCAAATCAGGATAGAGTCAATCTTTTCATGTTGCAAAGCCGTCCATCTGTCTTTTTGGTTGGTCAGTCGTTCTACACAGGTATCGTTATATCACTAAAATACTACTTCCAAAAACGTAAGAACTGTAGATAAGAAAACGCCTTCAGGAGTTCATCTGCGTCAGCATGTGAATATTGGGGCAGTTAGAAACATTGCAGTGAAAGTAATTGTTAGTTATTTAATTTTGTTATCTTGAAAGCTTTCCTAGGCAAGACAATTTCGGTTCCCCGCCTGAAGTAGAAGCAACTCTTTACGACTGTCAGTCGTGTTACTTCACTGATTCCCGGAATCCGCCGTGTGTAAAAGAGGCAAGAGTGTTATTCTCTTATACAGAGGCCGTCTCTCTCAACAAGTGAAAGATGTTTTCACTTAACAACGAAATACTGTTAACATTTAAAACAATTAATATTTGTATCAGTTATATCATTCAAAATGCCGTGATTATTTACGTTATCAACTTAAGGTAAACAATTATCATTAAATTGTGATCAGGTCCATCAAGTGATTGTGTGAATTTTGAAGTAAATACAAGCCTTTATAGACTTCGAGCAAAATAGTATACAACTACTAGTCAATGCATTGGAGTATTTTAAGCATTTAAAGGACCATGAGATTTGAAAGAAACACTGTGTCAGTATTTCTAAAGTGTAGTTCACCCAGCTCTCTGTTTCCAGCCCACGTTATACGTATCTGTTTGCTGACAGTAGTGCAGTGACGGGACACAAGGCTTTCGGGACAGGGGCCTGAGGCCCAGTACTTCCCGGACCAAGATCCATTGGAAGGGTTTGTCTAAATATGCTTCCGAAATCGAGGTTAAAACATATTCAAGACTATATTTTGATAAAAGATATATGTGCTAGAAGCATCAATGTGGTTCCTTGAAAGAAAGAACGAGTCAACACTATGAAAAGTGCAACGTGTATATAATGTTTATATATCTATTTTGTGTATAAGACATATACAAAAAATAACAAGGCAAGAACTAAATGTTCCTCTTTTTATCACCTCTGTATTAAGACCACGTTCTTAATGAGGTCATAATTTCCAGGTCTTTATCCCTATATAATGATTAAATAAACTTAATTATCAGACCACCCCGTCATCAAAACCAGTTGACAACAAACCAAACCTAAAAAGGAGAAGTTTTACTGTATTCTATACAGAAAAACTAATTCTACAAAATTCGAACTTGCGACTGTTTGCACTTTGGCATGTGAACTTGCCACTTCACTTTTTGTCCCTTTGCCTGTTTAGATATTCAAAATCAAGTCCAGATGTTTTTATGCAAAAAAAAAACAATGAATGCTTATCGCCAAAATCGTTAAAAACTATTGGCAGTTGAGACTTAACTGATAATTGTTACAACTAAACGAAAAATAATAGTAAAAAGAATGAACGACTATGCCAATACAAAGGTAAGAAGTGATAATATACCCATATAACTAAAACGTTATTGAAGAAAACCTTAATGAGTATAGAAGCAAATATTTCTATGGAATTTGAGTATATTATAGCAGGAATTAATTCCAGGGCAAAAATTAGCAAATGCCGAAGACAATAATATGTTGCTTTGCTATATTCTTTGTCCAATAATACCTCAATCCCGTCATTTCCTGCTTCTTTCTAGAAGGACAGTGATTCAGTCCATGATTTAAGGTAAGTTACTGATCAGATAGTGTTTTCGCCATAAAAAAAACTTACTTGGTGAAAAAACATAAATGGCAATTTTGTGTGTGTTTTCAAGACATCTTTTAATATCGATACTGACAAATAAAAACCGATTTTTCAAGTGTAATCTTCTTACACAATGTATCTGTCATTCAAAATTAATAGGTCCAATAAGTATGCGATGTTATCTGCCCTTTAATTATGACTATCAACTACTTAATAATAAATTTCACTTAAACCGTTTTTGAAGCCAACGGACCGACTCTGTAATGAAATACGACAAAGGCTAACGGCAGATTAAACGGTTCAGAAGTTGGTGTCAGGTTACCTACGGGCCATTGTCAGGGCGAGCTTATCTGCTGCCAGAGGTTTGACACCCACATGAGATAGAGAAACTGTGTCCACACCGACACAGGCAGCCCGACGGACAGGCGCAACACATGGGTTTAATACAACGGCTGTTTGTTCTTCCTTTGTTTGTTTCTTACTTTTAGAATTTATCATTATACATAAACTCAGTCATACCAAATAAAACCTGTTACATTACATACAAAGGTGTCAAACTTTTCATTAAAGCCCCGATAATAAAGTTGCTTTGACTCCCAGTTGAACACCGGAGAGGCGCAGCCAAGAGTGAAAACATTGATTCTCCTCCATTCCTCCTCACGAGTCCCGTTACAAAACAGTGAAAGCATAAATATGGTAATATTCACTGTTTGAAACAGTGAAATTACCATTTCTTTTCACTCATATTTCCCTATAATACACAGAAACGCATTAAATAAAAATATGTTAAATTGGACGGATTGTATGCTATCTAAACCAGAAGTAATGAATGACACCCGATGAATTGAAAATGATATTCCACTGAAACCAACTATTATCCTCTATATAATTATTAAGATCTATAAATTACACATGCTGTCTGATGAATCTATTTAAGACGGACATGGTCCCCCATAACCAGAATGCAAAGTCTTCCTGTCAGGTAATTCTAACCATGCTTTAACTGCAAACTTTGTAATAAAATATAAAAATAAGCAAACCAATCACCAGTTTCAATACAAAATAAAACATTACCTTGCCCTGTGTAGCAATCGATTGTGTTAATTCCAAAATTAATTAGTTTAGGCCTAGGTGATCCTTATTTAAGCATAACAATTATGTTAATTCAAAAATCTAGGTAATTCACCAATGTTTACGTCAATTTCATGCCTGTGAAAGAGACCGAAAAATATGGCCTAGTATGGAATATGGTAATAAAATATGAAACAAATACACTTTGTAGTGTATCAAACCAGTAGCGTAAAAATTCCCGACTATTTAATGAAGCAATTAATCTTACCACTTCCCCGGTCTAATTCGATCCAATAACAGTATTGTCCACACTCTATGTGGTCGCGCTCCGTTTGAAACGTAGTATGAGTGTATTTGATATCCAATTTTAGATATCGCCTTTCACATTTAAACCATTAAAATTTTGCGAATTAATATGAAATCACTACTTCTGAAATTAATATGGAATGTTTTATCGTTTACAGCACAATAGTGTTAATGCATATGTCCGAACGAAACCTCGTTATCACAAATTGTGTACGATTTGTCTCTTATCATTCGCTTTTCTTTTCCTTAACATTTTAGTAGTCGCCGTATTTGATATATATATGACATTAATTATATCTGTCCACCGAGTAATTGAGTCTAACACTGGAGAGAAAAAACTTTAAAACACACGCTGCAATCTAATGCGTAAAAAATCACATTGTTTTCGTTTTCAGTTCCAATGTGGCATGTATTATGTTTGACCCATTCAACTGTACGAACCTCATTGGTCTAATATCTATAAAACCACCGAGGCATTAGGCGTGATCTGCTGACAGCTGATCTCTGGTTTGACAGTCCTTTGAAGAGACAATGATGCAAATCTGAGTAGGATAGATGTCCGCAGATTAAAGAATCAAAAGCATAGATCCAGATAGTGCGTAGATGTAACGCAATGAATAGCCCTGGACCGTCCTAGTGAGGACTTTACAAACAAACTGAGGACCTCTATAAGGTCTTTTGAGGTAGTGTGACTGTGTCTGTTATGACGGATCCTCGGTTCATGATAAAGTGTGAGCATGTATATCAATATCCAACAGAAGCTATGATTATAGGCAGGCACTAGGAGTTTATTGTCTTAATATATCATATTATATCTCGGTTTACGACACGAGCGCCTCTCTATCGCCCAGGTTGACGTGTGGGTCGGGCTGTAGATGGGGAGGCTCTGCACATCAGTGTACAACCGGGCAGTCAACTATCTCATGAAACGTGGCGTTTTATGTCCAGAAATTGATAGCATATGATTATTGTTAGGTAACTACGGCAACGTAAACAAACTATTTCTATTTGCATTAGGAGCGTATACACAGTCGGTGTACGTATGGCAACATATTGCCTGGCCGACTGAAAGCATGTGTAAAACTTTGCAAAATACATCGAGATCCGCAGAAATTTTCTGTGTTAAGCGTAATTTCTAAAATAAAGTTTCATCTACCGTTTATTATAATTACCTTATTGTATAGATAAAAGATATTTCCCTCACCTATGTTTCGTAAAAAAAAATCAATACTATTAATATTTTATCTAGATCATCTAGAACATTTGCAACTTTTTTTCTTTACAATTTGAACCTTTTGGCTTGGACTATTCGTATATATCTATTGCAACTGTAACCGTAGCATTTTAATGATATATCAATTTAGCGATAAAATATATTTTAATCTATATCCGGTTTTCGTCAGACGATATACAGTTGTAGCACTAGACTGAATCAGGAGTTTGTACGAGTTTTTAAGTTCTTGAAAAATCACCCCTGATGGATATCGACCCATCACCAATGGACGCTACCATTTGGACCATGAGATTCCTTTAATGTTCTGTCAAAATATACAAATACAATGCCTTATTTATTCCATTTTTTTCTTGATTACATTTTTCGCTCAGATCTGACCTGAAGAAGCAGAATGCCCACGGTGCATTCGATAGTATACAACAGAACACTATATTTAATTCTATTTTCCTTGATGTTTACATACAGACGTGCTCGTTACCACTGACAATGGACTATAGATCAAGGAGTACGCATAAATCCTCACAACACATATCCGGAAGCGCACCATCAAATTAAGATCAATTTAGACTTGTGAATGAGAGGTGACAAATAACGAAGCAGAGGTTTACAACACCGCTGTAAATACCGGTCAGGAATAAATGAACTCGGGCGTTTTTCAATTGTCGTGGTTCATAACAGCAAATAGTTTAGTTTCAAATTATTGTAATAGTCGGTGTTTCGCTGATCCAGGGGTTATAAGGTTTCCGAAACCTTTGATCAGTGAATAGCGATAATCACAAAAATTACCTGAACGAACTAATTTGAACACCAACTTCAATAAACAAGGTGAATGGTGCATGTCTATACCGTATATGGGCGTATAAATGTAAAGGAGATAAAGAAGATATTTATTTCATTTCATACAAGATATATGTACAACAATTATGAATAAATTAAATATAGATTGTTGTTTCGTGCACTAAATCATGAAGATTTATATCAAAATTGTTGAATACCTATTAAATTTGTTCTATTTTTGTGCATTTTGATGGTGGATTATAATGCTAATACATCTTCAAATCTTCAACATCACTTATGCACAACAGGGAAAGCTAGAGGTCTCCTTGGCCAAGTGGATATAGTTATTGATTTACTATCAAATATCCACGCCCCCCCCCCCCCCCACCCCCTCGGTGATTCGTAGGTTCAGGTCTGGGTCTAGTCAGTGAGGAAGCCTTCCATAATATTCTTGGGGCCTTATTCAACCTACGATTTGCTAGACATCGCTTCGAATATATGAAACAGTAAACACCAAATCGGCAAAAAAACTTGAAAACATTTAAAGGGTTGGTTAGTCTATGGCAAGGGGCATTAATTCGTCAAAAGAGACTGCAACCCCCCCCCCCCCCCCCCCCCCCCGGCGCAAGAAGATGCGTGATCGTAGGTAATTAACTTCCGTGGCATTGAAGCGACACCCGAGTTTTTGTAGAAACGGATGTTGTGCGTATCTTAAAATAAATAGTGACAGCGCGTGATAGTACCAGTAGCATGTGTTGCTACTTTAACAGCAACAATTTAGCAACACTTTTAAAGTACATGCAGTAGAGTTGATAACTTCTGTTATTTTATAATGTACACATCAACTTACATTCAAAGGTAAAACCAACAGCAGATTTATTAATTTATTCATAGCTTCATATATAAACCATTTTTATCATCAGGGTTTAATATGATTTGTTCGTATATTACATCAATATGCCTTAAATCAAGTCATGAATTGGTTGCAAGAAGATGCCATGTCAGATCATTTACATTTCATTCTATATGTAGATATAAATCATATATACTCACTTAGCTGTATTCACGATGTCCAATTCAATGGGAGAGTAAAATCCACTGGTGTTAGAAATCCACCCGAAGGTATAACGTTTACAGCCTTTAGTAAATGCCAAACACTAATGGCCCAAGATATACAAACTGTGGTATATTTAATATTCCCTTTAGCAGGCTCATTTAGCTTTCTGGGCTACTGAACATTAGGCTAGCTCTGATTTATTGTTCAAGTTTTTGAAGTTTACGATTTTTATCGCCATGATCTATAAAGAGGGTTTCTTATCCCCCGATCGCCCATAATCTGTGATATCAATCGACGAACGGGGTATCGGGCGGTATGTGTTGTAAAGATCTCCATACTGTCTTCAGTACCCGAGAGCGTGAGGTGTACGCCAGATGTATCTGCATTTATTTAGACCTTGCGGTCAAGGATAACCAACGAAAATGCAAACACTTATTTCCTGTGAGGTCCTGTTTATTTGCTGAAGAGTCAATAGATACAGGGGAGACAGTGGTTCAGTGGTTGAACACAAGGTAGTCCAGATGCGATAGCCTAGTTTTTCCGAACAGAACCCTTGGCTCTTCATCGTGCCCGATGCATATAGCACCGAAACACGCGAAGTCACTTTTTCCACCTTCTGGAAGAACCAGCGGGACAAGGGACGCTGAAAAACGTAAATGTCCAAGGGCGGGGATTACCAGCTAAATGCGTTCCTCCCCCTATTATAAGATTTATACCTGGTAAATGTGTTTAAACCATTGTTAACCAAAACAGTTTGAACAGAAGAGAGAGAGAGAGTAATTTCATTTCACAAATTCTGTAAAACTCCCATGTTTACTATGGTCACTCAGGGGAAATTAAGAACTAGTCTTACGCTGAAGGCAGGCGTTATTCAGAGGTTATATTTTATATATTCAGTGCTGAAATACCAGTCACCGGCATTTGTTCACATGTTACAGTTCGCTGTTATGAATGTTGTGAAAACACCATTCTCTGTTCAATCACCTTCTTTGATTTTATTACATAATATTTCCTACACAGGAAAAGAACATTACACAGGGAAAGAACATTTTAATTTGTTAATTATATTTGTTTTCAAACTTGAATGATATAAATGAATTTTAGTTTATAAATTGTTTTGTTTCCTAACGGATTTTTTAAGAACGATAACCACGGTTTTGAAATAAATACAATATAATTGAGTGGCCTCCCTTGATGTCAGGCGCGGATTGTGGTTTTAGTGTATGGTTTTAGAGTACTTTTATGCCCCCACGTGTATCGATCCCGTGATAGCTCAGTTGGTAGAGCGGAGGACTGTAGTGGTTACAATCAGTAAGATATCCTTAGGTCGCTGGTTCGAATCCGGCTCGCGGGATGTTTTTTGTTTTGTTGTAAATTGTGACTTAAATATTTTTTTATTTTGTAATTTAAATTGGAAGTTTTATACCAGAATGAGCTGAAATTGTAAATTAAAACAAATATACATAACTTACAATATAGCGATTTGACCTAAATAGAGATACCGGGTATTTACTTTTTTAAAATTAAAAATCGGGATCGTGGTTTTATACATGTCCTGAAATCTATATTTCTGTATACCCTCGGAAGATTTCTAACGTCCACCTTTATTTTTCCAATATTTCTATTAATACTGTAGAATTATTAAAATTGATATATCGTATGAATCTGTTTCTGTATGTAACATCCCTTTCATCTCCTTTCTCAAACCAAGACATAGATATCTCTCTCCGCCCACACACACGATCTATGTTAGCAACAGCTGGGAGAACCCCGCCCCTTTCCCCTATGACGTTAAGTCATCTTTGGTGTTTATAAAAGGTATACCATCCCAGTTATCTCATCAAATCAGATCGTCGTTAGAAAGTTGCTAAAGAAAGAGTACACTTCTGTTTTCGTTAAATGCGTAACATTTCTTTCAGAAATACATTTTGTTTTAGCTGCAAACAACAAAACTTTCGAAATAAAATTAAAAAAAACATATTTTAATTAAATATACTATTTCTCACGCAATTAATATTTCGGAGAGAATTTTTCAATCCTGGATGCACGTTTTTCTGTTGCATCTGAGTATAGAATACTTATATAGCGTAAACTATATAGCAGCGAAGATAGAGGAAAAGAAAGAAAAGGAGAGAAAAAAACTACGCGACTGAATGCTCTTTTTCCACCCTGAAATATGTTAGACGGACAGTTTATGACTCCAGCGTGCACTTGATAATGAACATCGCGACTCGTTGACACAGATAAGTTATGGGTCTTTTTATGTGTACACGTAGCTGAGAGCTGTGCAAATATAACCGACATTTATCTACATGATCACAAAGGTCCATTCTAATAGTGTGGAATTTATTAATAACAATAGGACGACCAAGGGCAGAAGAAAGATGGTGATATCATTGGCAATCCTAACAGAGCTGTATATTTTGTTGATGTTGCTGTGGTAAGTATTTCAAACATTTAATGAACCTGGATAGATTCCCCGACCTACTGTGTGTTTTATCATGCAAATGATTGCACCATTCAACGCATTCCAGATTTACATCCACTGGCTAATGACATTCTAAAGTAGAATCACCGCTCAATATAGCCATGCAATAAAATAAAAGGATATAATCTCGAAACCGACGTAGTTTCATTGCTCAAAATTGAAATATTTCATCACACGTTACATAAAGATCCCGTAATATTTTAACCCTTTCTCTCATGTAGACTCATTTTGACGCACTCAATAGGTACCACATAAAGCCTGATCTGCAGAAAACCACAGTTAAACCTTACCAACTTTAATTACAAAATCCTCATTTCCAGACCACTGAGGAGCAGCGAACATCATAAAACCTGATCAGCCTTGCGAGTTACTCGCAGGCTGATCTGGTTTTATGTTGTTCGCATAGGTCTTTTCATGGTTTCCTCTATGAGGGAAAGGGTTAAATACCCCATTTGTTCGATTGCATACTTGTATAGAACGCCCCACCGACAGCATTTCGGTCATTTTGAAACTTGTATCTATCAATCAATGCGATATAACTCTATAGACAATTAGCATGATGTCACAACCAGTCGTACGTACCAACCAATCCTGGAATCCCTTACGTGTCATTGGAGTATTTAAAAATTAAATCCCAATGTTCGTGTTCAAGACAACAAATATATCCTCATTTATTCAAACGTTTTCGTCATTTTTTATCTTAACTTGTAAGTAGACCTCCGATGCCCTTCCTTCTCAATCACTTTGGCCCAATCACTTAGATGTATTAAAAGGCTCAAATCACAATACTGTATATAATTCTTGGTTACCTGCCAGCCATAATCGGGGAGCTTTGTAACAAGTCAATTAAAATTGAACCGTATATTTCAACACTATGAGAAAAATACTTTCATGATCCCAAGATGTTGACTTAATTGTTTTATCATCACGGTTAGCCTAAGTGAATATAAAGCAATGAGAAATCATGTATTTACTGTGTAAATATGACTTCTGTTTTAACGCTCGATTAAAATACACGTATATTTTTATATATATTATTTTCGTAAAACAGTTCGTTTTATAGATTGATTTCATGAATTGCTTATTTCTTAAAGAGAGTTTATCATACATGTATATGCATATATACATTGTATTTGAATTCAACCCTCTACCTCATAAATACTTATATAGACTCAGTTTGACGCATTGGCAAATATAGCAGACCCACAAGACAAGGGTCTACACAATCGACCTCCCCCCCCCCCCCGCCCACACACACACACACACACACTTCATTGGTGGCGGGCGGGGAAACAGTAAAGAGACAGGCGCTTTTTAGCCCTATGGAAAAATATGCAGTTGAACTCTGCATAGGCTATAGTGACTACAGAGCATGCTGATATTTCTCTCAGATTTCCAGACTCGTGTCTCGTGAATGTTATTCTGACAATGAATAAACATTATAATACGAAAATAAATCGTATGTTAAATTTCACAAGTACACATGTAACAAAGCGTATACTGTTAAACCATTCATTTTCGTGGGACACTGATTTTCGTCGATTTCGCGGAGGGTTTTATCCACAAATATTAATCCCCGCGAAAACTTGTCTATTATACACCTCACGTTTTCTAGACCATAAATCCGCGAATAAATGTACCCACGAAATTCCCTTAGATAAATAATCAACGAAATTTGATGTCAGCGAAAATTAATGATTTTACAATATTTGCATGGTTATATGTATATAGTCAACAATCTTAAATGGCATTTGGTACTTGGAACATAACCTGTAAGGTGAAGCTGTTTTAATCAACCCAATATTCTCAAATAAATTCCTATACGCAGTAGACTTTCGAATTTTATTAATTCACAAACACGTACCTGGAAGCTCTGTTCCGTGGAGTACCCACTGGTCCCTCCAGATAGAGACCTTTCCCAGGCAAGTCTGGAGCTCACATTTGGCCTAGGTCTAGATCGTAAACGAATCGCAGCCATCGATTTTTCCCTTGGGTGATATGGCGTCTCATCATTGGATTGATGCATTGGTATTTGCTGATTTCCCTCCTCACGTGGTGATGACGTTGTTCCGAAAACGTGGCTACCAGTGTCTATTTGTGTGTGACGTAACCCAATTCCTTTATCGATACGGTGTGATTCTGGTGACGGCACTGTACCCATTCTCATAACAGGGCCGTGCAAAATACCCTTTAACAATTCGACTGTCCGAATTACGCGTTTCTCTCTTGTCGAAGATCAGAGACGACCTTCTTTCACCTGTATTATCAGCATTGTCCAAAGAATGATCAGAAATATCTCCTGATTTTTCAGCTGTTCTCTGTGTATCAGAATGAAGAGAACTTATCAAATCCTCTCTGCGAAGGGATGATGTGCCAAGTGAGTAGTTTTCAAAGTTACCAGGAAGTGACTCTGTGGACATATGGTTTTCGTCATGTTTAGGGGCCAACCATAGCCATGGAATGTTAGACTCGATGGAATGCCTTAAATTGTTCCGCCCAGGCTGACTTTTTGACCTATTGTCTCTATACCGATTCAGTTGCCTGAAACCTTTGACACTTCTTTCATCATACAAAGATTCTGTTGAGAGATTGGTCGCGTCATTTTTATGAAGACGACCTAAAGGCCTGCTACTACTTAAATCTCCTTCTTCGTTCAGAGATTCTATGGAAGCCCAGAGTGATGATTGCGATAATAAATTATCAACTGAATTCCATCTGTCCGACAAAGAGCCCGTCAAAGACAGCCTGGATTGGCTGTTATGTGGCACTGTCGTTCGCGTGTACGATTGTTTTATTGTCGTGTTCGGGAACACACGATGTTTCAGCGATTTAGAGAGAGAGGACGTCCGTTTTAGATTTTACTCCACGAGAAAAACTTTCTGGCAATTTTCCCTTTTTGCTCTCTTCCTTGACAGTGTTAATAAAACTGGGATCATTTTGCGCGTTCTTTTCGTCTGTAGTACAATGTCCACCATTTTTCCTCCGATGCCAGCTGTCTATATCCGTTTGAGGGTTTATTCCTTAAACTAGAGTAAGGCCTCCTCTGTAAATACGTATCTTTGAATTTTTCCAGTTCTTCATTATCGGATGTTTGACTCGTCGCATAATAACCAGAATTATTTGGCAAATAGACTGAAGTTTCGTCTTCTATTAAACCATTAGACCAGCCCTTCGATACACTGTTTTCACTTCCCTCTCCGTTGTTTATATATACCTGTGAATTCACTCTCTGATCATGATTTATTCCCCAGTCATCAATATATGCTATATTTCCAACCCTGTTATCTATGTAATCTCGAACTAACTCGTTATCACCCTGCTGAACACTCATCGTGAACACATTTTCCCCGCAATTAAAAGGACAAGGTGGAGTGGAAAATTCAGGTGTCCGTTGCCTTGGATTAGAACAAGTTCCAAGAGATGTCACTCCATTTTTGGGGGCATTAATTCCATGTGTTGTTGATGATAAGTTGTTTTCAACCAATGCAGTGTTTTCGAATTTCACTACATTTTCATTCACATCTTTTTTCACGGTTTTTCCTGTATCTGAATTGTCATCTGCCCGTGATGAACTCTCACCTTCATTAATATCTTCACCATTTTCTGCCATGCCAATGACTTGGCCTCTACCTAATGATTTAGGCAAATCTTCTGCGTGTATTTCGTTTTCACTATCTGATTCCAGTGTATCAGACTCACTTTGTGTTTCTGATGACGCTTCGGGTATGTTGAACTTGTTGAAGGTTCTCCTGGAGTTCTTTTGTACTTGGGCCATGATCTCCTGATCAGAAGAGTCTCTGTCTACCTCCACTGGAGAGCTGGTCACGGTCTCATACCCACTTCCGCTCCCATCATCCGGGTCACTTTCATGATCATCAGTACAGCTATCAACAGACGTACTGGATGTCACCGAATATCTCGACCAGGAATGTCTAAGTCTGCTATTAGTCAATTCTGACTCTTTTCTTTTCAATCGCCTTTCGACATTCCGGTTTATAATTTCCTCTAAACTAAAATGTGCATTTTTGTAATTTCTAAATCGCTGCCTCCTCTTCTCAGCAGTCTCTAGAGATTTACCGGCATGGTCAACACCACCTACCATTCGGGGTGATTGGTTTTGGGTGAATTGTTTAGTGAAAGTTGACGACAACGACATACCGGAAATTATTCGTTCTTGTCTTTTAATACGCCGCTCCTCTCTCTTGGTCTTGCGTTCCTCCTGCAGGCAATAACAAAATGAAAGGATTTCCGTTAATCCAGCGGCTTACCATCGTCTTGGTATATTAAACTATGTCAAAGGACAATGAAAATAAATGTTACGTACGTAAATGTGTCAAAAGTATAATAAAAGAAATCTTTATATGAGAAAAATAAATACTCTGTCCACTCAATTAATTAAAAAAAATTATAGTAATGAAGTGGAATGCAGAGATTTAAGAAGGATGACTACTATTGAATCCCGAATAGGAATGACCCAATTCTGATTAGCAGCTATCCCAGTTTTGAGAGCCTCTCTTGTTTAACCTTTATCTTTACATTTGAGACGTGTCTCTTAAATTTTAAGTGAAAGTTTTAATCAGATTAGTTTTGCAAGCTATAAGACTACAATAATAAAGCAGTATGTTATGAAGAGGGTATTTATTGATTTAAGTGAAGATCGCGCATTTTAATATGATATCCTCTTATCCTCAAGGAGTGTCATAGAAGACGATAGTGTCATACAAGACGATCTTACAATCAGATAAAAGAAAATATCTATTCATATCGATTTTTTTTCTTTTTTGCTTTTCGCATTTTCTGTATTCAATCAATTGTCTCCTTTTTAACAACCCGTAGTCTGGTTCCCAGTGTAGTGCAACACAAAACATTTATCTGACAGATAACTTTAAACATCATCAAAATAAGAAAACGAGGCATTGATGTAAGTACTGATATAATATACAAAGAGAGAGACAGATAATGCCTGAATGCTAAAATAGTTTTGTACATTTCGCAAAACAAAAGAAAAGAAGAAAAAGAAAAGAAAATATTAACACAAAAACATATAGATGTGGAATAGACGCAGCCTAGAAAGACATTTCAAATTGTTTTCTCAAAACGTAAGTAGAAAAACAAAGTATTATTTTGTTGGTTAAAGTATACATTTCAATCGGCTGGCGTTAGACCAACTTCTGGAAGATGAACCATTATTACAGACATCTCTCTCACCTTCAGTCTCTCCTGTCCTCCCGTATCTCCGTCTCTAGATCCCGCAAGATGTTCTGTAGGATGCTCACCACTTTGTCCTCCCTTCCATCAACAGGCAAACCTCCGTCCTGGACACTGGCAGTGTCATCTGACTGATGGGCCACTCCAGCAGAAGGTTTATAGCCCGGGGGTGGGTTGAACGACAAGAGCATCCTCCAGTCAACAACCAGTCTGGAGAGCCTCTTGTTTACTTTGGGCACGAGCCCATCCTCGGATTTCTCGTCTGCCATGAATCTGTTATCACAGCCTGCTTGTCTTACCCTGCATCATATAATAACGCAAGGGGCTTTACTGACAAATCGTACAAAAATGAAATATTCATTTCGTTTTTTAAAAGGACATGATGTTAATTATTAGCGATCAAAAGTCGTGGACGAAACCGACATCATAATAATAATAATCAAAGTTTATTACAATTTCATGTCAAATTGTATGATAAAACGATCTTTTAATCTTTCCCCATCAAAGTATACGTCTTGGGCGAGATTGAATTAATGTAAATATACTTATGAATAATTTATTATTCCACTTTGTCACGCCCAATGCTTTTAACAATTGGATCCTACTAGTATATAAAATAGAACAAATATAGATGTAGTGATGGTCATATGAGAGAAACACACGGTACAGAAGTACTCCTGGCACTGTTAGATGACCCGCCCCCTGAATGTCCAGTTGATTTGCTTGGTATGGGAAGAATACATCAAATTACTGGGGTCAGTTATCAGACAATGACGGATCAGCAACACGATGACTCTACTGGGTGTCAATATCAGGTATTGATAGGATATCGTGTAATGAAAAAGGGATATCTATACGAGTAGTTTGGGCTTACATTGCCTGGTACTGAGCATTTTTGGTGGTTATACTTTTAATTTTACAAATATACTCTCTCTCTCTCTCTCTCTCTCAGATCATATTTTCTTTATATTAATTAAATGTAATAATGCACAATAAAAAATCTTAAAATTGACTTTTATAAAATCCACAAATGTCTTTAAAAATCTAGTGGGATGGTTCTACTAGAGATTAAGGCTGGAGATACATTATTTTATATTTTCATAATAACCGAGAACTTATAATTACAAAACATAAACATGTGTATGAGTGTCTGTTTTCCTAACCGTAAACACTTTCCCAAAATACCACCCGGACTAATAACTGAAATTTCGTTGTAAATATCGAATGCATATAATGAACTATAGAATACCTGAACTTGAACTAATGAAGTGGATTTAATGCGGTCTTTGGTCGTACTTTTCTACTCTAACTGTATTTTTCTGTGATTGATGGGAGTTTTCGAGTAGTGTGTCCAAAGAGTCATAACTCTGTTATGATTCTACATAAAATTGTTTAGACTTATCTCCCTTGCGTAGTTTTAAAACAAATAACTGTATTTTTCTGTGATTGATGGGAGTTTTCGAGTAGTGTGTCCCAAGAGTCATAACTCTGTTATGATTCCACATAAAATTGTTTAGACTTATCCCCTTGCGTAGTTTTAAAATAAATAAAACGTTAATTGAGCGTAAGTTGTTTTTGTTCTTTATAAGTGACTTTTAATCGTCTAAATCGCTTAATTTGTGCAAATCTGGTGATAAGTAACTAAGTTGCTTCAAAAGTAGTCGAACATTGTAACTTTTTAATTTGAACATATAATTAATTCAATCTTTGGAATAAAAGTGAAAATATGTGACTAATATAACATTTCTGCAAATGATTTGAAATGCGTTTATATTACTTTCATTAAAAGCGGAAATTAAAAGACTATATTCGGTTCGTGGTTATTCTTATCCTTCCTATTCTATTCTTTATGCTTCCTCTTTTATTTTATTCTATTATATTCTATTGTGATCTACTATATTTATTCTGTTTTGATCTTTTTTTATTCTATACTACTTTATTCTACTTCATTCCATTACAATTTACTATATTCTATTTTATTATATTCCATTATCATAAATTCTCTTCTATTCTACTCTGTTCTAAAAAGACATATATTTATCCAGGGATTCTATGTAAAAAGTTATATATAGTCCCAGATTTATCTAAGCTCTCTCTCTCTCTCTCTCTCTCTCTCTATTACCAAAGTTATAGTTCTTGGCAATAGATAACAAAAGTAGTGGGGGCCTCCGTGGCCGAGAGGGTAAAGTCGCTGACTTTAACACTCACTCAGCTCCTCACCGCGTGGGTTCGAATTCCGGCATGGGTCATTCGGATTTTCATGTGAGGAAGCCTTCCAGCTGGCTTGTGGTAGGTCGGTGGTTCTACCCGGACGCCTCCGTGCATTTGGGGTCTTCCTCCACCTGTAATTAGCTGGACGTCGCTAAAGCGACGGTAAATTCAAATAGTCAAGTCAAGTCACAGTCGATTAAGAAGCCAGTATAGTATAGAAAGAACGTTGGTTTTCCGACGATGGCTTCTAAATGCAATCAGTAGCAGTAGAGAACACAAAGTAGAAGCAAGTATTTTAACTGCTCTCTTTTTTCAAGGTTTCATTCATACATTTTAATACATTTGTTTCGGCATGCAAGATATTGTTAAGCACAGTTAGCCCTATTATAATAATTACCAAAGAATGTGAGCCTTTAAGTTCTTGGTGTATTTAATATAGAACAACTGTATCGGTGTTTGTGACGCCCCATCTGCAGTATAGTAACATATAGATCTCATGCAACACTTACTGCTGAACAAAGATATTCTTTGTTTGTTGTGGTTTAAACTTCCCACTAACAATATTAATTTCTGTCATTTGTGAACTTTAGAATTCAGAATACAGAGTTTTAATTTTCGACATGTACATTGCCAAATATCAATCAGAAATAATCAATGTAAATAACTGTGAATCACAGATAAACAACTTTTTTTTATTAAATCGAAAACAAAACTTATTTGTTGTTTATCTGTGATTTAACCTTGCGCCCTGTATGGAGCCTTACAGTGATATATATGTTAAGACACAGAAAGTTATCCTAAACGAGGATGAACCACTATCACAAGATGGCATATTTATGCACGCGTGATTTTCACTGTACGTAGTGCATATACTCGTACACATATATTGCAAACAAAACTGAAAGATGTATCAATACCTATATCACTTACATATCAAAGGTACCCGGTACGTTGCTGCTCTTTAAAAAATCAATGATCTTAAATATAATAAGAAGGTAGGTAACTTCTTCCACTGAAAACGTACAGCAGATCGTTTCAATTGCCGTAACTCCTATTAAATTTGGTGGATTTTCATAAAATTGGTCTTATTTTGCGTGGAAATGATGAATAAAGACAATCAGGTACAAAAAAAGCCCCTTGTTAAAGGAATCGCGCTACATCAGTTCGCGAAGACAAAAACGCGTTTGGTCGGAAGATATCTGACCGACGGAATCTCGCCAATCTCTCCCGTGTAAAACTAAAGAAATTTCAGCACTGAATTTCATGGACAGATACTGGTAAAAGAAACAAATAAACCAAAAATGAATACTTTTGATTTCAATTTTCATCTTATGCGGCCTTTTTTCTGACTTTTTAAAAATTCATCAGACTCGACCTTGACCGATGATCAGTTACGTTTAAACTGTGGATTCTCTACAGTTTCTATCGAGCGTCTCCGTGACATTGCTGATGAAGTTTTGTTTTCGATTTAGTCCAATCTTTCAACAAGATTTAAGTCCACAATGTTCTTCGGATATTTTCTTTATCTATCTCCATACAAATCAACATGATATTGTGCTTAGTTTTCATAGTTTTACGGAAAATTCGGATCTATTCGCAAAGTGTTTTGATCGCGACATTTTTAGGGCGATTCCTCAGGCAAGGTGGTGTTTCTCCTCCCTTTATGTCTGTATTCATCCCTTCCACACAAAATAAGACCAGTTTTATGAAAATGTATCAATAAACAGACAATAATCAAAGGAGTTACGGCAATTGAAAAGATAAAATTTATAATTTCAATGGAAAAAGTTACTAACTTCTTATGATATACCAGTTGTTGTTGTTGTTGTTGGTGGTGGTGGTGTTGTTGTTGTTGTTGTTGTTGTTGTTGTTTTAATGCGACACTTTTTCGGTCAAACCAACGTACCGGATACCTTTGTTACATAAATGACCGATACATATGTGTGCATATATACAAAGTTATCCAGCAAAACAACTGGTATTTATTTTTACTCCCACTTTGATCCTGTCATTTTGGAGAGATGATGAAGAAAGTTTTACGTATGATTTTGTGATTTATTAAAAGGATTTTTTTACAAATAAAGGTCTCTCTGTAAAATAGGTGATTATGTGACATCATAGTAATCTATTAGTATAGTATTATGATTAATGCATGTAGTTCATGAATGTAATCATATTTATCATAGATATCAAAAAGGCATTATAATTCAATAAACAAAATTATTTAATAAATCATCTCATACTTCCATTGCTTTGTCAAAATATATTTCCAATTTAATAATAGTAGTTTTATCTTTTTTGTAATAATGCCAATACATACTGGTACATACTAGGTCTAACATAGAAACTTATTAATATAGTTTTCATTATATTTTTAAGAAACGGTCATTTAATAAATAGAATTATACAATTGATCTATATTTATAGTACTAGTATCGCTGCACCGACAGCAACGTCCATTGCTTGGAACTCTATTTTGACCACATCTTCCACAATACAGGCATTGTGCCGATTCAGTGGCGTCTTTATATTTCTGTATATCTATAACAATGTCGAGGAGCTGAATGAGAAACAAGAGTCTGTTTTATTCATGTCGAATGTTCCCAGTAACGCTCATTAATCCATTTTATATCAGCAAATTAACTGTTAAGATTGGTAAAACAATCGTGGAAACTACCGCTGTTTGTTTAAATGTGTGATATTTCATAAACATAATGTTAATAAAATTTCTGGCCCACAAAATGCGTTAGATTTCACTCTATCGTATGTAACAATGCAACGCACTTTGAGGTCCAATTTTGAAACCCAAAGTGCGTAACGTATGGAGGGGTCGGACCTTATACGTACCTCGTCCTACTGCTTAACTTCTCATAATCATTTACGCATCATATACCACATAAAGCTGACTACTACCTTACTTAATTAAAGTCCTCATTAACTAACTGCTACGCTAGCTTTATGGCTAATGGTTAAATTTATGATAAGTAGAACAGTTATTGTGACTAGTCACTTAATTTTCCACCGATATTCCCTTAACAGTTGATTTGATGACACAATACGAAAATTTCACAGTTTCCCGTGATAAGATCCGTATGAAAATAAGACAGCTTTAAAAGTTTCAAAGAAGGACAACATGCTTTTCAATGACCTCAGTTGACTGGAACCATTGATCATTGAAGTATACATGGTGTAATACATTGTGCAAATATTGAGATTCCGTCGTGACGTAAAGACCTGTGATCAAGTCAACTTGGCAATACCGGGTAATGGCTAGGGGTGTCGCACACCATTAAACTGACCAGGTCAAATCTGACAATACCGGGCAAGGTATGCTGCTCGCCACTGGACTAGTCAGGTATAAGCAGTGGTTGAGAGTATCTCACAGTTGGATGCCACATTGGGTATTAAACGTTAGTTCCGGTGAGAATATGGAAACATGATATATATACTATGCTACTCACACACGTTGTAACTTTAATAGATAAAAAGGTGTTTCGTATCTAGAAGGTATCTAACTGTTGATACATTACAGGCAAGGATCCCGCCCCTCCCTTCATATTGGTAATATGGCCTTAACAACCGCCAGACACGGATACTAAAAATTGCATAGCCAGAACTTAGACGCATCTGGGTTTAGATATGCACTAGTATTTGATTTTTTCTTCTTCTTTTATTGTAATGGCTAGCAATCATTTCCTGATTATAATGGCCATATTTTAGGCCTTATGGTCAAGGATTTCCCACGTCAAGGTGAGTCATGTTTTTTGCTGAAGAGACAGCACCGAAGGAGCCAGTATTTTGATACAAGAGAATCCGGGTGCGAATAGACCCCTTGATTCTTTTACGTACCCGCTGTATAGCACCGATACACGGGAGACAAGTTTCTATGTAGAACCAGTACTGAGTACTCCGAGTTCTTATAGCAACCCCGTTTTGCCGAGAGCCAGGCAACGGTGCATCTGGTATCAATTTTATACGTCTTTGGTTTGACGTGGTCACCGGAGGAAGAGCCCCGGCAGGGATTCGAACCTCCCGAATGCAAAGTGGACCCTTCTACCACTGAGCTATTGCGCCGGGTATCAAAATAAATCAACAAAGGGAGTGTTGGTGTTTTTACTACTTGTAACATTTATCTTTTTTCTAACATTCCACAAAATGTCTAGCTGATTAACATTCAACCAACGTCTTCTTCCAGCCCCTCAATCAATTTATCATAAATCACAAAATAATCTAAAACGTTAATGTATTTACATTCAACAAATATTAAGATTAATTGCAGTACGTATGTAAGTCTTAAGTTTCGTCTGACTTTGCGACATTCTCCAATGTTTATCATCATCAATCAAACTGGTATGTGATGTTTGATCAGCTTTATTGTTTTATGAATTAGTCATTAATCTCCCTCGTTATTTACAGGTGACCCATTAAACACATCTTGCTTCAAAGAGGGTCGCGAGATATGCGGAAACATAAAGTAAAAATGTTTCAAATGTATTCACATATTTTTACATATTTCTTCACAATTTTATATCTTATGAAATAGTAAAACTTATCAAATAAGAATGAGTAAATATTTATCAAACATCTCTCTCTCTCTCTCTCTCTCTCTCTCTCTCTTGCATGTATAATTATACATGCAAGAAAAAAAGAGAGACATTTGAATGTATATAATTATCAATTATTGATAATTATACATTCAAATTAGAAACATTGCATTTCAGTTTCAACTCATTTTTTTATGTTGTAACAGGTGTTTCAGTGTGTCATATATGAAATAACTCTTCAAGGAATGTCATTATACTTTTTTACAGGTTGAGCAGTCATGAGATGTAAGTACAGACGACTGTATATACATGCTTATTGTTTACTCTGACTATACCAGTATGGCGAGTTATAATGAGTAGTGCCTTCTCAAGCTCCGGGTTAGATGTCACTTACGTCTTTTATGCTGCTTGTCCTCAAATCGATGCGTTGTATCTAATTATCTGTTATGTATTGCGTAAATTGTAAACGCGTGTTATAAGAATATATACATATACATGGTACCTTTACATCGTGACTTTGCACTGAATAGTAAACCTTTATTCTGCTTTAAAAAAAAAATCGCACTATCGTAAATTTAGAATTTAAAATTTAGAAAGATAATTACTCGTATGCAAGTGAGGGGCGTTAAAAAAGTTTACTCAGTTATTCAATCAAGATGGAATATGTCAATTATTGATATTTTTATATCAAACTATACTTTCAGATATAAATTCTGCAGTATCGAGCTGAAATATTCGACGCTCGTCTGTAGTATTTTTTAAGAGAAATGAATTGGATCAAAATGGACCTAAGAGTTATGGCCGTTGACGAGAATGTATACAGACGGTTTAAAAGTTTAGACATTATTTCCAAGGTTTAAGTTCTTCGAAACAAGCTAAAAACTGGTTTAGTCGTAAGAAGAGTATAAAATAGTACGTGCGTGAAAGTGGTATTTTAGTAGGTTAAGCGCAAACTTGATAATACGATAATACTCTCTCTCTCTCTCTCTCTATCTCTCACACACATATTCAACCCAGATCATAGTAATGCCATTTCTTCTCTACGACGTTTTCTATTTCACCATTGGTCAAAGAATATTTATACAATGTAGACGTTCTCTTTCCTAGCATTCACGTGTGGGTTTCACCTTTATTTGCTCCAAGAAAATATTTCGACTTACTAAGAGAGAAAGTTATATCATAAAACGCTAAAATATTTTTCAAGGTGTATGTTAAGAGTATTTAAATGTATTTTAAGTTCAACATTGAAAATAACAACAAATGCTTAATCGCAGAGAGAGAGAGAGAGAGAGAGAGAGAGAGAGAAAATCAATGAGGGGAGGTCGCTAAAGCATCCACTTATTTAAGATATTGAATTTGATATCTGGCTGTGTCTGTCTGTCTGTCCGTCCGTCCATCCGTCCATCTATGTCTGTAGATCAAAGATCTACATCAATCAATCAATACCTACATAACACTGGATATATTTATCTATATATTAATATCTCCTTAACCCTTTCCCTCATATAGACTCATTTTGACGCACTCAGTAGGTACCACATAAAGCCTGATCTGCAGAAAACCACAGTTAAACCTTACCAAATTTAATTACAAAATCCTCATTTCCAGACCACTGAGGAGCAGCGAACAGCATAAAACCTGATCAGCCTGCGAGTTACTCGCAGGCTGATCTGGTTTTATGCTGTTCGCATAGGTCTTTTCATGGTTTCCTCTATGAGGGAAAGGGTTAATATCTTGGAGTATGAATACGAAGTGCTGTTTGACTATCATATGATGTACACATGATAACGGTTGAACAATACATTTAACACGGATAATCTCCACATTATTCCAGAGTCGTTCACTTATCATGATATCAAAGGAAAACAATGATTAAGCAGTTGTATAATGGAATAATATTTTTGTTACCCGAAATCCGCTTGAAACCCAAAATCTCTCTGAAAGATGTGTAATGGAAATGACCCTCTGAGTGGGATTAAATAATTCGATCATTTATCTTCAGTTTGCATTCCAAGTCTAAACATGAAGACAACATTTCACAGCTGGCTTTGGTATCAGAAGTTTTTAATCCGACCCTACGAAAAGAAAGCGCTAATCTTAGACGACCTCGAGAAATAACAATTACATTTATTGACGTAAACCTGACACTTGGTTTTCAATTAGATGACATTGACACAGCGGTTATAGTTATTCCGTCAATTTTGTCAAATATACTCTATATAAAAAAGACCAAACTTTGCAGATGTAATTTAACAAATCTTGTTAAATCGCAATGAGGAATAAAATAATCGCTTACAGTGTTGAAAATGAAATACCAAATGCTTATATTGCGGTTAAAATTCATTCTTACCCAATATAAATAACAGTTTGCCTTTCTATTTGTGAATTATAGTTGGCGGTGCCTGATTATGTAGGCTGAACATTAAAATATCAAATAAATTACTAACAACGCTCTTCATATATGACTTTAAAAGAAAGATAAAAAGGTTACCTGATTTCCATTTACGAAAAGCTGGTTCACAACACATAATCATTCATAAAGAGTATCGATGCAATCAGAGGGTATCCGATTCATTAAAAAAAAGCCTGTATAAACGTTAATAATCATGTTGGGAAAAACAAACCATGCGAAACGGTTTTATAAAGAATAATTGCACACAAAAACGGGTATTAATCATAATGTTACTTACCGATAACCTCATAATAATGCTTAAAAATTGTAATTTCACGTTGTTTGGAGATGAAATTCAGATTTTCATTGTGTTGAAATATGAGCAATCACTGCACTCATGTAATCCACTTTAAGAACGAATCAGTTGCCATGGAACATACACATATATATGAGATGGTTGTCTCAATATAATATTCTACGTCAAACACTTGCTGTTCAACACTTTCCATCGGCACTCACGCGATACAGTCCTCTTGAAAATGGTTATCTTCGTGATGCAAGTCGTTGATAAATATATATTTCTCTTAAAAATAACAGCTTACTGTCTTACACAACTACTACACTAAGGCAGTTGATTTCAAAATGAGAGAAATCCAAACAAGAACACCAATGCATATCTTAACACTACAGCTGTATATAAAAACACCATACAACAGATTAGATCCTGGAATAACAACACCCTCTTTTGTCACAACCGAAATAATGTAAACATCAAACTATGTCAGGAGCGTGGAATTTCTCGGAATGTTGCAGGTGAGTTCAGTCTATAGTCGGTCTGCCCGAAGACATGTACAGTATCCCGACCGTCACACTACTGTTAAATACACTACCTAACTGCTTGTACAACCGATTTAGTATAAAGTCATGTATCAATGAAATATAAGATCGAACATCAATAGAATTTGATTCATGCAATTAATGAACATAATCGCACCGGCTGTCTAAGTAAATAGATACCCGCTAAGCGTGACAGTTTGGATTAAATCTACACTCGAACAAAACAGAGAAAAACATAATCGGATATGGCCGATCTTTGTAAAGAGAATGATATTTCTACCTAGCATGCTCAATAAACCCGATGTTTTAATAAATTGAATTTGAAATTAACTAGTTTTACTCATTGACTTTTCGAAATACATATAGCCTTGCACGCAAAAAGCACATCGTTAGAATATATATTCTCACGAGATTAGCATGTGTACATATGACCATTTTACTGTTTGTTTCATCAAATAATAGTGTTTCTTTAAAATTTAAAATGAAATAGATGGATTTTCCTGACACTGAATGGATAATACCATTTCTCTCTCTCTCTCTCTCTCTCTATAATTTCTGGAACAAGCACTGGTCTTTTTTTTCTTTTTGTTTAATAATTTTATAATGTTTAATCAAAGGTATTAATATTATATGTGTCTACATAGGATAGATAGTGCTTCATCTATACCACGACACATATAAGTCACTTTTTCGAAACATCGACCAACTAATTAATTTCCCGAATATCAAGTATCATTTTAGTTGTGAAAACTTGTGGTTCGGCCCAGTTTTTCTTGTGATTTAGGAAATAAGATATTTTTTTAAGTAAATGCTTAAGAAGATGCTAAACAAGTAAGAATGCAATAAACGTTTTCTAAAAATTCAAAATTTTTATATAATGGAAATTCTGAGATTATTCCTGGAAAGTGGGTCTGGTTGTTTGCACTTGGCATGTTCGATCCAAATGTGTATGTATTTATCTTACCATCTTACATTATGTTATGGTTATTGATATTTCTGAACATATCATCAAAAATATGAGCCAGCACGCAATGTCCCTGGCACAAAATTCATTTGTAAGTCAAATTATATGTAAGTATAAAAACTAATTGTAACAATTGTATTTACCTTCAGTACTGCACATCAGCAGCGTCATTTGAATCCATCAGTTTAATCTCTATCCACAATCTCTATCCATATCAACAGCAACGTCAGAACATCCATGGTTTTAACTCTGTAGTTTTTATTAAGGTCACGTAGCTCACAGACCGGAGGTGCTCATGTCGGTGCCATTATGGTATAATTTATTTCCTGTAACAAAACACCGTCCCTCACTTCAGTAACGAACACTGGGTCCCATGATTATGCTGTTCACTTCCCTTAGTAATCGACTATAACACTTAAAAACTATCGTTCTCATAAGTTACCTTTAATTATAACCACTAATGAAATGCAAATATGTCTACTTAAAATTAATATCGGTTTTGTTTATCGTTCAAATCTCCGACATGATTGTCGTATGAGCACACCTTTATAACGAGTTAGTTTGATAGTTTTTATTTCAAAGAGCCAGAAGGTCGTTCGACCCATGCGGCAAACATAAAATTACATAATATGAACATGACGGTAATATACAAATGTATATAAACGCATGTAGAACATAAACATAGTACAAAAACATAAATATAGACTTTCATATCAAATGCAACACAAAAAGATCACATAACATAACATAACATACTTGATTGATTAAAGAATTAATTAAATGAATTAATCCTAGACCGGACCGGATTCCCTTATCGAAACGAAATATAAGGGAAAGTGCCGGAATATAAAACAAAGTAATACTATATATAGCAATACGAAAATTCAGTATTATAACAATAACACTGTTTAAACATGAATATATTAAACCAGTTTCCCTTATCGAAACGAAAAATAAGAGAAACCGGGTAAGGAATAAGAAGACCGAACGTGTGATTTAATATGAAGCAGAAAAGGTGTGTAACTATGAATGGAAGTGAGAAAAAGGTAAATCTTACGTTATATGATTTCTTACGGTTGTGTAAAAATAATGCGGACCGGAAGCACATGGAAAACTACATAAATAAGACCAGATCAATGTTAATATCATATTTTGATATTTTTCAACCATTTTAAAAAACGTACATTGGTCAATCCCGCTAAATACATAATGTTTCGGAGTTGTCATCACGAAAATCGTTATACAGATTGAAATAACCATGGAGTTGATTTGGATAGAGAGAAAAGAAAGAAGAAGATGTGAAGGATCCAAAATGTCAAGGTAAATTTTGGTCTAACTCAGACCTTCAGTATTTATATAACATACTATATATACATAGACTAAATACAAACATTATGTCAGTTCTTACCATATTCAATAGTCATCACTTGTCCATACCAAATACATGAACAAAAATATTAAAAATGACTTTAAAAATATAATAAATAAGTAAGATAATATTTGGTCTATTCACTGTATAACAGATTATTCCTTAGTTCAAAAGCTTTTGAAATATACAAACCTAATTTTCTTACAGTGTAACTGTTGGTACTGTTCATTAACTCTGTAAATTTGAACATATTTGGATTTAAATAATAAGAAGGTGATATAAATTCTTTCCTGAAGTTTTCATACAATTTACATTCTAGTACAAAATGAAATTCATCCTCTAATGTGTTACAAGAGCTGCATTTACGTTCATCTAAAGGAGTAGCAATAGGTTTCTTCCATCTACCAGTTTCAATGTGTAGCCTGTGGGAGGATACTCTTAAACGTGTCAAGTTAATTCTGTTTTTGTTACATAGAATAATATTTAAATATGGTTGAAATTTGAAATTAACAATATTTCTATAAAACAATGCTCTACTTGAATTTTGTAAACGGCCGTTCCAGTCTTGAAGAAATTGATCAAAAATTCTTTGTTTTGCCAAAGATAGAAAAATATTTTTGTTGCCTACTGATTGTGAAAACCATGATTCACCAAAACCTAAGGCAAAAAGCAAGTTTCTTAGTAATGAACACCAGTTTTTACAGTTTGGTTTATTCTCCAAGTCACGATAAAGAGCATTATAAACTATCTTAATATACTTTATAGAATCAGCCTCTAAGATCTTAGTCCAAAATTTAATAATGTTATATAACCATATGTTTTTTAAAGGTGTCCTACCTAGTTCACCATAAATGAAATCATTTTGGGTGCTTTTTTTAACTCCTAATAATTGTTTACAAAATTGTAAATGAACTCTTTCTAATGCACCACCTGACTGAAAGCCCCAAGTTTCATTACCATAATTTAAGATAGGGGAGACTAAAGTATCAAATAATTCTAATCTATGTTTAATGGTAATGTTTGTAAATCTATTTAAGTATTTATTGAGTTTAAAGATAGCTTTCATTGATTGTCCAGCTAATGTATTTTGTGCTTCTTGAAAAGATCCACCTGAGGTGAAAACTAATCCGAGATAAACAAATTTTTTAACTATTTCCAATTCTGATCCCTCATATGTAAATGAGACATTATTAGGTATTCTACCTCCTTTTCTAAAAATCATAATCTTTGTTTTGCTTGTATTAACAATTAATTTCCATTTGTTACAATATTCATAAAATCCAAACCATTTTGTAGATCTGTACTACTGTTTGCAAAAATAACAATGTCATCAGCATATAAAATTAGGAATAATTTAAACATATATATATCAATACCACATGAACTGTTCTCCATAAACATACTTTCAATATCATTGACATACATTGCAAATAAAAATGGTGAGAGACACTCTCCTTGTCGAACGCCTAGATGACAATCAAAGCTATTACTTAGTTCATTCATATATTTTACTTTAGATTTAACTCCACTATACATTGATTTTATTAAGTTTAACATTTTTCCTCTAATACCAAGTTTAATTAATTTCAACCAAAGATTATCATGTGATACATAATCGAAAGCTTTACTAAAATCAATAAAAGCACAATATAAATGTTTATTATTATTAATCATATGATTTATGATCCCATGTAAAGCAAATATATTATCAGTGGTTCCAATTTTTGACCTAAAGCCAGCTTGTGCTTCAATATATACTTGATTAAGTTCAGCCCAATTGCATAATCTATTATTTAAAACTCTAGTAAACAATTTTCCTAATGTACTAAGTAAAGTTATCCCCCTGTAGTTATTAACATCATTTAAACTTCCCTTTTTGTGTAATGGTACAATATGTCCTTCAGACCAAGATTCTGGAAAATAACCTAGCTCAAAAATCCTATTAAATAATGTATATAAACTAGGTAACAATATTTCTCTGCCATGTATGAAAAATTCATTCAAATATTATCTGGTCCCCTTTTTTTTTTGTGTTATTGGTAGATTCAATTCTTCAAACATAATACTGAACTCATTTTTTTCAAATCTTTCATTAAAGTATAAAACATCTTCATCAGGAATAAAAAATTGATCATCTGGATTATTTACTGATTTAAAATAAGCTTCAAAATCATTTATTTGTATATTTGATTGTTTAATTCCACATGCCCCTTTAAGTAAATTCCAATATAGTTTAGCATTTTTATTTTTGGCTGATAACAATTTATCAGTTTCCTTTTTGTCATATTCAAACCGGGCTTTGCGGACATATTTCTTATATTCTGATCGTTTGTTTACCATTAGTATCCTATTTTCTTCAGAATCATCTCTTCTATAAAGGTTAAGTGCAGCAAAAATTCTCTCCGTTTATTTCCACATTCATTTGTGTACCATTGATTTGACTTATGAATATTATCCTTGCAGTTTTTGGAATTGCCTGTTTTAATTTTAAATAAAGGACTAACTACTTCATCTTTACACTAATTTTTGACATAGAGTTATTTACATTTTCAATAAGATTAGATTTTTTTTTTAGATTAACTTTATAGTCATTAAGTTTTTCCTTTTTCCATACATACTTATGGTTAATTTTTTCCCCATGCTGCTCTGACATATTTATAGGTTCACTTTCGTTATTAGTGAAAGACAGTGTAAAATCAACAAGACAGTGATCAGATAATATATTGGGGTCATGTATTTTGAAATGATCAATATGAGTAAACAAACTTTGACTGGTGATTACATAATCAACAACACTGGACCCCTGATGACCAATAAAAGTGTAATTTCCAACATTTTTGTCAGCCCCAAACCTGCCATTCAAAATGCGCATACCAGTTTGTTTACACAAATCAAGTAGTAACCTTCCATTATTATTAATCCTTCCCTTGTCCTGTGAAACTCTTTTTAAATTAATGTCAACAATATAATCATCTGGCAGAAATTCATTAAAAACAATATTATCATCAGCTACAAAGTCTGGCATATCAGATGTATGAGCATTAAAATCTCCTGCCAATATAAAATTACAGCCTTGTTCATATTTTATATCTGTGCTACTAATGAAGTCTAACAATCTGTCCAAAGTATTGGTATCCATCAACGCCTGTCTACTACTACCCTCTGGTATTACATAACATAGACAGATAAGTAAATCCTCCTTAGTACCTAAAATATTACCACTAATTTTGATGCATAATATGTCATCCTGGCTTTGAAATATCAGTGTTTCTTTGGATACAAATTTATCACGAATGTAGACTAATATTCCCCCTGAAGAACGTTTACATGTACTGACGTTTTCTGATCTACTAAGCGAAAAGTGTTCAAAGTTTTTTACTGATAATTCTGAAAATTCATTTGACCATGTTTCAGTAAAAAGTACAACATCATTATTATCAAAAACATGTTGAAGTTCAGGTAGTGACAGTTTATTGGTTCGTTTTGTTTGTAACCCTTGGATGTTCAGTAGAGCACATCTCAGCTCGACCTTCTGTGATGATGCCTAATGACCTACATGTACTCCGCTACCTACACTTGCCTCTACACCGGTCTCGTGTGATGACTCACCACATTGAGCAGTGTGTACACTTTCGGACAGATCCTGCGTAACTGTTCTATTTATAGCCTTGGGTAAAACCTGATTATCAGCTGACACTGACACGTTTTGTTTACCTTTACTTTCAGTCTGTGTTGGACGAGACTTGCTCCTAGAGGAACTGGCGTTGCGTTTATAGGGCCTAGCTGATTCGGACCTTTTCTCGGAACGGGCTGTAGAGCGTACAATCCTGGCCCTGCCACGAGGGGGGGACATGGCAGATTTGGGGGTCGTGTCTTCAACTGTAGATTCACCGGACGAGACAATTGGATGGGAATAAAGAGAAATTGAAACATCCTCGTTTGTGACCGGCAAACACATATTAATGACACTGTCACTGGAAGTTGATTGATGTTCTGAGTGCTGCTGCTGTTGCTTATTTACCTCTGGAGTCGTGTGAGTGACCTGACTCGGACAAGGTTGTGTGTCCATACTGATACCATTGGTCGTTACGTGAGTGGTGACTACATTGGGATCTTGATATGTCATTTGACTGGAACAAGGTTGAGTGTTCATAATGCTACCACCATGTGTCACAGGAGTGTTTACGACATTAGGATTTGGGAACATGATAAGTGGGCCTTGTAGCATCTGATGATATGGACCTGAGAAGGGGTTGCCAAATTGTTGGAAATGCTGGTTACTGTCTGCATTCTGAGATGGGGATACTGATATTGTGGGTAACTGTGATTCTTTAACAACATTCGCGTAAGAATTTTCACTGTTACATACCTCAGGATCAACACTGTCAATGTTCACAACCCTGCTGTTGCTCATATATCTTGACCATTCAGGAAGTTCATCTGTTATAAGCTTCCCATCCATCAACAGTTTCGCTGGATACACGATAGAAACCTTGGAGCGCGGATGGTCTTGCTTTAACTTTTTAAACTGAGGCCAAAGCTTTGATCTTGCTGACTGAATTTCCCTGGGAAGATCATGGTCAATAGAGAATCCTGATCCTTTCAGCATGTAAACTCTTTCCATAATGAGCTCAGTGTCACAAAAGTCACGGAAATTGACTATGATTGGTCTGCGATTCCCTCTGTTTTGGGCGTTATATCTACCTAACCGATGTGCTCTAGACAAATAGAGGTCATCATCAATATCAAGGTGATTAGCCAGAAAATCACGGATAATTCCAAAACAACTTTCACCTCTGTTTTCAGCAATACCTCTGAATATCAAGTTATTCCTGCGTGATCTTGCCTCGAGATCAATACTTTTATATGCTAATGTTTTCAATAAATCAGTATGTGCATTTGTGACTTTAGCAATATGCCCTAGTTTTTGACCGACATTTGACACGGTTTTCTCTAGTAACTGAATTCCTCTGTTAACATTCTCCTGATCACGTTTTATATCTCTA
>CM037782.1:25973839-25995410 GCA_021229015.1 Solen grandis | reverse complement strand
CGGTGTCACGAGCTACATCCTATACTACTATGAATATCATTTATTTTGGAATGTCCTTTGTATACTGAAATCAGGAAAAAAATTGTAAATTAATATTATATTACGAGACCTAGTATGTTCAAGTTAGTTCAGTTGTTTAAATCTTCAAAAATAAATATTTTAAAACTGAGCAGGTATATAAATGAAGCGTATAAAATTCGCAGATCTGCTCAATTCGCTCAACTAACTTTTATTTTTGAAATTATAATGTTTTTGTATCAATATGAATATATTGTGATTTAATATTAGGTATGTTGCACTTTCTGTCACGTGTATCAATATTATTACTTTTGTAGTTATTGACATGATGATGAACTGTAACAGTTTAAATCAATAAAATATTATCTATCTATCTATCTATCTATGTATAAACATTAAATTATTAATTAAATTACAAATATCTACTGCTTTATTAAACATTATCAGTCGCACATACAACTATTTACAACAAAACACACATTTGATACCCACAAACAATCACATAGAAAATTATCAGTCATTGAAAGTTATTACAATCACGGCTTTACATTCGACTACTATACCTATTTGCACATGTGCAACGGAAGTGAAATCCTAATTTAATTGGACATACTAATACAATAGCATTATACTACGTCACGCGCACCTGTTAAAAAGATCCATCCCGGCACGCTTTTGTCTCGATTCAGAGGTAAGTTTTCATTTTTCTGTTTGAAATCGTCGTGGTTGAAATTTAATTTATTGCGCAACAGACATCTAAATGTCTCAATTTAATTTTATAATATCAAAGAGCATTTTCTGTGATATATGCCAGTTTATGAGAACATTACGTTTATAATATTTTTTTCGTGAGATCCATCCAGGGACTCGGGTCAAAAATTCTCAAATCAATCAAGAGTTCTGTTGATGCAGCAATTAATTTTCATAAACGATTTTAGCCGATTGTTTAATACATCATTAAAGTCATTTTAGACTTTCAATTTATGGTCAAAGATTCATAATTAAGGACAATTTCAAATTAAAACTTAAAAAGATTCATCTGGGACACTGCTTGTTAAAAAGATCCATCTAGGACTGGTAAATCGAGATATTTGAATTTCGTCGAATCACAAGTTGTTTATCTGTTATGTCATCAATATATGTGGTAGTGATAAGTAAATGGAGTCACATGAAGTGGTAAATTGTTGAGGATAAATGTAATCTGCGAAGAAGTTACTTTTGTAAACAATTGAATGACCTTTAGTATAAGATTATTTCTTATTTATGCATTTTTATGACTTACTTGATAACGAGAATGCGAAACTGTGGCTCACATTTTGCTTTTCTGTTTGATGAATATGAACTGCTTTTTGAGGCTTAATGGATCTTTAAATAGGATTCATGAAGAGAAACAGCTAAATTTTAACTTTTTATAAAACGTTAAAAATTACAACACACCACACTTGGGGCAAACAAAGACTCTTTCTTCTGCATGTCGAGCGGAGTGTTCTTCGTGCTGCTTTTGACAAAACGATAACCGCCCACACTCCGAACATATGTAGTTTGCTTCACCTACATGTCTCTTTTCGTGTCTTTTGAGACCGCTCTTGGTCTGCAACGCCTTTCCTCAGTATGCACACGTTAGCATTTTTCTGAAATATATAGGAAATTATTTTGAGCATATATCACGACAAAAAAAAAAAGAAGCAAAATCTTATTTTGTATTAAAATGCGTAACAATAATTACACGTTGTGTGACTGTTTCGTAAACAGAACTGTTTAACGAATATGTGTCCTAGATGGATCTTTTTTTCAAGCAGTGTCCCAGATGGATCTTTTTAAGTTTTAATTAGAAATTGTCCTTTATTATGAATCTTTGACCATAAAATGAAAGTCTAAAATGACTTTAATGATGTATTAAACAATCGGCTAAAATCGTTTATGAAAATTAATTGCTGCATCAACAGAACTCTTGATTGACTTGAGAATTTTTGACCCGAGTCCTGGATGGATCTCACGAAAAAAATATTATAAACGTAATGTTCTCATAAACTGGCATATATCACAGAAAATGCTCTTTGATATTATAAAATTGAGACATTTAGATGTTTGTTGCGCAATAAAAATTTCAACCACGACGATTTCAAACAGAAAAATGAAAACTTACTCCGAATCGAGACAAAAAACGTGCCGGGATGGATCTTTTGAACAGGTGCGCGTGACGTAGTATGATGCTTTTGTAATATATACACATGACTTAATAACAGTAATATATTTATACAGTAAAGAATACCGTTCAGAAAAGGAAGGAGGACACTTTTGAATATCGCATTTTTGGAAAGAAATAATGATGCTAGAGTGTAAACAAAGTGTAATCTGGCTTTTTTTTTTATAGTGAAAGGGGCATAACTCCTAAATTAGCTAGCCAATATCAGTTATAATTGAACCTGATTGTGAGCTTATGGTCATAAACCTTTTCCTAAAGTTTAAAGATGATTGCTATAAAATTGTAGACGCTAAGTTGTAAACAATGTGAAATCTGGCATTTTTTATAATGAAAGGGACATAACTCCTGACCTAATTTGCTAATCTCAGCCATAATCAAACTCGATCGAAACATTATGGTCATAAACATGGTCATAAAGTTTGAAGATGATTGCTCAAAAGAACCAAGATGCTTGAGTGTCAACAAAGTGTAATTTGGCATTTCTTATATTAAAAGGGGAATTAACTCCTGACCTAATTGACCAATCTCAGCCATAATCAAACTTGATCGATACATTATGGTCACAAATATTGTCATAAAGTTTGAAGATAATTGCTCAAAAGATTAAGATGCTAGTGTGTAAAAGTGAAATCTGGTATTTTTTTATATTAAAAGGGGCTTAACTCCTGACCTTATTGACCGATCTCAGCCATATTCGAAGTTAATCGAGACAATATAGTCATAAACATTGTCATAAAGTTTGAAGATGATTGCTCAAATTGAAAGGGGCTTAACTCCTGACCGTATTGGCTAATCTTAGCCATTATCAAACTCGATCGATATATATAGGTCATGAACAATGTCATGAAGATGATTGCTCAAAGGAATGAAGATGATGGGTTGTAAACAATGTGGAATCCGCACTTTTATATTAAAAGGGGCTTGACTCCTGACCTAATTGACCGATCTCAGCAATAATGAAACTCGATCGAGACATTATGGTCACAAATATTGTCATAAAGATTCAAGATGATTGCTCAAAAGATAAAGATGCTAGTGAAATCTGGCATTTTTTTATATTAAAAGGGGCATAACTCCTGACTTAATTGACCAATCTCAGCCATATTTGAACTTAATTGAGACATCATAGTCATAAACATTGTCATAAAGTTTGAAGATGATTGCTCAAAAGACGAAGATGCTAGAGTGTAAACAAAGTGAAATCTGGCATTTTTAGCTCACCTAAGCACAACGTGCTCATGGTGAGCTTTTGTGATCGCCTTTCGTTCGTCGTCCGTGCGTGCGTGCGTCCGTCGTCAACAATTTCTTTAAACAACATCTCTTTCTACACTACTCACTGGATTTTTGATAAGACTTCACAGGAATGTTCATTATGGGGCCCTTTACCAAAGTTGTTAAAATTATTATTGGTCAAAAATCTTGGTCACAGAGCCTAAAAATAAATTTTAAAAATGCAAAATTTAAAAAATCTTCTTCTCCGAAACCACAAGGCCTAGCCTTTTGATTTTTGGTATGTAGCATGATCTTATGACTCTCTACCAAGATTGTTCAAATCATTACCCTGGGGTCAAAATTGGCCCCGCCCCAGGGGTCACTTGATTTTTAAAAGGCTAATATAGGAAAAAACTTGAAAATCTTCTTCTCAGAAACCACGAGGCCTGGGGTTTAGATATTTAGTGTGAAGCATTGTCTAGTAGATCACAACCAAGTTTGTTCAAAATCTTGGCCACCCAGCAAGCATGGGTATATCGTGCCGATATCAGTACACTGATATCAGTTTGCGACATCGGGCCGATATACAGCCGATATCCCAACCTGCAGATCCAGTAGCATTGAGTAAATTGTATCATGAATCCAAATGTAAATATAAAACAGCACATAAACATATTTTGTTGTGCAAGTGTAAATAAACAAGGATTTGTTTTATATAAAATTCAGATCGTTTCCACATATCGGTCCTATATCGGGCTGATATCAAAAATTACTTTCACAAAGGATGTAACTCTCCTTGGAGTGTAGGTTCAAAAAGTAAATAGGAAACAATTTTATATTAATAAGTAGGGAAGATAAATGTGCTAAATCTTTCTAATATTTTTATTTAAACATTTAAATTAAAAAAAAAATTTGTTAAAAAAAATCAAATATTAGCCTCGTTTTGATTTTGACTGCATTCCCATGCCACCATGCTCTTTGAGTTTGAATTTTCTTCAGATGTTTGGTCATCTTAAACCGGGTAAGTCCATTTAACGTATAAACACAAATGACCATTTAAACCTGATCTTAAATACCATTTGATTTTAATATTTTATTCTTGCATGTATGTTAGCATAAGGCAGTTTTTTGTTGTTTGTTTTTTGTTATGTCATGGGTTTTCGCGACAGTCACTTCGTAAAATTTGATTGCATCCTAACTTAAAAAAATAAAGAAATAAAACTTGTTGTGTATGAGATATCGTACTACATGTTCATATACTGATACACAATCTTGTATTGTTTTTTTTATAAACACTGTTGAGTTTTATTTTGTATACACATTCTTATCCAATTTGACATATATTCAGGGGCCAATTGAGGGAGTTGTTTACCTCGTCTCCATAGTACATGAATATACAATGGCGTGCCTGGACCCAATGTCGGTATACGCACCATGGCTAGGGTGGGTCTTTGGGCATGCTTACCCGGGGGAAAATGCCCCTGGAACGCCGTAGGAGCATTTTAAAGGGTGATAAGTACATACAAAAACTGTAAAATCATAATGAAAATATATAAAAACGCGCAGTATTTTTAACTAATGTATTAGGATAACACTACCTATGGACTGAAACCAAAAAAGTATTCATTGAAAAAAATCAGAAAAAAATCAATGTTTTTACATCAGAAAGAATAAAGTTTAAAACAAATACTGTTTGTTTGTACTTTTTGTTTCAAAATAACGGTGTCATGAAATTCTAAACGTTTGGGAAAAAAAGAAAGATGAAACTGTCGCGATCGTCTTTAAGCGTTCTTATACTGACATTGTGATAACTTATTATCCAAACAATTTGGGGTACCCGAAATATGTTTACATGTCCGAAACATTGCGATTATAAACTATAGTATACGCCCCGGGATTGAAATTGAACCTTTCTAGCGTTTGCTTCAATACTGAATCATTTAGTTAAAAAAACAACTTTGAATGAGATATGAATCTTGAATAATAGCTCAATAGATTAACTGTAGGTCCTTTTCAAAACGATAAAAATAGAAGCCAATAATTCAAATGCAGAAATGATTATGGATATTAAGTTTTAAAAGTCAATAAAATTAATAGTCTGGTATTATAATCTAGCACTAAATTTTTCACCTCCGAGCTACGAACCCACGTGGAGTGATACTGAGAGGAGTTGTAGACAGAGTCGTTACCACTGGGCCAACTTCGGAGCCTTATTGTAAACCGATTTAAAACACCTATAACACTGTCCTTTGTCTAGTTAATAAAACGACTCCCTTTCTTTAGAAAAAATATAAATACTAAAATAAGCTCGGTTTTGAAAACACTGAGTTAGTTATTCGTATTTTGTTGAGCCTCTGGAAGGTAAAATAACTTAGTATGTAACATATTTCAGTGAAATTATTAATGTTCAAAGAAATACAGTCATTTTCAGAAAAGACTAATAAATCTAAATATAGAACCAATTTAAAACCCGTTCGAAAGATATTACAAGTAGGGTTTATAAAGTGTGGATTATGTCAGTCAGACCCAAGTAAGTTTCTGCACAATGCAGACATACCCTAACGTTCGCCGGGTGCGAACTCGATCGGCCTTTACCGTTGTACGGTTTAGGTCTCAATTACAGCATGATCCTGGTCGTGGGCTCTCATGCACAGATTTTACCTTTCTTCTTTCTTTTTACTATTCCATCTTAAATACCCTTGCTCTATGGTCTCCTCTTTCCCATCTCCGGCTATCTCTATCTCTTCAACTAAAAGCTACATTCACTGTATCCAGCTCTTAAGCTACTCCCCTTTTCAAAGTCTCTTCCTCTTTATAGCTCTTGCATTTCTTTACCAGTAAAACCTTCATTTTTTTCTTTCACTATAGTCTACCTTTATTCGTGTGTCGAAAAAAAACGTGTAATGAGAGAAGACAATGGACAAAAATGTCGCTAGTTACTTTGAAAGCGGGTAAGGAATCGCGGATGAGATAGAGTGACTGAGATAAGAAAAGGAGAAAGATTTGGAGACAGAATATTTATATAAAAGAGACACTATATAAAAAGAAAAATAAGAATACTGGAGACGAAAAAAAAAAACAAAAAAAAGAGTTTAAATCTAAAATGCATGAGAGCCCACGACCAGGATCATGCTTTAATTTGAGACACACACAACTCCAGTGCCTTCAGCGCTATGATTTGTTGGAACCAATGGATGAGCCAAATTTGAAAAATTGGAGCCATGTTTTTTTGTTTTTTTTTTCTTTTCATTAGCCATTTAATTAGTCAACAATATACAAAAACGCGAAGATTTCAACACAAATTAAGGACTCATACACGTATGCATAAGAACAATAAAGATGTTTCAGTGCTTATATAATTCATAACAACATTTTATATCTTAACATGTTCATGTTACATACATGTTGTTGCATACCTAGCTACGTTTACTTTCTTCATGAATCATGGCAGAAATGAAATAATTAATATCTAAGCCTTCATGCAGATGTTACAGAACATTGCCCTAGTCCGATCTCAGCTATATGTAACCATTGAGTTAACAGGTTGGCATATTGAATGTATTTCAATTACTATCAGAAGACATGAAAAAGGCGAGGAAAGATGAGCTGATCAAGAAAGTATCTTACCGTAAAATATATACCTTAATGTTAAATTAGCCTGTTTGTGCTTATAGATATGATTTTTGTAATATCGTTCTAGGCAAATCCATTCAAAATAAATTTCTCTGTATCTAATTACGAGGGCAAATATATGCCTTACCCTGGTAAGGCGATGTTTTTTATAGCGTTTTTGGCGTTTTTAAACTTTCGATTTTTCAAATCAATTGTACGCACGTGCGTTAGTGCGTAAGCCCAGGCACGCCCTTGATATAGGTCAGATTGGATATTAAGCCGGATGCCAGTGTTTGTATATTCACGAATTGATGTTTACTTTTCCTTTCACCTTGCAGGCTGTGTGGACATACCTTCAAAACTGCATTGAAACGCCTGCCGAAAGAAACATCTCAAGCAAAGTGCTAGAGAGATATGCCTTCACGGGAAAGAAGAGGAAACTTGATGCTGAATAACGTTCGATACAGTAAGTTGAATTTTTTTTCAAACCAATACTAAGAAATTGTCAATTCAAAGAAAGTATCACATGTCAGCAAACATGTATTTGAAATAAACCATTATCATTGTTAAGAGAGTGTCTGAGCTATTACAACTCCTATAGCTTTGTAATTATAAAATTTAAAGCAAATTAAAGCTGCTAAACCAATAATTCTATACCAATTTACTATCTCGTTAAATGAAAAAGATAATAAAAATGTCTTCTTCCTTTGAAATAAATTATTAAAAGTGTTGTATAGTCAGTTTGATGCAGCTAATAAGATGTTTATATCAACCTCTTTTGTTTGTGTCCTGAACAGAATGTGGACAGAAAAAAAGTATCAACAAAAACCGCCAGCACTGAAGGTGAGGATGCCTTGAAGGACTGGCTTAAGAGGGGCCAAATACCGGAAGGAGTTACATAGTAGAAGCAACATTCACTTTTGACTCCAGAACCCCAAAGTTTTCCAGAGATGGTGGAAACAGTGGATACACCATAATTATCTGAAAGACGACTTTGATGATTTTTAGTGTGTTTTGTGCATCCACAAAATATCAACAAAGAGACACTAGCTCTATAGTGGAATAGTGAGTTTAATTCCAACACTCGTATGTGATATGTGCAAACTGAGGCCATACTGCAAACAAGGTCCATTTGAAAGACTATTTATTCACTAAATGGATTATTACTGTTTGTATATTAGATATATTTTTGATTACAGATGTGTGTATATATTTTGTTCTCATCATTTACTCTTAAACTTTCCTCACACAAGTGCATGATTGATTTTTTTCAATTTTTTTTTTTTTTTTTTTTTTTTTTGCTTTAAAAGTCACTGGAGTCTTATTTTATTAAAGATTTAATTTAACTTATAAACCCTGTTGCCAATGATTTGAATCAATGTTCCAACTTATTTTCAGCAAGAAATTGTCTGGTAATTTGTCAACCACTTCACAATTTCATTATGTAAGGCCATTTGTTGGGAAATGTATGTAGGTCCAATCAAGGCACACCTATATCGGTCAGATATAGGTATATTGATATCCACCCAATATAGGCAAAACTGATATTGGTCCTATATCGGTCCAATGTCGGATTGATATTCAAAAAGATATCGGGCCGATATAGCATTCACTTTGCAAAAACGATGTTGCCCTGATATTGAAAACCGATATTGGTCCGATATACAAAACAATGTTGGTCCGATATCGGTCCGATATTCGATGCTTGCTGGGCAGGGGTCAAATTTGGCCCTGTCAAGGGGTCACCTGATTTAACATAGGCTAATATAGGAAAAAAAAACTTGAAAAATTTTCTTCTCAGAAACCACAAGGCATAGAGTTAAGATATTAGGTGTGTAGCATTGTCTAGTGGATCTCTATCAAGTTTGTTCAAATCATGACCCTGGGGTCAAAATAGGCCCCGCCCCAGGGGTCACTTGATTAAACATATGCTAATATGAAAAAAACTTGAAAAATCTTCTTCTCAGAAACCACAAGGCTGGAGTTTAGATATTTGTATGTAGCATTGTCTACTGGGTCTCTACCACGTTTTTACAAATCATGACCATTGGGTCAAATTTGGCCCCACCAAAGGGGTCCCTGATTTTACATAGGCTAATATAGGGAAAAACTTGAAAAATCTTCTCAGAAACCACAAGGCCTGGTGTGTAGCGGTCCTCAGTTTTTCAAATCAGCCAGGGTCAAATTGGCCCCACCCCAGGGGTCACTTGATTTAACATAGACTAATATAGGAAAACCTGAAAAAATCTTCTCAGAAACACAAAGCCTGTTTAGATATTTGGTATGCAACATCGGCTAATAGACCTCTACCAAGTTTGTTCAATTCATGACCCTGGGGTCATAATTGACTCTGCCCCAGGAGTCACTTGATTTTACATAGCCTAATGATACCAGGTGAGCGACCAGGCATGCCCTCTTGTTTGATATTGAAGGGGGCTTTACTCCTGACCTAATTGGCTAATCTCAGCCATAATCAAACTCGATCGATACATTATGGTCATGAACAATGTCATTAAGTTTGAATGTCACTAAGTGTGAAAAAGTTTATAAAAGGGGGAAAATGAATCCGCAGTAGGGTGGGTTTTATTTTGACTGAGCAGTAGCCCTACTGAATAAGCACGATGTGGTCATCAGATAAACAAGTCAGTACTGCAATACAATAGAAACATTTTAAGAAACTGCGTGCACCTTAATTATCATCGAAGACAAGAAATATTTCGAAAAACCTGGTAAAATATGCACATATTGTCGAAACGAAACCCGTTGAAAAGGCTGTAACAAAATGAAAACTGCGCCGTACCATATTTATATGCAACTGCGTATTACCATTTTGTAAAAATCATTGTTTTGTCGAAAAATAGTTATCTGCTTCAATTCGGACTTTGTATCGTGACGTGAAAACGTATTTTGTAACGTATCTAAAACACGAGTATTAATACAGTTTAAAGGTGAAAATAGTGGACACAGCAATTTCAACTGCGCCTACCCTGTCAAATGTTTCGTAAATTCTCCGCTTCGAATTTTCAGTTCGCTATAACTTTTGCTTTACAAAATAGATTTTCAAGTTGTATACACCATATGAAGCAGAAAAATTAGTAGTGCGTTCATATATGTATCTCGTTATCATGCAGTTCCTACAGGAACAGTAATGAACAAAAATGAATGGTACGACGCTGTTTTGATTCCTGGCCCTGATAACAGTAACATTGACATACTGTAGACTAACGCAAATGGTATAATAATGCAAATATCTGCTGTAAAATGACAGTCAAACGCATCAAATAACGCTATATAGTGTTTTCCATGGATGTCAAAACACACTCATTGTTTACATTTTGTAATCTGAAATAGACTGTTTATCTGCTACGTCATCAATTTATGTACTCCCGAATCGTTAACGGAGACATACGAAAGGTATGTGGAAAACGAAAAATCTAAATAATTCTTCCATAATTTCTTCTAATAATATAACTTAAAGTGTTTATTGTGTTGCTCGAGTATTAAAGCTGCATAACTTCTAACATAAGTCTTCATAGCCCAAGTGCGAACGACATACATGAGTATATGCGCTGAAAATTTTTACTGAACATATTGTATTGTAAAACTTTAAAATTTTGTTCCGTTCCGTGAAATACCAATTCCTCAGAGTGGTTGGTACGAGTATTTTACGGAACGAAACATATTACGCTGTCACTCTCCAATCTCACAGCAATTCTGTAATCAAATCAATGATGCTATAATTCATACATAAAATGACATTTTTTCTTGAAATTGGAAAACAATATGTCTTATTACTGCACAGATATGTTTGTATCTATTTATGTATGTGTGTAAGGGTATGTATATGTATGCTAAGTATTTGTTTGTAAATGAGTAATTGTATTTTATTGATGGAAGGTAAATACACATGAGCACGCACATTTATACATGTTTATACACAAATACATTTTCATGTTATTATCTCTTTTTAGCACACACACATACACAAACAAGAAGAGAGGCGATAATCATTCGAGCAACGGCGATCTTTAAAAGTTACTATTAAAACCACGGCTAATCTCATATGATCGAAACGCGTTGCACAGATGCCAAAATACTTTTTTTTTCTTTTGATATGATTTTAAATGTATATGAGCATCTGCTTTCTCTTCCCCTCTCTCTAGCTAGTATTGAAATGTTTACTTTTAATAGATAGATTTAATCATTCGTAAAAAACGATGGTAATATGAAAAACATCCCATTTTTAACATAAACAAAATATATTTTTCAAAAAAAGATACTAGGCCGTGGTAACCAGCTTGATGATTAGTGTCTGAATTACTTAACATGTAATATATTTTGTTGTTGGTTTAATAGTTACGTATTTCCTGTGTCAGTGCAGCTCTTTTAAATACCACGGATCCAATTAATTTGTACAATCTTGGTAGACACTTACAGCCTTAAAACATCTGCGCATTAGACTTCGTTTCGCGGGCTACAAAACGAAACCGGATCAATAGAATCGAGTTAAATATATCACTGTAACCTATATACATGTAGTATTTGTTTTCGTTAAATAACATCCTTTGTTTAGAGACATTATCATTAACTTCTTATATAAAACTGCAGTGCAGTAACTTAATTCCCCTATACTGATGAGGTCATCAGTGACTTATGAGTTTATAAACATTCTGGAAGGAATGGGTTGTCCCAGTAAATCATGTACTGGGCTTACTGTATAAAAAGTAACTACTGCACAAGCTTCCAATTTTCAAGTATATACACATATTGTGGGTGTACATGCAAAATTTCAGGAAAATATACCTAATTATAGCATCTCTGCACACAATACACAACCATAAGGTAAGTGGACCTGGCGCACACCGACGACATCCTGTACTCTTACCCTTCAACGTCATGCACATAACGCTTACCCTTTTTCAAAGTATATTCCGTTGTGTGCGATACACTAGCGATGTGGTTATACTCACTTTTGATACATGTCACCGAATCGTCCACTTTCAAATGACCGGTTGAACTGTTGTATCACTAACATCAACTCTTCTCTGTCCTGAAAACGTTTACCCCGAAGATACGACTTCAACTGCGGAAAGTAGGCAAAGTCCAGTAGGGCGAGGTCCGGTGAGTATGGTGGGTGCGCAGCTCCCTGTACACCCAGAACACCGATCTCCAGCTGTGTCCTGGCAGAAGTATGACTGGGCGCGTTGTCCTGGTGAAGAATAACATTTTCGATGTTATAGTACAGGGCTGGGCACTTCTTGCGCAATGCGTTCAGGAGTATTGTCTGAAGTGAAACAACACGGACTATTAAGTTTCGTGAAAAGCCTGCTGATGTTCGTGAAGCCCACCCAGCAAGCATGGGTATATGTGCCGATATCAGTACACTGATATCAGTTTGCGACATCGGGCCGATATACAGCCGATATCCCAACCTGCAGATCCAGTAGCATATGTATCATGAATCCAAATGTAAATATCAACAGCACATAAACATATCTTGTTGTGCAAGTGTAAATAAACAAGGATTTGTCTGTATAAAATTCAGATCGTTTCCATATATCGGGCTGATATCAAAAATTACTTTCACAAAGGATGTAACTCTCCTTGGAGTGTAGGTTCAAAAAGTAAATAGGAAACAATTTTATATTAATAAGTAGGGAAGATATATGGCTAAATCTTTCTAATATTTTTATTTGATTTAATATCATTTGTTTAATTGAAATAAACATTTAAATTAAAAAAAAAATGTTAAAAAAAAATCAAATATTAGCCTCGTTTTGATTTTGACTGCATTCCCATGCCACCATGCTCTTTGAGCTTGAATTTTCTTCAGATGTTTGGTCATCTTAAACCGGGTAAGTCCATTTAACGTATAAACACAAATGACCATTTAAACCTGACCTTAAATACCATTTGATTTTAATATTTTATTCTTGCATGTATATTAGCATAAGGCAGTTTTTTTTTGTTTGTTTTTTTGTTATGTCATGGGTTTTCGCGACAGTCACTTCGTAAAATTTGATTGCATCCTTACTTAAAAAAATAAAGAAATAAAACTTGTTGTGTATGAGATATCGTACTACATGTTCATATACTGATACACAATCTTGTATTGTTTTTTTTTTATAAACACTGTTGAGTTATATTTTGTATAAACATTCTTATCCAATTTGACATATATTCAGGGGCCAATTGAGGGAGTTGTTTACCTCGTCTCTATAGTACATGAATATACAATGGCGTGCCTGGACCCAATATCGGTATACGCACCATGGCTAGGGTGGGTCTTTGGGCATGCTTCCCCGGGGGAAAATGCCCCTGGAACGCCGTAGGAGCATTTTAAAGGGTGATAAGTACATACAAAAACTGTAAAATCATAATGAAATATGATAAAAACGCGCAGTATTTTTAACTAATGTATTAGGATAACACTACCTCGGTATATGGACTGAAACCAAATAAGTATTCATTGAAAAAAATCAGAAAAAAAAATCAATGTTTTTACATCAGAAAGAATAAAGTTTAAAACAAATACTTTTTGTTTCAAAATAACGGTGTCATGAAATGCTAAACGTTTGGGAAAAAAAGAAAGATGAAACTGTCGCGATCGTCTTTAAGCGTTCTTATACTGACATTGTGATAATTTATTATCCAAAAAAATTGGGGTACCCGAAATATGTTTATTGTCCGAAACATTGCGATTATAAACTATAGTATACGCCCCGGGATTGAAATTGAACCTTTCTAGCGTTTGCTTCAATACTGAATGATTTAGTTAAAAAAACAACTTTGAATGAGATATGAATCTTGAATAATAGCTCAACAGATTAACTGTAGGTCCTTTTCAAAACGATAAAAATAGAAGCCAATAATTCAAATGCAGAAATGATTATGGTATTAAGTTTTAAAGTCAATAAAATTAATTATTAAAAATTTTCACCTCCGAGCTACGAACCCACGTGGAGTGATACTGAGAGGAGTTGTAGACAGAGTCGTTACCACTGGGCCAACTTCGGAGCCTTATTGTAAACCGATTTAAAACACCTATAACACTGTCCTTTGTCTAGTTAATAAAACGACTCCCTTTCTTTAGAAAAAATATAAATACTAAAATAAGCTCTGTTTTGAAAACACTGAGTTAGTTATTTGTATTTTGTTGAGCTTCTGGAAGGTAAAATAACTTAGTATGTAACATATTTCAGTGAAATAATTAATGTTCAAAGAAACACAGTCATTTTCAGAAAAGACTAATAAATCTAAATATAGAACCAATTTAAAACCCGTTCGAAAGATCTTACAAGTAGGGTATATAAAGTGTGGATTATGTGAGACGGCAGTCAGACCCAAGTAAGTTTCTGCACAATGCAGATATACCCTAACGTTCGCCGGGTGCGAACTCGATCGGCCTTTACTGTTGTACGGTTTAGGTCTCAATTACAGCATGATCCTGGTCGTGGGCTCTCATGCACAGATTTTACATTTCTTCTTTCTTTTTACTTTTCCATCTTAAATACCCTTGCTCTATGGTCTCCTCTTTCCCATCTCCGGCTATCTCTATCTCTTCAACTAAAAGCTACATTCACTGTATCCAGCTCTTTAGCTATCCCCCTTTTCAAAGTCTCTTCCTCTTTATAGCTCTTGCATTTCTTTACTAGTAAAACCTTCTTTTTTTCTTTCACTATAGTCTACCTTTATTCGTGTGTCGAAAAAGAAACGTGTAATGAGAGAAGACAATGGACAAAAATGTCGCTAGTTACTTTGAAAGCGGGTAAGGAATCACGGATGAGATAGAGTGACTGAGATAAGAAAAGGAGAAAGATTTGGAGACATAAATATTTATAAAAGAGACACTATATAAAAAGAAAAATAAGAATACTGGAGACGAAAAAAAAAAAGAAAAAAAGTTGAAACCTAAATGCACGAGAGCCCACGACCAGGATCATGCTTTAATTTGAGACACACACAACTCCAGTGCCTTCAGCGCTATGATTTTTTGGAACCAATGGATGAGCCAAATTTGAAAAATTGGAGCCATGTTTTTTTTGTTTTTTCTTCTTTTCATTAGCCATTTAATTAGTCAATAATATACAAAAACGCGAAGATTTCAACACAAATTAAGGACTCAAATACGTATGCATAAGAACAATAAAGATGTTTCAGTGCTTATATAATTCATAACAACAATTTTTGCAAGTAAGTTGATAAAATATTTAAATTGTTTTTGTAGTAAATAATATAATAGTTATATCTTAACACTGTTCATGCTTACATACATGTTGTTGCATACCTAGCTACGTTTACTTTCTTCATGAATCATGGCAGAAATGAAATAATTAATATCTAAGCCTTCATGCAGATGTTACAGAACATTGCCCAAGTCCGATCTCAGCTATATGTAACCATTGAGTTAACAGGTTGGCATATTGAATGTATTTTGCATACCTAGCTACGTTTAGTTTCTTGATATGATTTTTGTAATATCGTTCTAGGCAAATCCGTTCAAAATAAATTTCTCTGTATCTAATTACGAGGGCAAATATATGCCTTACCCTGGTAAGGCGATGTTTTTTATAGCGTTTTTGGCGTTTTTAAACTTTCGATTTTTCAAATCAATTGTACGCACGTGCGTTAGTGCGTAAGCCCAGGCACGCCCTTGATATAGGTCAGATTGGATAATAAGCCGGATGCCAGTGTTTGTATATTCACGAATTGATGTTTACTTTTCCTTTCACCTTGCAGGCTGTGTGGACATAACTTCAAAACTGCATTGAAACGCCTGCCGAAAGAAAACATCTCAAGCAAAGTGCTAGAGAGATATGCCTTTACGGGAAAGAAGAGGAAACTTGATGCTGAATAACGTTCGATACAGTAAGTTGATTTTTTTTTTCAAACCAATACTAAGAAATTGTCAATTCAAAGAAAGTATCACATGTCAGCAAACATGTATTTGAAATAAACCATTGTCATTGTTAAGAGAGTGTCTGAGCTATTACAACTCCTATAGCTTTGTAATTATAAAATTTAAAGCAAATTAAAGCTGCTAAACCAATAATTCTATACCAATTTACTATCTCGTTAAATGAAAAAGATAATAAAAATGTCTTCTTCCTTTGAAATAAATTATTAAAAGTGTTGTATAGTCAGTTTGGTGCAGCTAATAAGATGTTTATATCAACCTCTTTTGTTTGTGTCCTGAACAGAATGTGGACAGAAAAAAAGTATCAACAAAAACCGCCAGCACTGAAGGTGAGGATGCCTTGAAGGACTGGCTTAAGAGGGGCCAAATACCGGAAGGAGTCACATAGTAGAAGCAACATTCACTTTTGACTCCAGAACCCCAAAGTTTTCCAGAGATGGTGGAAACAGTGGATACACCATAATTATCTGAAAGACGACTTTGATGATTTTTAGTGTGTTTTGTGCATCCACAAAATATCAACAGAGACACTAGCTCTATAGTGGAATAGTGAGTTTAATTCCAACATTCGTATGTGATATGTGCAAACTAAGGCCATACTGCAAACAAGGTCCATTTGAAAGACTATTTATTCACTAAATGGATTATTACTGTTTGTATATTAAATATATTTTTGATATATATATATATATTTTGTTCTCATCATTTACTCTTAAACTTTCCTCACACAAGTGCATGATTGATTTTTTTTTTTTTTTTTTTTTGCTTTAAAAGTCACTGGAGTCTTATTTTATTAAAGATTTAATTTAACTTATAAACCCTGTTGCCAATGATTTGAATCAATGTTCCAACTTATTTTCAGCAAGAAATTGTCTGGTAATTTGTCAACCACTTCACAATTTCATTATGTAAGACCATTTGTTGGGAAATGTATGTAGGTCCAATCAAGGCACACCTATATCGGTCAGGTATATTGATATCCACCCAATATAGGCAAACTGATATTGGTCCTATATCGGTCCAATGTCGGATTGATATTCAAAAAGATATCGGGCCGATATAGCATTCACTTTGCAAAAACGATGTTGCCCTGATATTGAAAACCGATATTGGTCCGATATACAAAACAATGTTGGTCCGATATCGGTCCGATATTCGATGCTTGCTGGGCAGGGGTCAAATTTGGCCCTATCAAGGGGTCACCTGATTTAACATAGGCTAATATAGGGGAAAAAAATAAAAAAAATTCTTCTCAGAAACCACAAGGCATAAGGTCAAGATATTAGGTGTGTAGCATTGGATTTCTATCAAGTTTTTAAAATGACCCGGGGCAAAATTGGCCCAGCACCAGGGGCCACTTGATTAAACATAGGCATATATAGAAAAAAAATTAAAAACCTTTTTCTCAAACCCCTTTTTAAACCTTGGGTCAAATTTGGCCCCACCAAAGGGGTCCCTGATTTTACATAGGCTAATATAGGGAAAAACTTGAAAAATCTTCCACAAGGCTTGGTGTGTAGCATTGTCTAGTGGATCTCTATCAAGTTTGTTCAAATCATGACCCTGGGGTCAAAATAGGCCCCGCCCCAGGGGTCACCTGATTTAAGCATTGTCTAGTAGATCACAACCAAGTTTGTTCAAATCATGGCCCTGGGGTCAAATTTGGCTCTGCCAAGGGGGCACCTGATTTAACATAGGCTAATTAATGGAAAAAACTTGAAAAATTTTCTTCTCAGAAACCACAAGACATAGAGTTAAGATATTAGGTGTGTAGCATTGTCTAGTGGATTTCTATCAAGTTTGTTCAAATCATGACCCTGGGGTCAAAATAGGCCCCGCCCCAGGAGTCACTTGATTAAACATAGGCTAATATGGAAAAAAAATGAAAAATCTTCTTCTCAGAAACCACAAGGCCTGGAGTTTAGATATTTGGTGTGCAGCATTGTCTAGTAGATCACAACCAAGTTTGTTCAAATCATGGCCCTGGGGTCAAATTTGGCTCTGCCAAGGGGGGGCACCTGATTTAACATAGGCTAATATGGGAAAGAAACTTGAAAAATTTTCTTCTCAGAAACCACAAGGCCTGGAGTTAAGATATTAGGTGTGTAGCATTGTCTAGTGGATCTCTATCAGGGTCACTTGATTTTACATAGCCTAATGATACCAGGTGAGCGACCAGGCATGCCCTCTTGTTTGATATTTACTCCTGACCTAATTGGCTAATCTCAGCCATAATCAAACTCGATCGATACATTATGGTCATGAACAATGTCATTAAGTTTGAATGTCACTAAGTGTGAAAAAGTTTATAAAAGGGGGGAAATTAATCCGCAGTAAGGTGGGGTTTATTTTGACTGAAAAGTAGCCCTACTGAATAAGCACGATGTGGTCATCAGATAAACAAGTCAGTACTGCAATACAATAGAAATATGTTAAGAAACTGCGTGCACCTTAATAATCATCGAAGACAAGACATATTTCGAAAAACCTGGTAAATTATGCACATATTGTCGAAACGAAACCCGTTTGAAAAGGCTGTAACAAAATGAAAACTGCGCCGTACCATATTTATATGCAACTGCGTCTTACCATTTTGTAAAAATCATTGTTTTGTCGAAAAATAGTTATCTGCTTCAATTCGGACTTTGTATCGTGACGTGAAAACGTATTTTGTAACTTATCTAAAACACGAGTATTAATACAGTTTAAAGGTGAAAACAGTGGACACAGCAATTTCAACTGCGCCTACCCTGTCAAATGTTTCGTAAATTCTCCGCTTCGAATTTTCAGTTCGCTATAACTTTTGCTTTACAAAAAAGATTTTCAAGTTGTATACACCATATGAAGCAGAAAAATAAGTAGTGCGTTCATATATGTATCTCGTTATCACGCAGTTCCTACAGGAAACAGTAATGAACAAAAATGAATGGTACGACGCTGTTTTGATTCCTGGCCCTGATAAAGTAACATTGACATACTGTAGACTAACGCAAATGATATAATAATGCAAATATCTGCTGTAAAATGACAGTCAAAACGTATCAAATAACGCTATATAGTGTTTTCCATGGATGTCAAAACACACTCATTGTTTACATTTTGTAATCTGAAATAGACTGTTTATCTGCTACGTCATCAATTTATGTACTCCCGAATCGTTAACGGAGACATACGAAAGGTATGTGGAAAACGAAAAATCTAAATAATTCTTCCACAATTTCTTCTAATAATATAAACTTAAAGTGTTTATTGTGTTGCTCGAGTATTAAAGCTGCATTACTTCTAACATAAGTCTTCATAGCCCAAGTGCGAACGACATACATGAGTATATGCGCTGAAAATTTTTACTGAACATATTGTATTGTAAAACTTTAAAATTTTGTTCCGTTCCGTGAAATACCAATTCCTCAGAGTGGTTGGTACGAGTATTTTACGGAACGAAACATATTACGCTGTCACTCTCCAATCTCACAGCAATTCTGTAATCAAATCAATGATGCTATAATTCATACATAAAATGACAGTTTTTCTTGAAATTGGAAAACAATATGTCTTATTACTGCATAGATATTTTTGTATCTATTTATGTATGTATGTAAAGGTATGTATATGTATGCTAAGTATTTGTTTGTAAATGAGTAATTGTATTTTATTGATGGAAGGTAAATACACATGAGCACGCACATTTATACATGTTTATACACAAATACATTTTCATGTTATTACCTCTTTTTAGCACACACACATACACAAACAAGAAGAGAGGCGATAATCATTCGAGCAACGGCGATCTTTAAAAGTTACTATTAAAACCACGGCTAATCTCATATGATCGAAACGCGTTGCACAGATGCCAAAATACTTTTTTTTTTCTTTTGATATGATTTTAAATGTATATGAGCATCTGCTTTCTCTTCCCCTCTCTCTAGCTAGTATTGAAATGTTTACTTTTAATAGATAGATTTAATCATTCGTAAAAAACGATGGTAATATGGAAAACATCCCATTTTTAACATAAACTAAATATATTTTTCAAAAAGATACTAGGCCGTGGTAACCAGCTTGATGATTAGTGTCTGAATGACTTAACATGTAATATTTTTGTTGTTGGTTTAATAGTTACGTAATTCCTGTGTCAGTGCAGCTCTTTGAAATACCACGGATCCAAATAATTTGTACAATCTTGGTAGACACTTACAGCCTTAAAACATCTGCGCATTAGACTTCGTTTCGCGGGCTACAAAACGAAACCGGATCAATAGAATCGAGTTAAATATATCACTGTAACCTATATACATGTAGTATTTGTTTTCGTTAAATAACATTCTTTGTTTAGAGACATAATCATTCACTTCTTATATAAAACTGCAGTGCAGTAACTTAATTCCCCTATACTGATGAGGTCATCAGTGAATTATGAGTTTATAAACATTCTGGAAGGAATGGGTTGTCCCAGTAAATCATGTACTGGGCTTACTGTATAAAAAGTAACTACTGCACAAGCTTCCAATTTTCAAGTATATACACATATTGTGGGTGTACATGCAAAATTTCAGGAAAATATATCTAATTATAGCATTTGCACACAATACACAACCATCTGGTAAGTGGACCTGGCGCACACCGACGACATCCTGTACTCTTACCCTTCAACGTCATGCACATAACGCTTACCCTTTTTCAAAGTATATTCCGTTGTGTGCGATACACTAGCGATGTCGTTATACTCACTTTTGATACATGTCACCGAATCGTCCACTTTCAATGACGGTTGAACTGTTGTATCACTATATATCAACTCTTCTCTTTCCTGAAAACGTTTACCCCGAAGATGCCAATTCAACTGCGGAAAGTAAGCAAAGTCCAGTGGGAGAGGTCCGGTGAGTATGGTGGGTGCGCAGTCCCTGTACACCCAGAACACCGATCTCCAGCTGTGTCCTGGCAGAAGTATGACTGGGCGCGTTGTCCTGGTGAAGAATAACATTCTCGATGTTATAGTACAGGGCTGGGCACTTCTTGCGCAATGCGTTCAGGAGTATTGTCTGAAGTGAAACAACACGGACTATTAAGTTTCGTGAAAAAGCCTGCTGATATTCGTGAAGCCCACCCAGCAAGCATGGGTATATGTGCCGATATCAGTACACTGATATCAGTTTGCGACATCGGGCCGATATACAGCCGATATCCCAACCTGCAGATCCAGTAGCATAGAGTAAATTGTATCATGAATCCAAATGTAAATATCAACAGCACATAAACATATCTTGTTGTGCAAGTGTAAATAAACAAGGATTTGTCTGTATAAAATTCAGATCGTTTCCACATATCGGTCCTATATCGGGCTGATATCAAAATTACTTTCACAAAGGATGTAACTCTCCTTGGAGTGTAGGTTCAAAAAGTAAATAGGAAACAATTTTATATTAATAAGTAGGGAAGATAAATGTGCTAAATCTTTCTAATATTTTTATTTGATTTAATATCATTTGTTTAATTGAAACTAAACATTTAAATTAAAAAAAAAATGTTAAAAAAAATCAAATATTAGCCTCGTTTTGATTTTGACTGCATTCCCATGCCACCATGCTCTTTGAGTTTGAATTTTC
>CM037782.1:25923739-25973739 GCA_021229015.1 Solen grandis | reverse complement strand
AGCTAGAAACAAAAAAATAAATTGTACCCTTAGATGAGATAGTCCACTAGTCTGATAGGTCATTTGGGTGATTCCACTACATATGCAGAGGTGGAGAAGATAACATTACCACAAATACCATTCCTATAGCTTAGTCTGACCTTCTGGCAGAGGTCACATTTTCTGGACTGTGTTGCCCCACTGAGTTAGTGCAAAACTACATTACCTGCTACTATGTATGAGATACTAGGCTAGTTTTACACAAAGCCACCTGATAGAGATATAAGGGTTATTCATACTATCCTAAATCAGCAGCAGCATCAACATCATCATTAAAGTGATTGTGGGGGGGGGGGGTGAATATATGCAGATTGTCTGCCTTTACTTTGGTTCATGTCAGTGTTCCAGTACACAGGGATTACCAAACACCTCTTAAAAACCACAAACGAATGATTAAAAACACTTTGTAATAAATTGCAACTTATTTCATAATAATTAACCCTTTTCCTCATAGAGATCTATAAAATACCTATGTGAGTAGCATAAAACCCAATCAGCCTGCAAGTCCAACTGTTACTCGCAGGCTGATCAGGTTTTATGCTGTTTGCTGCTCCTTAGTGGTCTGGGGATGAGGATTTTACAATTAAATTTGGAAAGGTTTAAGTGGGGCTTTCTGCAGATCAGGATTTATATGGTACCTATAAAGGGCATCAAAATGAGTTTTTATGAGGGAAAAGGTTAAGGACCATCTCTCTTTTTGTCCATTTTCAATCAGCAGTACCACACTGAAATCTCATGATCACTGTTTTTTTTCCATACTATTGCTAAAATGGGTAAGAAAAACTGTCAAGTTCCTGAGAAACATGTATATCAGTATGATACATGTTTACTAGGTTGCATATAGAGCAGTGATACTCAGGTGAGCGATTTGAGGCCCTATGGGCCTCTTGTTACAAGATTTGTGTCCCTTGAAACTTAGTCTCTGTAGCTGATTGATATTGCAGCCTTGTGAACGCAACTCCTTCTACATTTCTGAATGAATCTTTTCAAAACTTGGTCAATGTCATTCTTAATGGGTAGATGTGCATGAAGTGGCAATTTTCCGGTCCATTGATTTTTACAAGATTTGTGTCCTTTGAAACTTAGTCTCTGTAGCTGATTGATATTTCAGCCTTGTGAATGCAATTTCTTGTATGTTTCTGACCTAATCTTTTCAAAACTTGGGCAATGTCATTACTATACTGGGTAGATATGCACAAAGCAGGGATTTTGATGTTCACAATAGTTATCCAAACATGGTCTCTTGAAAACACAACTCAAGTTTCTAAACAGGTAAAAGTGCATAAAGGGATCAGGGATTTTTTGGTACAGTGATTTTTGCAAGAGTTATGCGGAGAAAGAAAAAAGGATTCATATTGATACTGCTATTTGATCTATTATCATATTGGAAGCATTTTTAGGGTTCTATCTCTGTTCAGCTAAATTAATTGGTCTTACAGACTTCATTATGAGCTTATGCTTACAGAAATGTTAAAAGCAATAATTAAAAGACCCTCTTGGTCATTATATTTTGTGGCGGCGTATATTGTGGCATCACTGGCACTCTTGTTCAAATAAGCTGGCAGTTATTTTCACCTCAATGAGACAAATGCGACAGTGTGCAAAAGTTTAGTCCCTAGCTCAAAGGTGAAGGTCACATTTAGAGGTCAAAGGTCATTTGCTTGTTCAGGCTTGTAAACTAGACATGGATCGCAGGCTTTCCTATAAAATTGACAGTAATGTTAACAGCAATGAAGTGAAGTGTCAGGTACATGACAGTCATAGAAATTAGGATTAAAATTAAAAAGTCGGGCTAGTAAATAAACACTTTTTGCTTCCCCGAATGAAAATTTACCAGCCCGAATTAAATTCTGTTATATTTTACAAGTAATTCTTAAAAAAAAAAGATAAATACATCATGGCGGGGGGATAAAAATTCTTTGATGTTGGAAAGTATCCTTCTCAGATGTTAAGGATGGGATGACAAGACAGCACACAGAAATGGGCAAACAATTAACAGAGAAATAATTTTATCCCATTATAAGCATTTTTAAAAAAAACAGATAAAATACAACAACTTTATATTTAATGTTTGTGAATAGCATGCAGAAATAGTCTGTAAAAAGAAAAGTCCTCATCAATGGAAACCATAGAACTTAAATCACAATATAAAAGTTATCATCAACATCTATTTGCATTTTACTTTAATCAGTTTGTCGGAAGGTTTCTCCATTTAGCTTTTGTTTTTTAAAATTGCCAAAAAGGAAAATACTTTCTATATAGCTATAAAGGAAAATACAGTAGAACCTCGACAAACCGAACATCATTAAACCGAATTTCTCGCCATTTTGAAGTTTATTTTCGGTCCCGATTTCTTCCCTTCTTATTTTAACTAAAAATAAAATGTTTAATCCGAATTTCGCTATTTTGATTTTTTAGCTATTTCGAAGTAAAAATCCCAGTCCTGAGGTCGCAATTCAAGTAAATTTTTCAATTTTTATTTCGAAGTCAAATATCATAAATTTTCGTGTACTAATTATCATCCTTATTATCAATTGTATCCGGGTCAGTAACCAAGTTTATTGTGCGGAGGTACCTGGACCGATGGCTCAGGCAAGTTTTTTACACCTTTTTTCGAGATTTGGTTGGGCAACGTGTGTCCTACCGGAAATGTTGATTATTGCTAATCGATGTCTGACAGGTTGCATAATATGCATGTGCCAGCAGATAAACCAAGGTGTCAGATCTTTAGTACATTCCATATCATCGCATTTGTCACTGGCATGCGACGCTACCTGAAGCAGCAGATCAACGGTAAAAATATGTATCATTGTTTGACATGGTAGAATGATTATGTTCATCAGAAGCATCTAAATAGATCATGATATATTTTCATTACTTTTTATAACTTGCAAATAGTATATACGTACACCTAATAGGTGGTTTTATGGCATAACGATTTCCACAATATGCACCGGTAATGAAAACGCAGACATGCACGCTCACAAACTGGAATTTCCATCGGATTTTTAATCCGAATGATTGTTATTTCGAAGTTTTAAGCTTGGTTCCAAGGACTTCGATTTAATGAGGTTCTACTGTACTTTATATATAGCTATAACTATGTTGTTTATCTTTTAAAGAAAAAAAAGAATTGATAAAGTTATATAATAATGGCAAGTTTGCCAGTTTTATATGTCTCCGCTTTATCATAAAATTTTCTCATATGTATATTTTTTAGCTCACCTGAGCACGTGTGCTCAGGATGAGCTTTTAGGTTCGATGAATGTCCGTCGTCCGTCCGTCCGTCCGTCCGTCCGTCCGTCCGTCCGTCCGTCCGTCCGTCCGTCCGTCGTCCACAATTTGTTCGTTTGCACTCTAGCATCTTCATTTTATGAGCAATTATTTTCAAACTTTAAAACAATGTTTATAACCATAAAATCTCGGCCAAGTTCGATTATGGCTGATATCGTACCATTAGGTCAGGAGTTATGCCCCTTTTAATATTCAAAAAAGCCAGATTTCACATTGTTTGCACTCTAGCATCTTCATTTCATGAGCAATTATCTTCAAACTTTATATCAATGCTTATGACCATAAGGTCTCGATTGAGTTCGATTATGGCTGAGATTCATCAATTAGGTCAGGAGTTATGCCCCTTTTAATATAAAAAAAGCCATATTTCACGTTGTTTACACTCTAGCATCTTCCTTTTTTTAGCAATCATCTTCAAACTTAATGACATTGTTAATGACCATAATGTCTCGATTGAGTTCAATTGTGGCTGAGATGGGTCAATTAGGTCAGGAGTTATGCCCCTTTTAATACAAAAAATGCAAGATTTCACTTTGTTTATTCTCTACCAACTTCATTTTTTTAACAATCATTTTTGTGTCGCCTGCATAGCATGGCAGACACATAGGGATCACTTTGTCCGTCGTCGGCGTCGGCGTCGGCGTCGTCGTCGGTGTCGTCGGCGTCGTCGGCGTCACACTTTCTTGTCCGGAGCATAACTCGAAAAGTATTTGAGGTATCACCTTGAAACTTAAAACATGGATAGATCACATTGAGGTGGAGTGCAGTGCACAAGAATGATAACTCTGACTTTCGTATTTTCTGAGTTATTACCCTTTGTTGATTCTGAGATTTTATTTTTGTCCGGACCATAACTCAAAAAGTATTTGAGGTATCACCTTGAAACTTAAAACATGGATAGATCACATTGAGGTGGAGTGCAGTGCACAAGAATGATAACTCTGACTTTCGTATTTTCTGAGTTATTACCCTTTGTTGATTCTGAGATTTTATTTTTGGGGACTTGAAACTTCATAGATCTCAATGGTCTGAGTGCAGTGCACATGAATGATAACTCTGTTTCTCTTTTTCCTTGAGTTATTGCCCTTTGTTGATACTCAGACTTCATTTTTGTCTGGAGCATAACACGAAAAGTATTTGAGGTATTACTTTGAAACCTCACAGGTGGAAAGATCTCATGGAGTGCACTGTGCAAGAATGATAACTGTTGTATTTTTGGAGTTATTTCCCTTTGTTTATTTTTTTGGATTTAATTCTTGTGTGGTGCATAACTTGTAAAGTATTTGAAGTGTTGCCTTAAACATTTATAGTAGATAGATCTCATTGGTCTGAGTGCAGTACACAAGAATGATAACTCAATAATGATAATGATGACTACAAACTTGCAAAATATATATAATTAACGTCATAAGTGCTTAATGACGTCATAATTTTTCTTACAGTTTATGTTTTGAATTCATAGTCATTCTGACACTCCTCTGATGAAGACTGTATAGTCGAAAGTGCTCGGGAAAATTATTACATATTGCACTGTTTGAATATTTTATTCCCCCCCCCCCCCAAAAAAAAAAAAAAAAATATATATATATATATATATATATATATATATATATATATATATGTGTGTGTGTGTGTGTGATTTGGTGTTATTTTGTACCTCACAAAATAGATTATGCTTTATCAATAATTTGTCAAAAGATCGATTTTCTAGTCAATTCTTTCATCAAACATGCTTAAATGCAGGCGACACAAGTGTTCCGAGGAACACCCACATCTAGTTAAACTTTAAGACAATGTTTATGCCCATAATCTCACAATCGGGTTCAATTATAACTGATATTGACTTGTAAATTTAGGAGTTATGCCCATTTCACCATAAAAAAAAGCCAGATTTCACTTTTACACTCAAGCATCTTTATTTCTTAAGCAATCATCTTTCTCAGGTGAGCGACCAAGGGCCATCTTGGCCCTCTTGTTTCATATTGTCCTGCGGATTTTCATTTCGACAGCAAAGGAAAATTTCAGCCTGACATGATTGCGGGAAATAAATTGGTGTCTTCAATATCAATCATTTTTAGCTCACCTGAGCACACGTCAATCAAGAACTCAGATAATCAGCTGCTATTTTAAAAAGAACAAAAATAGTTTCTTTGTTTAGTGTTTTGCATGCATGTCAAACAATCCAAACAGCTGTGATAAATTATTATTCAGACAGGCTAAATCTTATCCATTTTGGACAATATTCAATGTTAATATTTTAAATTTCGTGCATGTGATTTTGTCTTGTCCCCTTTATTGGATAGGTCCTTAAAAAATTATGAACTTCATTTCCCTGCAGGAAATCATTAAATCATTAATGCAATCTTACGGACATCGTCTAGCGCTCACGCTTATCTATGTGCTAATTGGTCCATGCCCTATCATATTAGGTCGGGACCACTCAATGAGGGCTTGTGAACCAAAACATAGAAGTAAAGCATGTGCTTGAGAACTTCTGGTTAACTGCCAAATAGCCTAATAGAATGTAATGATGCATGCAACATGCACCTTATTTATAGAGAGAAAGGTACCTGTATTGCCGCTTCTTTAAACAATTCATTAAAAAAAAAAAAAAGCAGGCTGGAATGCCATCTTGTTTGAAGAAAAGTAATTAGTGAAGAGGTCGCCAATTCGGTCGCAGCTTATATGTAGTAAATGACTTTTAGCAGGTAAACGTGCCCAATGCCATACGCCGTCATGTTAATTTCTATTTATATCTAAATCTCCAAAAATTCAAAAATATTATTATAAGAAACAAACTGAAAACATTAAGAAATATTTAACAATTATGATTTATGACATACATGTATTATTATATTATGTAAAAGTTGAATGTGAGAAAATCTATAAATTCCATATTATTACATGTATAGTTCGCTTAAAATATATCTTTGATTTTTTTTTTCTCATGTCTCTGTACATTTATGCATGAATGTGTATATTTAAACAACATAATTATATTTCACCAGACGAGTGCCATACCTTCTTATCAGTGGGCACAGCATGTGTTTATTTTAACCGGATATGTCACCTTTATGTATCGCCGGTATCGGTATACCGTCACTCACTCCCACCCCCAATCCCACTCCAAGGCGAGGGAGGGAAAATCAACATTTACACAACATGAATGTTATTACAGGTACTAATTAACATGACAGAAAATATGAAAGATGGTCGCAGGCCTATTGTAAGAACATTATCACAGAAAGAACCAGAGTGTTATGTAGTGTCACTGGGTAGCTTAGTCAAATACTGGTTCTCTATTATAATAAATATTATACAATAATTTACAAGTAACTTAGAATAACTATGTGTATATACATACATACACAATAGAGCACTTGCGTAATATAAACTGTACCAACTAAATTAATACCGCCTGACCATAAGCTCTGCTGCCTACGCATTTTAGAGTATATATTCACAACATTGCGAGTGTACATAATGAAGTGCGACCCTTAATACTTAAATTTCTTCCATTAATTAACTTTAGACGACAGCGGAGGAATCTACCAGACAACAACAACAACATGACCACAATTTTCTGCCATTAATTAATTTCATTTTTCATATTTTTTTTTTATTTTATACACATTATGTCATTATTAAATTATTATTATTTTTTTAATATGCATCATAGAAATATGATAATCAGAAGAGGAAGACATTCTATCAGTATGTTTCCATACCGAATCTGGTTGATGATGATATTAATAGTATAAAGTCTTGTTTTTCGGGGTTTTTTGGTTGTTTTTTTGTTTGTTCTTTACAACTAAAGGACTAATGGACTCTTTTTTCAAAAGTATATAGTAATCACATATGGGTAAGTCTTAGAGTATTCTTATGATTGATAAAACAAATAAAATAAAAAATTTCTTATTGTTAAAACAGTGAGTAAAATATAGCAATTTAGCGAGTATAGTTATTTTATAGGAACAAATCATTTGTACATGTACTTAAGGTTGAAAGCATGGGACCACTTTAAAAGTTGTTTGTAGATTTATCAGATTTTCTGCGATCTTCTTTGGAGAAAAATGGATTGGAGACTAAACGTCACACAAGATATAGAAACGAATTTGTTTTGTAAGTACGTTAACAGTTGCTTAGCTAGTATTATTTTGCTCAGGCTTTTCCCCTGTATATATGTCAATCTAGCAATTTAAATTTTATATCAAACTTTATGGGCATGGACAAATCAGTAAAAGATTTGCGCGAGTGCTAGACGATGTTCGTAAGTTTGCATTATTTAATGATTTCCTGTACGGAATTAAAGTTCATAATTTTTTCAAGGACCTGTTCAATAAAGGGGACAGGACAAAATCACACCCTCAAAACTTAAACCAAAAAAAAAAAAATATGTTAACAGTTAACACAGTTGTTTTTATTTTCAAAATAGACACTCAGATTATCCGAGTTCCTGATTAAAATTAAAAGATTAATTAATACATATATTTTAATCACTTAGACAGATACTTAATATATATTGGGTCGACAATAAAAAAAAAAGCCTGTGCAATTTTCAAAGCGATGTCTGTAAGTTTGCATAATTTAATGATTTCCTGCACGGAATTGAAGTTCATAATTTTTTCATGGACCTGTTCAATAAAGGGGACAGGACAAAATTACACTTCAAAACTTAAACAAAAAAAAGAAAATATGTTTACAGTTAACACAGTTGTTTTTATTTTCAAAATAGATGCTCAGATTAGCCAAGTTTCTGATTAAAATTTAAAGATTAATTAATACATACAGTCGACTCTCGTTGTCCCGACTATAGTTGAGTCGATTTTCCGTTACCTCGACAAGATTTGTAAAGTCCAAAATTTGTTCCTTCTTTATCTATAATAAAAATAAATGTTTATGTCAATCTTTTTACCTCGACCATTTCGTTACGTCAACTAGAGAATCTAAGTCCCAAATTTCTAGATTGCTATTTAATTTCACACTTTATGTCGACTCGAGAAATTATCTGTGGTAACCGCGAGAGGTGTGAATAACACCGCGCACTGATAGTCACTCTCTACTACATGTAATTGGTGTCGCAAACTGATGCCGTAAGCGAGTGTTGTTAATTACTCAACGTTGTTTGTGTTAATACCCAAGCTTAAGAAACAAAAGGTGTTTATGTAATTAAAATGTTGTTTGTCTTGTGTCAAAATTTGAGCAATTCTACAAGGTGTATAAATAGAGTTCTGATTTTTAAACCAACGTCAATTTTCATGACTCTTACGACTATGTCTGAAATGTTAGAACCCAAAACGCCTGTCGAACAATCCAGAGAATGGCCCTGTATCCAACCCGGGAGGATATCTGGATCGACTGCTGAGAAATCTAGAGAAGGACCTGGTACCCAATCCGGGGGGATATCTAGACTGTCGGCATCAGGGTGTAAGGGAACCAAGCGTAAGCTGAATACAAAGTCTTACACAAAAAAGTACCGGGCGATCCTTGAAGTAGAAGAAGGGAAAAAATCCAGAAAGCAAATAGCGAACAAGTATTGCGTACCCTTCAACACTCTGTCAACATGGCTCAAAAATAAAGAAGACATCAAATCCAAATATGTATCAGGAGATGTAGAACCTGATAGGAAAAAGGTGAGACTGGCGAAATTCCCAGAAGTTGAAACCGCATTGTTAAAGTGGTTCAACAATGCCAGATCACAGAATGTTTCTGTTGATGGCCCCACGCTTCAAGCTAAGGCCCGCAAATTCGCGGATAAGCTGGGAATCCCAGCTACTGATAACTCGACAAACTGATATGTCGACTTAATTTCGACAGTCCCGACGATTTCGAGACAACGAGAGTCGACTGTATATTTTAATCACTTAGACAGATGCTTAATATATATTGAGACAACAATAAAAAAAAAAAGCCTGTGCAATTTTCAAAGCGTATGGAAGATTTATTTATTGATGAGAAATCTCTCTCTCACATGATACTTTCTTAATACTCTAAATATCATCTGTAGTATGTGTTCTGTGGATTTATGTAAAATTTGATAAACATATTTTCCTGATGATTTTGTGTTAATTAAGAATTCTCTCAAACATGTGGTACATTTGTAAAGAACTAGATATCAGCAAACTACTGTTATCATTTTTAGCTCACCTGAGCACTTGTGCTTGGGTGAGCTTTTGTGATCGCCTTTTGTCCATCGTGCGTCGTCCGTCGTCAACAATTGCTTGTGAACACTCTACAGGCCACAACTCTGGCCCAATCTTCATGAAACCTGGTCAGGATGTTTGTCTACATGATATCTCGGACGAGTTTGAAATTGGGTCATGTGGGGTCAAAAACTAGGTCACCAGGTCAGATCCTGGAAAAACCTTGTGAACACTCTAGAGGCCACAGTTTTGGCCCAATCTTCATGAAACTTGGTCAGGATGTTTGTCTACATGATATCTCGATGAGTTTGAAATTGGGTCACGTGGGTTTAAAAACTAGGACACCAGGTCAAATCTTAGAAAAAACTTGTGAACACTCTACAGGCCACAGTTTTGGCCCAATCTTCATGAAACTTGGTCAGGATGTTTGTCTACATGATATCTCAGATGAGTTTGAAATTGGGTCACGGGTTTAAAAACTAGGTCAAGGAAATTAAAAAATTAACTCTGTCAACACTTCTAGAGGCCTACATTTTTGTCCCAGTCTTCATTAAACTTCATATGAATGATGACTGCATGAATTCCCAGTTGAGTGCAAATTCAGGTAGGATCAATATGTAGGTCACTTAGTCAAATGTTAGAAAAACACTTTAGATGCCAGATTTTTGTCATTATGCCTAACACAGCCATCTTACTCAGGTGAGCGACACAGGGCCATCTTGGCCCTCTTGTTTTTATTGTGATTGCTGTCATTATGATAATAAAATAAACAAAATATATATTTATAAATCATTTTCATTAAAAAAAATCATTATCTTATTACATGTGCTAGATGATGGTTTACTCTACAAAGTGAGACGATAGAGTCTGTCGCTTTTTCAGGGGGATCAGTATTTAGGGTGTCCCCATTTCCTGTAGCTTTCTATGTTTATTTCAGTCATTTATTTCAGATTACACACAGTTAACCAGTTATACGTGATGATAAATATCATTAACAACATAATGTTTTTCCATTTTGCTAAACCTGTAGTCAAATTAAGATTACAGATATTATAATAATGTCATGTAAACCATGCTTACAATGTATCGCATATCGCAAAATGTAAATCGTGGATCCCATATCGTATGGTATCAGATTTAGAACGCATTGCATTGTAAGGTATTGAATTGCTCAGGTGAATCACACCTGCTATCGCATATTGCAAATTGTATATCGTATATCATTCGTATTTCAATCATATATCAATCATATTTTTTGACATCTGATATGATAGCACCACTGTATTCATTTCTTAAAAAATCATCATCAAACTTTATGACATTGTTTATTACCATAATCTTTCGGCCAAGTTCAATTATGGCTGATGTCGGCCTATCAGGTCAGGTTTTATGCCCTTTTTAGCTCACCTGAGCACGTGTGCTCAGGATGAGCTTTTAGGATCGATGAATGTCCGTCGTCCGTCCGTCCGTCGTCCACAATTTGTTCGTTTGCACTCTAGCATCTTCATTTTATGAGCAATTATCTTCAAACTTTAAAAACAATGTTTATAACCATAAAATCTTGGCCAAGTTCGATTATGGCTGATATCGGAACATTAGGTCAGGAGTTATGCCCCTTTTAAAATTAAAAAAAGCCAGATTTCACATTGTTTGCACTCTAGCATCTTCATTTCATGAGCAATTATCTTCAAACTTGATAACAATGTTTATAACCATAAAATCACGGCCAAGTTCGATTATGGCTGATATCGTACCATTACGTCAGGAGTTATGCCCCTTTTAAAATTCAAAAAAGCCAGATTTCACATTGTTTGCACTCTAGCATCTTCATTTCTTTAGCAATTGCATTCAAACTTAATAACAATGTTTATAACCATAAAATCTCGGCCAAGTTCGATAATGGCTGATATCATACCATTAGGTCAGGAGTTATGCCCCTTTTAAAATTCAAAAAAGCCAGATTTCACATTGTTTGCACTCTAGCATCTTTATTTTTTAGGTCATTGTCTTTAAATTTTATAACAGTGTTTATAACCATCAAATTTTGGCTAAGTTGGATTATGGCTGAAATTTGACCCTTAGGTACGTTGTTTCCTTTAAAGACTATTTATCTCAGGTGAGCGATTTAGGGCCATCATGGCCCTCTTGTTTATAGTAAAAAATGCCAGATTTCACTTTATTTGCACTCTAGCATCTTCATTTCTTAATCATCTTCAAACTTTACGACAATGTTTATAGCTATAATCTTTTGGCCAAGTTCGATTATGGCTGATATCAGCCAATTAGGTCAAGAGTTATGCCCCTTTTGATATTAAGTAATGCCAGATTTCATTTTATTTACTTTAGCTCTATTCTCTAAAATTTAAAATTTTAATACATTTGTAGCCATAAGTTATTGCCCTCTAATTAATAAAAATGCCAGATTTCACGGTTTACACTCAAGCATCTCTCAGTCAAGTTGGACTTCAATTTTGACCACAGGGACTGTTTAGTTTGTGGAATGGAAGTTATCTAATGGATTATGTATTCAGAACAACTATGCTATAATTTAGTATCTTGTACAAGCAATGAAGGCAGATTTTCTCAGGTGAGTATCTTTAGGGCCATCTTGGCCCTCTTGTTTTTATAAAATTTGTTTGCGGTGACCTGTATTTCACAGTTGGATGAACATGGTGAAATTGATTGTAATGCCTCAGGTTTATCTTTGCATTTAAGCTTTTATACCCCCGTTGAAGACGAGACATATTATAGATTTACCTGTGGTGACTGGGCTGGCGGGCAGCGTCCACTGCTGTTGTCTGCTCTCTAATTTGAACAAACATGAACTGATCTTTACCAAACTTGGTCACAATGTATATGGGCACAATATCTTGGTTCCTTTCAATAACTAGAGATTGTACCAGGCACACCTGAGTTATGACCTTTGAATTGATGAGAAATGGTTAAATTAACAATCAAACTTGAACCAGTCTTTACCAAACTTGGTCACAATGTAAATGGCAATATTTTATGGACTTATTGTTTGGCCAAATTTGGAGTTATGACCCTTGAATTGATGAAAAATGGTTAAATTAATAACCAGCCAATATATCTTGGAACACTCTAGAGTTGTGGCCCTACAATTGATGAAAAATTGCAAAATTAGCAGTATCTGCTTTCTAACCCTGACAAACGAGAACCAATCTTTACTAAACTTTGTCATAATGTGAAATGGCACAGTATCTAAATGAAGTTGGAAAACCAGTCAGAATATCCATGACACTCCAGAGTTACGACCCTTGAATGGATAAAATTACAGTATGGGCATATTTTGTGGTAACCAGCACTCTTGTTTTGGTATGTACTTGTGTTATATATTTGTTGCTTGTCTATTTTAAGTTACTCATTTATGACTCGTATCTTATTGTTTACAGATGATAGAGGCATTCCAGAATGTTTACAGAAAAGCATGAGGACAATTCATATTCTTTTAAAAGGTCCGGGAAAATCTTCTGGTTGCAAGCGTACAGTAACACTGACAGATTATATGAAATACAAATTTTTGGAGATAGACATCGGAGGAACATCAGAAAAGATTAAACAGAAATTGAACATTGAACTGTCTTTTAACAAGAACCACATTCTTGTTTTAACCTTTTCTGAAGCAAGTGAGCAATTTGAAAACATAGATTCAGTGATGAAGAGAATATTTGAAAGTATGGATGATGTTGAAGTAAATACAACCCCACTAGGTTGTCTAGATCCAACTGATCTGGATGATAAGATGGAGACTAAGTTTAACAAGGAAGGCATAAAATTCTTTTCAGAGTCTGATGAAGAAGCATTCGTATATATATATTTAAAAAAAGATGTTATAAAGGTGGACAATGTTATCCAATCAGTAATAAAAACTACTTTTGAAGAACATGGAAAGAAAGGTGCTAAAGTTGTGACCAAAAAGGAAGAACCATCATGTCTGAAAAAAGAGAATGAATGTCCTGAGGACTTCTGCATTGTATACAAAAATGTTTTTGATTCGGAGAAAGTAAAAAAAAAACATGGAATACAGTTTGAATCTTCGGATATCACTGTTGATGAAGAAAATAATCTCATCCATTTAAGTCGTGGCAGGAATTGGAAAGGTGAGATGAAGAAAGATATGCACACATTGAAAATGGTTACAGAGAATTATCCAGTTAATACAGTAAGTTTTCAAGATATAAATTGGACAGAAATGGAATCTACTACTCAAGTGTGTGGCTTTCTTGAAAGATTCTTCTCAGACATGTCAAAGCAATTCCCAGAAGGGGAATCTCTGTTTTGGTATGTAAATGAAAAAGCCAGAAAAGTAAGTGTATGCACTAATTCTCAACCATACACTGATGACATCACCAGTAAGGTTAAGTCTTGCTTGCTGTACAAGGAAATTGATTTGAATGATTGTCAAAACTTTGAAACTTTGGATGATCTTATGACAGAAATGAATGAAAATTACCAAGGTCAATGTATTTGTTTGATGAAAGACAACAAAATAAGCATCTGTGGTTTAAAAGATTATGTAAAAGAAGCTGAGAAGAACCTACATTGGCAATTACAGCGAAAGGAAGAAAGTAGGAATCAACAGGATGGAAATCTTGGGAAAGGCATGCATGAAAATGGCTCACCTGTAAGAGAAACAAATGAAAAGAATGCACCAGGACAGGAACCACCTGAAAAAGAAATGAACCCACCAGGGACTTGTTTAAGTGACAATGGTACATCAGATACAACAGCCATGGACGAAAATAATGCTACAACCGAAAGTAATGCTCAAATAAACAATACACTTGAGGATGACATGAATGATGATACAGCTGAAAGTGGTAAGCCAGAAAATGGCACTCCTAAAACAGACATTTTGGTTGAAGCGGCTTTTAAGCCAATGTCAAATCACAATATAGAACTTTTAATGAAACAAGGATCATTGGCCTATCTTAAAACAAAGTATAAGCTTGATATTGAAATAAATAAGTTTGGTTTAAACCTAAAAGCTCCCAACGTGGCACTGATTCAATCTGCAAAAGATGATATAAAAAAGATGGAAGAAGACTTTACATTTATAAGACATCCTGTAAGTCTACCAGATATGCAAAAAGATGAGATTGATGAAGTTATTAATCAAAGTAATAAAGACTGGGCAGATGTTTATGTTTTTCAAGATGAGTCTAATGTGCCTAGACAAACTCAGAAACAATTAAGTACAGGAAGGAAATGGAGTCACGATAAAGGGCATGAGATTGTTCTTATAAATGGCCATGTGGAACACCACTGGGAAGAACTGATGATAGAAATTGTGGCTGGAAATGGAAAACCAGGTAGGTTGTTGATATTTTAATTACAGTACAATAATGATTATCTGAGGACTGAAGGAAAAAAAATGTGTTTACCATTGGTAAAATATTTTCATCTTATATCCCTTGGGTTTTCAGCTTATCTTGAGCACTTTGTGATGTCCCTGCATCTGTCGTCCATTGTCAATAATCAACAATATGCTTTAAATGACATCTCCTGTGAAACCACTTGGCAGAACTACACAGGTGTTCCTCCAAAATAATTGCAAAAATAGATTTGATCCATGCAAAACTCAGGTTGCCATGGGTGCTACTCAGAAAATCACTGGTTTATAAGCAAAATTAAAGAGTTTGTGTGAGGATTTTGGAATACCTTGAAAGAGAATACAGTAGTTAGAAAACTGACCCTCGGTTTAGCATCATTTTACTGTATTTTTATGATTCATGATTAGAGAGAATTATAATGTTTTTCAAATTATGATTAACCCCACTTCACTTTGTGAAGGGAATCTATATAGGTATTATCATCATGCACATTGTCCAAATGCCCGTTTTACAAAAAGTTAAATATCTTTTCATATTGTTGAATTGAGTTGGTGCAGCAGGGGTATTTATAACTTTTTTTAATACGTCTATAACCACTACATGCTCAAGGTGACCTATTTTGAAAATTCACCATCCATTGTTAGTTGTCAGCTTTAAAAGACATCTCTGAAAGCACTTGGCAGATATTAATGAAATTTGGCAGGGATAAACCTCAAAGATGTTAAAATAAATTATCTATGCAAAACCGAAGTTGCTATAGTTTTGGCAAACAAAATAATTTGTATTTCCAAAACTTAAGAAAAGATCTTCGTTGATACCAACAGTCAGAATTTAGAGTCATTTGGCACAAATAGATGGTTTTAGATATCTCAGGGCAAGATTATACCATAATTGTGAAAATAAAAGTCGATGGCTCCCTGTTGGTTGGCTAATTTCTTATATAATTAATATAGTAACTTTCAAAATACTTCTCCTCTGAAACAAACTTTACACAGTTTATCGCCTCATGGCCCTCTACCATAATTGCTATAATTAAGTTGATCCCTTGAATAAAGGGTCATCTAGTTGACTTCATTCATCCTTAAAGAAATTTTCAAAATTTCTCTTCTCTGAAACTAATTGTCAGAATTTAATGTTGTTTTATACATAATAATGAGCTATTTGGTCACCTCAGAGCTCTTAAAAGAAATTGCTGAAATAAGGTTGATCCTTTTGAAATGAGGTTCAAATGGTGGGGCTGGTCAGTAGTGCATGATTATTTAATTAGTCAAAGTCAGATGGTCTGATCTAGTATCTGGCTTTTATTGAAGGTCACCAGGTATAATCAAGTGACATAGATATTTTGTTTAGGCTGACAGTTCACAGGTGAGTCTCCCTCTTGTAACATAAGGATATGCATGCATATGTGTATATAATGATAACATAAATGTAAAATTGATTAGAGACAAAAATAATGATGTCATAAAGAAGTATTTTACATTTTAGCTTTTTTTTTTCCATTTATTTTATCATAATTCCATTTCAATTACATTTTATGATTTACATGTCAATATAATTTGTAAAATGTTACAATTAATACAAAGGTTCAGTATATTGTAATTTTATGGAAAAGTTGTATTATGAAAAAAAATTAGGAAAGGTTGAGAATGACAGAAAAAAAAAGAGAAATAAAAATAGCAGGATAAATGAGAACATTGACAGTAAAAGGGTAAAAGTAATGCACAATACCTTCAATAAATCTAAAAAAAGTATGTGTTTTTTCCTAATGAATAATCAAAATTCATTTATATGGTTAAAAGCCTCCATTTATTGTTGAAAAGTGTTTAGATTATCATGCATCAAAGCTAGATGTTGTTCTGCTATCAATTCCACATTTTATTTTAATAAATATGTTGGTTTCCCAGAGGAAAAAATACAATAAACAATTATATTTACTCTTTATTAGTATGTCGGCAAAACTATGCCTTTTCAAGAAAAAACATGAAGTTTTGAGCCACTACATAATAAACGCCTGTACAGTCGCCACCATATTGTTATCAATTGTTATGGACGATGTCAGTGTCATGCAAAAACAACATCTAAAGATGATGTTTATGTTGCCAGGCGAATTTTCTAGGACGTTAATTGATGTTAACTGGCATAGAAGGTAATTCTTGTGTGTTGCAGTCAAGCGGCTTGATGGTATGCAGTCACTTAATCCAAATTAACTTATGTAATCGTCTTTGACAGTTCTACCCGCTGTATATACGCAAAGCAAGACAGCGCATGTCTTCATAAGTGTGGTTTCCGAGTGCAAAATGTGTGTTTATTGGTTGATCCCTTGTCAGCTTAACATCTAACATGCAGTAACACCAAAGGGGATATTAGACTGACAAGGAATCGACCAAGTAGTTCCTTAAATTCCAGAATTATTCCCCTGAGTTGATTTTAATAGATATTGGATTTTAATAGATATTGTCCAAAACATAACTTCAACACATTTGCATGGATTCACTCCAAACTTGGATCATGGATACCTTATGAGGTGTTGAAGTGCATTGCTCAGGAACTGTAACTCTACCTCCTATAATTCCTAAACAACCCCCATTTATTCATTTTGTAAACAGAGTTACTATATGGTGGATGCACTTCAAACTTAGAGCATGGACACCTTGTGAGGGTAGAATGCAATATGTAGGAGTCTTAAATCTTGCTTGTTGGTCCCCCCATACCATTGCAAATGAATAGAGATAACTTTTATAATTATGTGGGTGTTGGCATGAAATGATAGAATTTTGTTTTGTTTAGTGATAACTTGTGGATAGAATCAAAATTGATTTAAATTTGATCATTTGATGCTCACCCTTTCTGTGACAACAGCTGGAATGCAAGTAACACAAGTGTTCAGAGGAACATCCATCTAGTTAAAAATACTTCTATATGTTTCTGCAAATGAAAGAATTAAGTAAAATATCTCCTTCACTCCTTTATTTACAGATGGACCAAAACAGTGCGAGGATGGCAGGTGGAAGGTAACAGTGAATATCCAGACAGCAGAGGAAAACAAAGTTCTTCATTCCATACAAGAGACATTGGAAAATATGTTGCAATATAGGGATGTTGAAGAGTATAGTAGAGTTTGTTTGTCATTGGAGCCAGTTGGAAATCTATCCAAAGTCAAGTATGCCAAGAAGATACTACATACAGTAATGACATGGTTGTACAGCAAAGTAAAACCTGTTGTAATTTACTTGTGTGCTACTGAGGGTTTTGAGACATATGTTACAGAATTTGATGTAGCTTTGGAGACATATCCTGATGCAGAAAATATCACAGGTTTGTGACATTTATATCTAAACCAACATGAATTAGGTAGTATACTATTATAAAAACATATGTGCACCTTGCAACCAGGGCTGGCCAATACTTTCAAAGTGTCTATAAATTGCTCATCAATATGTAACAACAAACTTATTAATTATACCCCACAATGAAGTTATTGGAATCTGACTGTCCTCTGTGCATTAGGGGTCTTTTTTCCTCTACCTGAAATGGATGGTTCCGTAATTTGTTACTCCTCCCCCTATTGATGTTATGTTTCTGTTCATACTTAGGTCAGGTGCTCACAAACAGTATCACAAACAAAAAGCACATTTTCTTTTGTGTATAGTAAGTCAACAGTTCACCATGTGCTTCACACTTAATACACTGGTTGGATAAGCCAGTTAATGTAAACATACTTGACTGACAGTTTAGGAACCATCCATTAGCTATATGACTGTAATACTGTCACAACATTCCCATCACAACATCTGTATCACAACATTTATTTGTTTCTCTTGTCAAATTTACATTAAGTATCCCCTCTTTAAAAAGTTTTTCTGTAGCAGTTTACAGTCATGCCTAGTGTGTCTAAATCCTTGCAATGTCTGCAGATCAATCAGAATTTCATTATACACTCACAAGTATCCACCTGTTTATTTCAAGACTAATTGTGCATATTGTGATCTATTATAGAATGGGCACAAAAGTGTTGAAACTAGCATGAATAATCTTGTTCTCAAATTGAATATATTATGCATAACTTATCTTTTGATGATAATGGTAGCATGTTGTGTAATAGATTCCAAATATTTATGACTTGGAAACAACAGATAACTCAGTTGAGATAAAATGCAGTAGATGAGGAAATATTGAGATGTTTTATTGATACATATAAATAATAATACTTACTCTTTTATCATGGTGGAACAAGATTATGCTGATATTGAGTAGACAGTTTAAACTCATTTATATTACGCGATATGAAAACAAGTTCTGATCAGCAATTGGGTATGTTACTACTGGACCATGGCAAAGTCATTGTTGAGAGGGAGTACAATAGTATTAGTTACATGTTCCCCTGAAATCAACTGAGGGAGCATATTGATTAAAGTTTTCACATCTGTCTACCCTGCTTTTGTTTGGACTATTTCTCAGATATAACTGACCTAAATTTAAATAGAACTTTATGGGTTGCTTCACTAACAAGAGGAAATAATTTTATCACCATGTTTTGGTTTGATGAGTTCTTGCCCATTTGATTTAAATTATATAATATGACACAAGTGAATTGTGTCCTGGCTATTTCTCAGCAATAACCAGTGTGAATTAATTGATACTTAATAGGAAGTTTCACAAACTAGACAAGATGTGCTTATTTTCGCCATGCCTTGTTTCGATGATTTTTTTTTTGATGATGAGTTAATGTCTTTTTTATTTCTATATCCTAATTTGCACTCCTCTACTATCCACGATTAGGATCTGGCAACATCACATTAGGGGTCACGTCAGATTGACCTTTTAAGTAATTTATATGCATAAACAAGTGCTCGATTTTAAACCAATTAAATAGTGCGTTTCTAACTGACTTCAGTAAAATATTTGTCACAGGGTGAGTACAATGTGCAGCTTGACCACAACTCAAACCCCGGTCCTTTTGCTTATAGGGTGAATGCTGTACCGAATGAGCTACCCGGCCACTTAGACATCTTTCTACGCTATTGTGAAATTGATGCGGTTACTTCCTCCTGATATACCAAACAATTCCGTAGCCGCCAATTTGATTGGCTTATACAAAGGTCAATCTGAGACGATCCTTTATACGATGTGGTCAGATCCAGTTAGCATACTGGATCTGATTTTAATGAGATTGTATGACATACAACTCATTTCTGGACTATTTCTTACTAATCACAGTATATTATTCCTGTATATTATATATACAGTATATATAGTGTGTATAGTAAATTCCTGTATCCTTGATATACTCCAGGGAGCTGATATCCCTGATATCTTGTTCATATCTGCTTCTGTTTACATCTTAAACCTTCATATTTAACTGTAAGTAGAAGACAATCACAATGTCCATTATCCTGTGTTTAGTGAAGACCATAAGAAGTGTGAGACTGACGATAATTGGATTTGAAGATTCTAATTTTCAACAAGCTGAAGAGGAAATCAGGAAATTGGCCAAGAAAATCAAGCTTACGGTAATTGACTAGAAATATTTCTGATTTCATTAACATGTATGATGCTAAATGAGTGTAAGAAGTAGGCAGGTTGTCCAGTGTATATAGGTAAACCAGTGATGGCAGTAAGCAGGTAGTCCAATGTATACAGGTAAACCAGTGTTGGCAGTAGGCAGATAGTCCAGTGTATACAGGTAAACCAGTGATGGCAGTAGGCAGGTAGCCAAGTGTATATGCTACACCAGTGTTGGCAGTAGGCAGGTTATCCAGTGTATACAGGTAAACCAGTGTTGGCAGTAGGTAGGTAGCCAAATGTATACAGGTACACCAGTGATGGCAGTAGGCAGGTAGTCCTGTGTATACAGGTAAACCAGTGGTGGCAGTAGGCAGGTTATCTTGTGTATACAGGTAAACCAGTGATGGCAATAGGCAAGAAGTCCAGTGTATACAGGGAAACCAGTGTTGGCAGTAGGCAGATAGTCTACTGTATACAGGTAAACAAGTGATGGCAGTAGGTAGGAAGTCCAGTGTATACAAGAAAACCAGTGCTGGGAGTAAGCAGATAGCCAAGTGTATATAGGTAAACCAGAGTTGGCAGTAGTCAGGTAGTCCAGTGCATACATTGAAACCAATTACTTACTTTTTTGAGAGCTGGACCAGTGGTCCAGTAACATTGAATACCTACTAGACCTGACCTAAACAAAACTAGACCAAAGTGTAAAACACATAATACACTTAAAGTGTGTAAATTATTTGTTTTACTCTTAAGTTTGATTTAATGATACAAGTCATACTTACATCAATCAGTTTCAAGCATTTTTTAATGAACATAACCAATAAAAACAAAAAAAGTATGAGACCTTTATAACAAGAAAATTAAGTATGAACTTAATATTCTAGTCATGTAGCTTAGGTCATTTAAATTTCTAGTCTAATTAAGGTATCATAGTGATACTATGGTACTTTTATGACTAGATAATAAAGTATGACCATACCTACATGACTTGAATATTGAATCTGATACCTATATGATAAAATAAGGGATTTAAGCATTTATTATTGATTCATTGATTAAGTTACTGAATTACAATCAATAAAAAAAAGTATCAATACAAACCATTTGAACAAATTTGAAAATTAACACAATCAGTATAATATTGATTATCATATATTGAATTCAAAGTAGAACTTATTTTTATTCTCTTTGGTTATATTTGTGTTGTCTTGCATGTTCAAACACACATTGATTCTATTGCATGTTAAAAGTTAATTGTCCTGTATGGGGATGCAAAAAAATGCTAGTGAGTGGTCATTGTTTCGTTGGTTAGACTTATGGGATTCAGACTCAGAATGCCTTTTTAAATGATCGATTCTGAAATTGTCCACTCCCTTCGTACTCTCTTAATGTCTTACTAAACATAACCAAAGTCTGGCCAACTAAACTCATCTTTCCACTTAGGACAAAACGATCTTTTCTGCTTGGTCTTTTCATATTGCTTTTTCGAAGTATCCTTACCCTTTTGTTTATTATTGTCCTTGTCTCTTTTTTTTTTTTTTTTTTGACAAAAAAATGATATTAAATAGATTGTTTGATATTTTCACGTCGGATGCGCATAATGCGGTATAAACAAAACGTAAAATAGTCTGTTGCCGTAATACAGTATTACAGATATTCGTGCATAAATTTGCACCCCTTGTATTTTTTTTTATTTGAATATTATCAATAATAATACGAAGGCATCGTTAACGATACAAAATGGGAAGTTAGATGGGGAAATAAGCATTATTATCCTGCTACGACAATTGGACATTTGGCAAGTGCGTGGGGAAAAGCCTCGTTCTGTAAACACCAGCCAATGAGAAAACATGTGTCAAGATTGTTACTAAATATATGGGGCCAATATAGCACACATGGGTTTTCCCAAGAAAATGTAATTTTTGATTTGTACATAGGCCAATTTTCGGCAAACTTTGACTAATTTAGAACACGACCAGTCGGTCCAGCTAGCCTAAGACTTAGCTAGACCAGACCACCGATCAACTAGTGAATGTCGTTCGGTCGGGCCTTAATGTCAAACCCTGCCAATGTTAGCAGTAGGCAGGTAGCCAAGTGTATACAGGGAAACCAGTGTTGGCAGTAGGCAAGTAGTCCTGTGTATACAGGTAAACCAGTGGTGGCAGTAGGCATGTAGTCCAGTGTATATAGGGAAACCAGTGTTGGCAATAGGCAGGTAGTCCAGTGTATACCAGTGTATTCAGGTAAACCAGTGATGGCAGTAGGCAGGTAGTCTATTGTATACAGGGAATCCAGTGTTGGCCGTAGGCAGGTAGTCCAGTGTATACAAGGAAACCAGTGTTAGCAGTAGGCAGGTAGCCAAGTGTATACAGGGAAACCCATGTTGGCAGTAGGCAGGTAGTCCTGTGTATACAGGGATACCAGTGTAAGCAGTAGGCAGGTAGTCCAGTGTATACAGGTAAACCAATGATGGCAGTAGACAGGTAGTCAAGTGTATATAGGTAACCAGTGTTGGCAGTAGGCAGGTAGGCAAGTGTATACAGGTAAACCAGTGATGGCAGTAGGCAGGTAGGCAAGTGTATACAGGTAAACCAGTGTTGGCAGTAGGCAGGTAGCCAAGTGTATACACGAAAACAAGTGATGGCAGTAGGCCGGTTTTCCAGTGTTTACAGGTAAACCAGTGTTGGCAGTAGGCAGATAGTCCAGTGTATACAGGTAAACCAGTGTAAGCAGAAGGCAGGTGGTCCAGTGTATACAGGTAAACCAGTGTTGGCAGTAGGCAGATAGTCCAGTGTATACAGGTAACCATGTAGCAGTAGGCAGGTGTCCTGTGTATACAGTAAACAGTGTGGCGTAGCACAGTAGGCAGGTAGTCCTGTGTATACACGTAAACCAGTGTTGCCAGTAGGCAGGTAGTCCAGTGTATACAGGTAAGTAGGCAGGTAGCCTATTATTTATAGGTAAACAAGTGTTAGCAGTAGGCAGATAGTCCAGTGTATACAGGTAAACCAATGTTGGCAGTAGGCAGGTAGTCCAGTGTATACAGGTAAACCAGAGTAAGCAGAAGGCAGGTGGTCCTGTGTATACAGGTAAACCAGTGTTGGCAGTAGGCAGGTAATCCAGTGTATACAGGTACACCAGTGATGGCAGTAGGCAGGTAGTCCTGTGTATACAGGTAAACAAGTGATGGCAGTAAGCAGGTAGTCCAGTGTATACAGGTAAACCAGTGATGGCAGTAGACAGATAGTCCAGTGTATACAGGAAAACCAGTGATGGCAGTAGGCAGGTATTCCAGTGTTTATAGGTAAACCAGAGTTAGCAGTAGGGAGGTAGCAAAGTGTATACATGGAAACCAGTGTTGGCAACAGGCAGATAGTCCTGTGTATACAGGGATACCAGTGTTAGCAATAGACAGATAGTCCTATGTATGCAGGGGATACCAGTGTTAGCAGTAGGCAGGTAGTCCAGTTTATACAGGTAAACAAGTGATAGCAGTAGGCAGGTAGCCCTGTGTATACAGTCAACATCGTACATGCGACCACCTGTATTAAACAACTTTTTTATTAAATGACCGTTATAAATCCCGCCCGAATGTTTTTACTATATCAATTTATCCCATTAAGCGACTTTTTATTATGCGACCAGTGACCACATAAACCAAGTCCCAGCACATAAGGTTATGCACAAAATCAACTTTTTTGAGCGACCGTGTTTGATTCCGTTGCTAATTATTGTGTACGCTGGAGCATGTGTATATTCATCTTAAAACACATCCGAACAAACAAACAATTATCCCGATCATAAATGCTCATTTGAAACCAGCTTTTTTGACCACGCATGACTGCATCATGTGCAACTAAATTCTAAATATAGTTCCTGGTTCCCGTTTCAACAGTTACTAAGCATAACATAGGTGAAACCATCCCTCCAAATGCCGAATGCTTCAGATTTTGGTAAAAGAATATTTGGGAATAAGGTAAATTAATACTTCCAGATGCAATGTGTACCATTAATGATTAGTACCTATAAGTAAGTACATTGGGTCTTATGATACGCAACCAGGGCGCACGGTTGAAATAAATTTATCGGGGGTGTCTGGATTTATGTTAGACAGAGACATAAAGAAAGCTCATTGCTAAATAATATTTTTCTTGAAATTGTCCGAATCCATCCATGAATTTGATGTCAAATGTTGTGTTTTTCCACCAAACACCAAATGCAAACCTCAGCAAATGAACCAAGGTATTATTCAAACATAACAGCTAATCTTAATACAATGTCGACTGTACATGGATACCAGTGTTAGCAATAGGCAGTTAGCCCTGTGTATACAGGTAAAACAGTGTTAGCAGTAGGGAGGTAGTCCAGTGTATACAGGTAAACCAGTATTAGCAGTAGGCAGGTAGCCCAGTGTATTCAGGTAAACCAGTGTTAGCAGTAGGCAGGTAGCCCAGTGTGTACAGGTAAACCAGTGTTAGCAGAAGGCAGTAGGGATGAGCACCGGTACTTGGGAACCGGTTACTCCCGGTTCCACGATGTCCCGGATACTCGGTATCATTTTATTTTGTTGGAACCGGTTCCTCTAAATGATTACTAAGCCTTTTCTTACGCATTTGACTTCCATATAACAGTTTTAATGAAACTACAAAATTATTCAAATACCGCTACTTTCGATTTCCGAGCTTTCTCGGGGCATTGAGCATTGAGCGAATGCGTTCATCCCTCTCGAGGGTCAATGACGTCAGCCAAAAACCGGTCGCGCGGCATTATTCAAACATGCTGGGCAACAGAGTAAAGATGGCCAAGGCTTGGCGTTATTTTGAAGATCTGGGCGGGGAAGGCCGCTGCAACATCTGCAAAAAGTTAATTAAGGCCAAGGGAGGGACCACGTCCAATTTGATCAAACATTTGATCACAGTTCATAGGGATCAGGTCAAGTTAAACGACGTGAATCCGTCCAAGGTGAGTAAAGTGTGAACTTTATCCAATCCGGTTCAATGAATTTTCCAAAATGTCTAAAAATGCTATTTTTAGACGGGCTTCTATTTGGAAAGCCAATTAGTTGTGAATAATGTAATTTATTTGAATATTAGGGTCACAGTATGAAGGTCAAACGGTTGTTTTGACTCTGATTACTCTTCAAAAAGGAGACCACTCTGTATTATTCGGATAAACATATTTTCGGATAAACATTACTAAATTTGAGTAGTAAAGTATTATTCTAGTGCACCCAATGGTGAGTAATTTCATATGATGTTTATTTAGACGATCTGGAAGAGGTTGTTTGACATTTCTTAATTATGTTTTCAAAACACTGACACTTAGATCTAGAGAAAACGACTTCCATTTGCAATGTTTAGCTTTATGTATTCTCCAATATCCATTGGCTTTAGTGCTTTTTGGCTATTTAATTCCATGTAGTAGTATTAAAATAACAATTTGTTATTTCTTAAATATTATATACTGCAGGTATTCCCTCCATCCAATAATTGATTCATGCATTACACCCCTTTTACCTCAAGAGTTATATGTTTAGTATTGTTTATAGATTATGATTTGTGAATATTGTAATGCCATTAAATGGAAGAATATAACTTGTAATGGAGTTGTTTTAATTTTTTTATTAAACCCCACACTATTGATTAATCTTAGGTCTTAATACATGGTACTGGTAATTGGAATCGGAATCGTTAGGAATCGGAATCGGTTAAAAAGTATCGAGTAGGTATCAGAATCGGTTAAATTCTAACGATGCTCATCCCTACTTCGCAGGTAGCCAAGTGTATACAGGTAAACCAGTGTTAGCAGTAGGCAGGTAGCCAAGTGTATACAGGTAAACCAGTTTTAGCAGTAGGCAGGTAGCCAAGTGTATACAGGTAAACCAGTGTTAGCAGTAGGCAGGTAGCCAAGTGTATACAGGTAAACCAGTTTTAGCAGTAGGCAGGTAGCCAAGTGTATACAGGTAAACCAGTTTTAGCAGTAGGCAGGTAGCCAAGTGAATACAGGTAAACCAGTGTTAGCAGTAGGCAGGTAGCCAAGTGTATACAGGTAAACCAGTGTTAGCAGTAGGCAGGTAGCCAAGTGTATACAGGTAAACCAGTGTTAGCAGAAGGCTGGTAGCCAAGTGTATGCAGATAAACCAGTGTTAGCAGTAGGCAGGTAGCCAAGTGTATACAGGTAAACTAGTGTTAGCAGTAGGCAAGAAGCCATGTGTATTAAGGTAAACCAGTGTTAGCAGTAGGCAGGTAGCCCAGTGTATACAGGTAAATCAGTGTTAGCAGTAGGCAGGTAGCCCAGTGTATGCTGGTAAACCAGTGTTAGCCATAGGCAGGTAGCCAAGTTTATAATGGTAAACCAGTGTTGGGTGTATGTAGGTAAACCAGTGATGACAGTGAGTAAGTAGTCTGATGTATGCAGGTAAACCAGTATTTCAATAATCTCTAAATTTAAATGACACCTAAGATAAACTGCCTCTTATTCTGTTGGTTGCCGGTAAGGAAAGAAATTCTAGTACATTTCAGTTGTTGTGTTGTTTTTATGTTTTGGATGTTGCTATTTGAAGTCAGGCATTTCTTCTTTATTGATGATTACTCAAAGTAAACTTTTTTATATCTAAATTTTAATTACTTAAGCATTTATGATTAATAACCGAAGTCATTATTTTATTTAGTCAGTTTCTCTCAATAATGTTCCTCCTTTTCAGTCACAGAAAATGAAAAAGACAAAAGAGGGGGATGAAACTGATGATACTAAACAGGGTAAAGTGTTTGTAATTATAATCTGACCAGGTAAACAATTATAGGTGTAGTCTCTAATATCTTTTTATGCTCCCCGAAGTGCGAGCATTTAGCTGCCACTTTATCCTTCTGTCCATGCGTCTTTCTGTCATAATTCTTGTCCAAGCCATAACTTTGTCATTTATTGATGGATTTTAAAATGATGAGGCACAAATGTTCACCATCATGAGAGGATGTGCAGTATGCAAAATCCAGGTCCATGAATCCAAGGTCAAGGTCTCACTTCAATGTCAAAGACCAACAATGTTTTTGTTTTTTTCTGAGTCCAGTCCATAAATTCCTCATTTATTGATGGATGTTAAAATTACTTGGCACAAATGTTCACCATCATGAGAAGATGTACATTGTGCAAAATCGAGGTCTGTAGCTCCAAGGTCAAGGTCACACTTAAATGTCCAAGTTCAAAAATAAGGTATATTTGTTCAGACCAACTTTTTAATGTATACTATCATGACAGGAATTTGTGCAGCCAAATCCAGGTCTGTAGCTCCAAGGTCAAAGTCACACTTAGAGGTCAAAGATCAAATGGTGTATTTTTTGTGTCTGGTCCATAACTTACTCATTTATTGATGGATTTTAATATTACTTGGCACAAATATTCACCATCATGAGACAGTGTGCAACATGCAAGATTCAGGGTTAATTCCAAAGTCAGGTTCACACTTACTGGTGACAAACAAACATTCAGGAAGCATCTCCCATCTGTAATGGTTTCTTACAGTATATACATACTTACATGATGATACCCGAAAAAAATTAAGGATAGTTTCAGACAAATAATTGTCTATAGCAATAATACAACTGGTAGAGTTGTCCTAAGGAACAATTGCCCTAAAAAGCAATTGGCCTAAGAGACAGTTGTCGCTAATATTGGGATGAGCATTTAATTATTTATACTCCTTTAAAAAACATATGGTGCATACTATCCATGACCTGGGTGTTATGAACACAATAGGTTGGAACAAAATAGATCAAGTAGGAAAGCACAATGGTGTACTAATATATACTCTTGCTCTTGCAAGTAATAAAGGATTAAAGTCAAATTCGGTACTTTTTATTCAGTGAATCAGGGTGTATTGGCAGTGGAAATTATTCATTTGTATGACATATTAATGTTGTATTTTGTGCATTGAATTTTTCAACATAGTTTAACCTTTACTACATTTACCCCATTCATTACCATCATGTTTACCAGGTACACTTTCTTATGAAATCAAATCTGACTGAACATCTGTCTTACACTCTTATGTTGTATCTTCCCATCTCAAATGTAATTTTGAAATAACAAACGGTATAAAAGATATTTGCAAACTAATCTTGTTTTGATTAAAATGAATAACTCATTTTCCTGATTTCTCTTAGGTGGTTAAAGGAGTTATCACAAAATGTGGAAATACACTTAGTAATTAAAATATAATGTGAATTTTACAGCCGAAGAAACCAGGGAGAATGAGACTTTTGAAAAGAAAAAAAGAGATATTGAAGATGCGGTGGAAACTGCAAAAGAGGTACTTGATTTTGAAACTGCATTTTTGACTCAGCATATTTCAAAAGTAAGGGTCAGAACTTACAAATGGAGTCATTGATCTATATCAGTGTTGTTTGTCTCAAGTTCCCTTGTACACTTCTTTGATAGTCATGTATTCTCCAGGGTTGCAGCCACCTGAATACCTAATAAAGACCATGGTTGAATTTCAAACCAATATGATTAACATGAATGATTACTAGCTATGTTTTAACAAAAATATTTAGACCTAGTGCTTCTTATCATTTTAACTATTTTAAGCAAAACATGATTTTAAACAACAACAATTATCTATCATTGAAGATGATGAACAGCCCTAGATACCCCTTTGTCACAGTTACTGTTGCCATGTCAGACAGTCTTGAGAAATATAACAAAGAGCCATAACTCATTCAAAATCAAGCAAATCATGACATGCCAACAATATGGGCATCTAGGGTTGGTTATTATTGTTCTTGTAAAGTTTCATCAAAAACTGCCAAAAGTTAGCCAAGAAATAGGACAGACAAATCTTGTCTACAGATGGATTGACCGACAGACATGACTCCAATATACTCCCATATACTTCATATCTGGTGGGTTAATTAATTTTAAATAACTTTTATACAAATGGCTGCTGATGGAAATGCTCTACAAAGGAATGCTACTACTGGTTCTGCTATCTGAGAGGGATATCAGCCTCATAACAGGGAGATTGTGACATAGTCAAAAATGTTACTGGTATATCACCCTTGCTTGGTGCTCAACATTTATAAGGATAGTTCCAGGACTGGTTGTTGCAGTGTCAGGATAATGCACCTGGGTGTGGTATCAGTGTGGTAGTACTATATCTGTCGTATGTGACAAGACACAAGTCACCAGATGACTATAATACTGCCTTGGGGCATTAAGCCAAGCAAACAGTCAAAGGAATGCTCGTGACTAAAGTATTAAAAGAATCTTTCTGTATATAGTACTTGAGTACAAATCCTTGATTGTCCGTCGTCAGTCAGCTGTCCAAAAATAGCTGGCAATCTTATTTAAACTTGGCCACAATGTTTATGGCCATAATCTTTCAGCTAAGTTAAATTATACAGTAGCTGATATCAACCCAGAAGATCAGGAATTTTATCCAGGTTTCAATTAGCTATCTCTCTAAAATCAACAGTTATGAAAAAAATTCTTGTCGAACTTATAAACAGTATTAATGACCATGAAATATATGTCAAGTTTGATAAATGCTGATTTCATATAAATGGATATAGAATTATGGCCTTTGAATGATAAGAAGTCGCACAATTTTTCTGTGTTTACACTTAGCATCTTTATATCTCAAGCAATTTTGGTGATAATGTTTATGGTCATAATCTCTCAGTTAATTTTGATTATGTTAAGGCTTAAATTGGCTCAGGTCTAAAGTTAGGGCTCTTGAATTATCAAAAAAATGCTATATATATAGTTGAGATTAACTGTTATAATCCCCCGCAGAAAGGCGGCGGGGGATATGGTAAAAGTCTCCGTCTGTCCGACATTTTTGTCCAGAGCGTAACTCGAAAAGTATTTGAGGTATCAACTTGATACTTCATAGGTGGATAGATCTCATTGAGGAGGAGTACAGTGCACAAGAATGATAACTCTACCTTTCATAATGTTTGAGTTATTGCCCTTTTGTTATTTTTCAGACTTAATTTTTGTCCGGAGCATAAGTTTAAACGAATTTGAGGTATCAACTTGGAACTTCATAGGTAGTTAGATCTTATTTGGGAATAATGCAGTGAACAAGAATGATAACTCTACCTTTCATAATTTTTGTGTTATTGCCCTTGGTTATTTTTCAGACCTAATTTTTGTCCGGAGCATAACTCAAAAGATTTGAGTAACAACTTGATACTTCATAGGTGAATAGATCTTAATGGGGAGGAGTGCAGTGAACAAGAGTGATAACTCTACCTTTCATAATTTTTGAGTTATTGCCCTTTGTTATTTTTCAGGCTAACTTTTTGTCCGGAGCAAAACTCAAAAAGTATTTGAGATAACAACTTGAAACTTCATAGGTGGATAGATCTTATTGAGTAGGAGTGCAGTGCACAAGAATGATAACTCTACCTTTCATAATATTTTGGTTATTGCCCTTTGTTATTTTTCAGGCTTAATATTTATCACATTTTACCTGTAGACCTCAAAATAGAGGAATTAGTAGGTCTTCACATGGGTTTCATATCTATAACAACTTTAAACATCAGTCTTCATTACCAAAAATTTTCTTTTAAAAATGAAATATTCTACTCTCCAACACATCTTCTAAAGAGCAAGCGTTCGGTGGGGGATGGCCATGTCAACATGGCTCTTGTTTTTAATGAATATTTATACCCCCCACAAACGTAGTTTGGGGGGGTATATAGGAGTCACTATGTCGGTCGGTCCGTCTGTAGTTTTTTTGTCCACGCTATTTCTCAATAACTACTGGATGGATTTCAATCAAACTTCATAGGAAGCTTCACTGGTGAGCATAGATGTGCATATTATGAAATTGTTACGGTTGATTGACTTTCTTTTGAGTTATGGCCCTTTGCTGATTTTCTGGAGTTTTCTTTGTCCACGCTATTTCTCAATAACTACTGGATAGATTTCAAACAAACGTCATAGGAAGCCTCAATATCAAGCACAGATGTGCATATTATGAAATGGTTACGGTTGACTGATTTTCTTTTGAGTTATGGCCCTTTGCTGATTTTCTGGAGTTTTCTTTGTCCACGCTATTTCTCAATAACTACTGGATGGATTTCAATCGGTCATAGGAAGCTTCAATATCAAGCACAGATGTGCATATTATGAAATGGTTACGGTTGACTAATTTTCTTTTGAGTTATGGCACTTTGTTGATTTCTTGGAGTTTTCTTTCTCCACGCCATTTTTAGCTCACATGAGCACAACGTGCTCAAGGTGAGCTTTTCTGATCGCCTTTTGTCTGGCGTCCGGCGTGCGTGCGTGCGTGCGTCCGGCGTCAACAATTGCTTCAAACAACATCTCCTCCTAAACGGCTTGGCCAATTTGAAAAATATTTTGCAGGAATGTTCCTTGGATGAAGCTCTACTAAAGTTGTATAAATGGTTCAGGTCCATTGCATAATTAGGTCACAGGAGCTAAAAATAGATTTTAAAAATGCAAACTTTGAAAATCTTCTTCTGCAAAACTGCAAGGCCTAGAGCTTAGATATTTGGTATGTAGCATCATCTTATGGGCCACTACCAAGATTGTACAAATCATAGCCCTATGATGATAAATGACCCCGCACCAGGGGTCACTTGTTTTACATAGAGTTATATAGAAAAATCTTAAAAAGTCTTCTTCTATGAATCCATAAGGCCTAGAGCTAAGATATTTGGTATGTAGCATCATCTTATGGGCCACTACCAAGATTGTACAAATCATAGCCCTATGGTGATAAATGACCCCGCACCAGGGGTCACTTGTTTTACATGGAGTTATATAGGAAAATCTTAAAAAGTCTTCTTCTATGAATCCATAAGGCCTAGAGCTAAGATATTTGGTATGAAGCATCATCTTATGGGCCACTACCAAGATTGTACAAATCATAGCCCTATGGTGATAAATGACCCCGCACCAGGGGTCACTTGTTTTACATAGAGTTATATAGAAAAATCTTAAAAAGTCTTCTTCTATGAATCCATAAGGCCTAGAGCTAAGATATTTGGTATGTAGCATCATCTTATGGGCCACTACCAAGATTGTACAAATCATAGCCCTATGGTGATAAATGACCCCGCACCAGGGGTCACTTGTTTTACATGGAGTTATATAGGAAAATCTTAAAAAGTCTTCTTCTATGATCATAAAGCCTAGAGTAAGATTTTTGGTATGTAGACATCTATGGCATTACAAAGATTTACAAATCTTGGCCCATGGTGATAAATGACCCTGCACCGCTATAGAAATAGGAAAATCTTAAAAAATCTTCTCTGGTATGTAGTAGCATCTAATGGTTCATTACAAAGATTTTCAAAGTCTTGGCCCTATGGTGATAAATGACCCTGCACCCAAGTCTTCTCTGAAACCATATGGCCCATTGCATAGATATTTGGTGTGTAGTATTGTCAGGGGTAAAATGTTTTAGATTAAGTTATATCAGAATCCTTGTCTGTTTAAAAACCTTGACATCAGTTGAAGCAATGGTACTCAGGTGAGCGATTCAGGGCCATCATGGCCCTCTTGTTCAATAACCACTGGATGGATTTCAATCAAATTTCATAGGAAGCTTCACTTAAGCTCTTCACTTAGAAACTGCCTTTTGGTGACACACTTCTTTTTAGCTCACCTGAGCACAACGTGCTCATGGTGAGCTTTTGTGATCGCCTTTTGTCCGGCGTCCGTCCGTGCGTGCATCTTGCATTAACTTTTCCTTTAAACAACTTCTCCTCCTAAACCATTGGATGGATTTTGATAAAACTTCACAGGAATGTTCATTATGGGGCCCTTTACCAAAGTTGTTAAAATTATTTTGATTGGTCAAATATCTAGGTCACAGGTGCTAAAAATAGATTTTAAAAATGAAAATTTAAAAAATGTTCTTCTCCAAAACCACAAGGCCTAGCCTTTTGACTTTTGGTATATAGCATGATCTTATGACTCTCTATCAAGATTGTACAAATTATGACCCTGGGGTCAAAATTGGCCCCGCCCCAGGGGTCACTTGATTTAACATAGGCTAATATAGGAAAAACTTGAAAAAATCTTCTTCTCCAAAACCACAAGGCCTAGCCTTTTGATTTTTGGTATGTAGCATGATCTTATGACTCTCTACCAAGATTGTACAAATTATGACCCTGGGGTCAAAAATGGCCCTGCCCCAGGGGTCACTTGATTTAACATAGGCTAATATAGGAAAAAAAACTTGAAAAATCTTCTCAGAAACCACAAGGCCTGGAGTTTAGATATTTGGTATGTAGCATGGTCTTATGACTCTCTACCAAGATTGTTCAAATTATGACCCTGGGGTCAAAATTGGCCCCGCCCCAGGGGTCACTTGATTTAACATAGGCTGATATAGGAAAAAAAACTTGAAAAATCTTCTCAGAAACCACAAGGCATAGAGTTAAGATATTTGGTGTGTAGCATTGTCTTGTGGATCTCTACCAAGTTTGTTCAAATCATGACCCTGGGGTCAAAATTGGCCCCGCCCCAGGGGTCACTTGATTAAACATAGGCTAATATAGGAAAAACTTGAAAAAATCTTCTTCTCCTAAACCACAAGGCCTAGCCTTTTGATTTTTGGTATGTAGCATGATCTTATGACTCTCTAACAAGATTGTTCAAATCATGTCCCTGGGATCAAATTTGGCCCAACCAAGGGGTCACCTGATTTTACATAGGCTAATATAGAAAAAACTTGAAAAATCTTCTTCTCAGAAACCACAAGGCCTACCCTTTTGATTTTAATTGTTCAAATTATGACCCGGGGAAAATTCCCCGGGGTCTTCTATTCAGACACCACAAAGCATAGAGTTTAGATATTTGGTGTGTAGCATTGTCTAGTCGATTCTTACCAAGTTTGTTCAAATCATGACGCTGGGGTCAAAATTGGCCCCGCTCCAGGGATCACTTGATTTTACATAGACTTATAATGGAAAAAAAATTAGAAAAATCTTCTTCTCAAAAACCACAAGGTCTGGAGTTTATATATTTGGTATGTAACATGGGCTAATAGACCCTTTACCAAGTTTGTTCAAATCATCACCCTCGGGTCAAAATTGGCTCTACCCCAGGGGTCACTTGATTTTACATAGCCTAATGATACCAGGCTAGCGATCCAGGGCCATCATGGCCCTCTTGTTTGTTTAATTCAATGTTGCAGATTTGATATGATTTGGGCATCATTAAAATAAGAACAATTTTGATTTGTTATAAAAAGATTATCATTGTGAAATAGTTTTGTGTAATATGTCAATTGAAAACATCAATTCATTGTGACTTACCTCCTATAGCTGGGCACTTGATTGTAAACAAAGGCTGTGTGGGGGGTAATCATCACCTTTAGTGATAGCTCTAGTTGTAATACTTGTTTTTCGCAAAAACAAAATTTTAATATAAAATACTCTTTATCATGATATCTTATTATGCTCCCCGAAGGGAGAGCATATAGTTGCCGCTTTGTCCGTCCGTCCGTCATAATTTTGTCCGGAGCATAATACAAAAACTATAAAGGGTATCGACATGGAACTTCATAGGTAGATAGATTTTAATGAGAAGAGGTGCAGTGTATAAGAACCACAACTCTGTTTTTCATAATTTTGGAGTTATTGCCCTTTGTTATTTTTCATACTTAAATTTTGTCCAGAGCATAGCACAAAAAGTATAAGGTATCAACAGGAAACTTCATATGTAGATAGATCTCAATAAGGAAAAGTGCAGTGTACAAGAACCACAACTCTGTTTTGCATAATTGTGGAGTTATAACCCTTTGTTATTTAGCATTTATTTTGGGAGCATCCATCGGTTCTACTGATTCTCTTGTTTCAATACATTATTTTTGTTCCAGCAATACCTGGCAAAACAAAACACACAAGGCAACGAAAGAGATCAAACGCCAAAAGGTATCCTTGATTCAATTTTATTCCTTCAAAACTTTCAAGCTTGAGGACTTAAGAGGATTTACATCATTCAGTACTTTCATAGTTTGTAAATTACCACTTATGAGTTCATCCTGTAATAGGGAAGTTTTGACTCAGTTTTCCAGCTGTGACATGCCAAAGTAGGAAAGCTACAGGACTGGTTGGATGTGGTATCATGCCACGTGTCTAAGTCATGATAGCGTAGTTACACAGTATTATATTCTCATTTTATTCAGAAAAATATAACAAAAGACTGAAATATTGTCAGTGGGACATAAAACACATGAAAAGAAACATTATTTTATAAATTTCATTGGAGAGATTTGGATCATATTCCTACACATTATTTCAGCTTTAAGTTTATGCACACGGACTTTCAGAGCTATTATAAAATATTAGTTAACACAGATAAAATTATAATTGACCACTGGAAATAAGGACAAATGACACCTTTACACAAGGGCAGTGGTACCACAAGAATCGTGTCCTAAGAAATCTCAGTCTGAGATATTACCATTATATTCTATGCAATTTTAGTGTGACACAGAGTTTTAAGTAGCTCATCCACAGATGATCAAAGAAATTAAAATAAAAACGTTTTTCTACTCTCCCTCATTAATATTGATAAAGTTTTTGTTTCCTGACATAAACTCTGCAAGGGTTGATAACATTGCACGGGAAAACAGTATTTTTGTAAACTCCCACTTCAAGGAAATCGGTTAAATATAGAATACAGTATGCCTGTAGTAGGTTTGCATTATCTTGGATCATGTTCCGCAACATGGTGTCTTCACCAGTTCTTGGTAGCAAATTCGTAAGTTCAGCCTGTGAAGTGAGCATATGGGCAAAGAGTGAATATGATCAGACATTTGATGGCTACGAAAATAGAAATTCTAAATATAGGTTTTATAATTCTAAAGGTATGTTCAATACCGTTTTTAAAGCTATTGCCTGTGATGGGGAATTTAAACCACCCATTTTTTCTTATAATCTCGTAATGTGCATTGGGTTTTCATGCATCTGTAGATGGGTATTGATAGGCCTAATACTAAGAATCATATTCTCAGTCAGTGACCAAGTTATTTTTAAGATAAATAAATGCTTTTTAAAATCTGAAAAAAAAAAAGATTGTACCTATGTAACCATCAATTCTGAAATATGATTGTTAAATATTGTTAGAAATCATTTCAGATATACCATTAATATTGATGCATAATTGATACCAACTATGTTTTCTACTTCTCTAACTAAGCAACATTCACAAGTGCCAACCAATTAAATGGAGAATCAACTTTATAATTATAACAACAAATATGGTATGAATAATGATTTTGTTTAACTACAGGCACAGATAAGAAGAATAAAGGGGAAGATGGGTAAGTACATGTCTAGTGTTTGTTAGGGCTTGTTTAGTTAAGAACACATAGATTAATATAAATGTTTCATTTTTAAATGAACTTGTTGGCATAAGTGCTTGCAGCACTGGATTGTCAAGAGCATTAAGTTCCCAGCTGGATAGAAAACAGCTGTGTCTGTATTTTTTTTAGCTCACCTGAGCACAAAGTGCTCAAGGTGAGCTTTTGTGATCGCCCTTCGTCCCGCGTCCGTCGTCGTCCGTCGTGCGTCGTCCGTCGTCAACAATTTGCTTTAAACAACATCTCCTCTGAAACCGCTGGACAGAATTTGATTAAACTTGGCAGGGATGATCCTTGGGTCAACCTTCACAAAAGTTGCTAAAATAAACTTGATCCATGTAGAACTCTGGTTGCCATGGCAACAAAAAGAATAAAAAAATATGAAAAAAACTTTAAAAATCATCTTTTTCAAAACTACTGTCCAGATTTTAAAATAAATTGGTACAGATGTTCCTTGGGTGAACCTCTACCAAAGTTGCTAAAATTATTCCGATCCGTAAAAAACATGGCCGCCAGGGGCTGGGCTTATTTGCCTTATATGTATATAGAGAAACCTTTAAACAACATCTCCTCTGAAACCACTGGACAGAATTTGATTAAACTTGGCAGGGATGATCCTTGGGTCAACCTTCACAAAAGTTGCTAAAATAAACTTGATCCATGTAGAACACTGGTTGCCATGGCAACAAAAAGGAAAAAAAAAAATGAAAACTTTAAAAATCATCTTCTTCAAAACTACCGGCCAGATTTTAAAATAAATTGGTACAGATGTTCCTTGGGTCAACCTCTACCAAAGTTGCTAAAATTATTCCGATCCGTAAAAAAACATGGCCGCCATGGGCGGGGCTTATTTGCCTTATATGTATATAGAGAAACCTTTAAACAACATCTCCTCTTAAACCACTGGACAGAATTTGATTAAACTTGGCAGGGATGATCCTTGGGTCAACCTTCACAAAAGTTGCTAAAATAAACTTGATCCATGTAGAACACTGGTTGCCATGGCAACAATAAAAAAAGAAAAAGAAGAAAACTTTAAAAATCATCTTCTTCAAAACTACTGGCCAGATTTTAAAATAAATTGGTACAGATGTTCCTTGGGCCAATCTCTACTAAAGTTGCTAAAATTATTCCGATCTGTAAAAAACATGGCCGCCAGGGGCGGGCTTATTTGCCTTATATGTATATAGGGAAAACTTTAATCAACATTTCCTCTGAAACCACTGGACAGAATTTGATTAAATTTGGCAGGAATGATCCTTGGGTCAACCTTCACAAAAGTTCCTAAAATAAACTTGATCCATATAGAACTCTGGTTGCCATGGCAACAAAAAGAAAAAAAAAATGAAAACTTTAAAAATCATCTTCTTCAAAACTACTGGCCAGATTTTAAAATAAATTGGTACAGATGTTCCTTGGGTCAACCTTTTTATCTCAGGTGAGCGATTTAGGGCCATCATGGGCCTCTTGTTTAATTTTTTTTTCGAAATTACTCATCTCTGATTTATATGTATGTGAAAGTTATCAGACACTTGTAGGAGACATTTCTCTGTAACTGTTCCACCTGATGAAAGAGGGCTAGGGTAAATGATTGACCAAATACTTCGAGTATATCAACAATTTGTTAAGACATTTTTACAATTTATGCAAATACCTTTCTGTGCTTCCAATATTTTGTATCATAAGAATCTCAGCTTTGAAGTGGGTTCAAACCTGTCACCTTCACATCCAGAACTCTGCTTTATGCTACTGGACAAGAGTGCCCTTGATTGTTAGATCCTGTTAGACCCTGCAGTTTTTATTTAAACCAAATATATTGCATTTTTTAGAAATTTTTGAAATAAAAGAAAAGTGAGTAAAACAAATTGTTCATTATAATTGAATTTAACTTTTACACCACCTTCACTTCAAAATTTTCCTTTTTAATTTTCAATGAAAGAAAATTTCAGAAGAAGAAAGGTATTGATGAAATAAGGAGAAATAAGGTGGCTGTAAAACGTAAGTAAGTGGAATGGAACATCATGAGTTGTTAATCTGTGAGATTAAGGAGAGCATATTATTTTTGTCTTTACAGAGATGAGGATCAGTTTACTCCAGAGACTTACTTGATTATCACAAAACCAGCACCAGTGGAAAAGATTAAGAAGGAACTTAAGGATTGTAAATCTATAAAAATTGTTGATGGCCCACGTGCACAGGGGATCTTACTCATCTGTCAAAATGAGGAAGGTAATAACAGTTTTTAGCTCGACTATTCGAAGAATATGAGGGCTATTGTAGTCACCCTTGCGTTGGTGTTGCAGCTTTTGGATAAAGTTTTGCATGCAAGTTACTATCAACCTTATATCTCAATAACCATTTATAATATTGACTTGAAATTTTATGAATTTGTTCAGAGGCATCAGAGAACCAAGATAGATAACTCTTGACTGAATTTAATATAAATTATGGCTCCTTTTTAACTTAGAAATTTTGGTTAAAGTTTTGCATGCAATAGAAAATTGGGTTAAAGTTTTGCATGCAAGCTACTATCCAGCTTGTATCTCAATAACCATTCATGTTATTGACTTGAAAGTTTATGAATATGTTTAGGGGCATCAGACAACCAAGGTAGATAACTCTTAATGGAATATATTACAAGTTATGGCCCCTTTTTAACTTAGAAATTTTGGTTAAAGTTTTGCATGCAAGGTATTTTTATGCTTATATCTCAGTATCCAGGTACAGTGGGGCTTGCGTTCATGTTGGCATATTTTTCGTGTATCGTGTGTGTATCGTGCGTTCCGTTTCCGTGTATCGTTCGTGTATGGTGCGTGCGTTTATCGTGCACGATTCTAACGTGTTTCGTGTAACGTATTTCGTGTATCGTGTAACGTGTTTCGTTTATCGCATCGTTCCTTCCGTGTGAATCGTTCCGCACGATATATTTTGAGTTCAACGCTTCCTTAAAAGCCAGCATTAGAATTTCAGCTTTTCAAAATCAGTTACCACATGGCAACATTTAACTGTAGATTACTTACGTTGTCTGTTACAATTTAAGTCTTATATCGATTCATGTTTAATAAAAATAATGAGTTAACTACGTAGAGTGGTCTCCCCTTTATTGTGTACGAAGGGAGATCACTTCACCTGCTGTAAGATAGCCAATTAAATCGTATTATGCGGTTACCAATGACGCTTGGCGCGAATAAATAATTGCTCAAAGCATAGGATCGTTATAGATCTAATAAATTCAATGTGTAACAACAATTATTTGTAATTTCGACACGATTTAGAACATGTGACTTCCTATGGACCGTTCCGAGCTTTTCCGCATATCGCGCCGTCCTTAGTTACTGTTGCTATGCCTCACAAGCCAGCATCCAAGATGGCGGCCGCTATCGATAAAGCAACTGACTCACTAGAGGATGTCCCCGATAACATTTCTATAAGTTTTCTTCCCGATCACAAAAAACTAATGGAAAGAATTATAAAAAGAGGTTTAAACTATTTTACACAGGGTTATATTCACGACATTAGAGTTTATACAGACAATAAACCAAAATTAAAGATTGTTGCTCGCTGCTGGAAGTCAATGCGGAAAAGTGAGAAACCGCACACACTGCACATTGAGATTGATGGAGATCGTATTACTGAATCTTATTGCACTTGTAAGGTTGGGTAAGTATGTTACTTGTGCAGAACTATGTTGCATAAAAAAAAAAAATATGACATTTTGAAATACATTTTGACGAACATAATCATTAAATCTAGACATTTGATTAAAATTATGTAGATCTATGCAGATTCTTTTAGATCAAAATTTAAACTTGATTTTAAGCAGAAATATATTAATGCTCTGTTTTTATAAGGGTATACAGTTTCTTTCCATAGTAATATTAATTTATAATATAGAATTAAAATATAATATATAAATTGTTATTCAAATAATAATAATATCTATCATAAATCTGTTATCTTAATCAATTAAAATGACACCACTCTTGTTGTTAAAGGTGTTGGTTTAAAATGAAACAATGCAAGCTATATAAACATATGAAAAATCATCACCATCTTTTCAGAATATGTGGTTTTAATGAGCAGAATTGTGTATTTTAGCTTGACGGGTCATTGCTCCCACGCCATTGGTCTGTTGAAGACTCTGCAGGGATTCAAGCTGCATAACATCAGCACTGTACCAGATCAGCTGAGTTATACATACAAGTGTGTCCCAACAATGGCATGTTCCCCGAGGGTTGAAGATAGAGCCTGTCCCACTGAACCATGTTGTGGAGGCTAAACCTTGTGAGACCAGGAAGAGGAAACCAGTATTGTGCCAAGTTAACACACAGAAAAAGTGAGGACAAAATACAAAGAGAACTAGATTTAGTATTCACCTTTTATATTTACCATAATTAACTTCAATAAGATTCTGTCGTATTACAAAACTTTCAACATAGTACACGTTGTATATGATCACAATGTTCATGTTTAAAACCCATCATGCCAGATCTACACTGTTTTATTCATAAATTAAACAAAAAAGCAATAATTTATAGGCCAGTCCTACCCCCCCCCCCCCCCCCCACACACACACACACAAACACATACAAATGTGTGTAATACTTTCCAGGCTTCCAGATGTCACTAGCAATGACATTGAGCAGCTACAGATGGCGAAAGGCACACCACTTGAATATTTGCTTTCTCCAAAGAGACCTCTAGTTGCCACAGAACTTGGTCAAGTTCAGCTAGGTTCTTTTCTGTCATATCAGGTAAAATAATTTAAGATATTTGAAATGTATGTTATACATAACAAAACATACACTTGTACATATTTAGCTAAAAAAAATCAATATATTCTGTGGTCTGCTTTTATGTGTTTTTTTTTCAACATTCAACACAACAGAATCTTTTCTCACCCTTGAATAATTTATGGCAGATGCTATACATTATCATATATTTACTGATGGAGAGTTAAGCAAAAAATAATTACCATTATCTTGTCAAAATGTCACAATTTATGTAAAACTGACCAGGGACTATTTTAGAATTGTGACCCCTCACCACATGGGTTCGAATCCCCTCAGGGTCATTCGGATTTTCATGTGAGGAAGCCTTTCAACTGGCTTGCGAAAGGTTGGTTATTCTACCCGGATGCCTCCATGCATTCGGGGTCATCCTCCACCTGTCATTAGCTGAAATTTACTATATGCTGAAATACTGTCGAAGCGACAGTAAAACTCAAATAGTCAAATAAAATTTGTGAAAACATATGACAAATAAATTCATTTATCTTTGACAGATATATTCTGATGTAGTGTTAGTATGGCACAAACTGACCAAATCTTGTTTGCTTGCTTAAATAAAGATGTAGGAATTTTATGAGATAATAATTTGTATGTCTTAATTTTAGCTATTACTCTTTCAACATGAACTCTGTGTTTAGCAATTTTTTGTGTTAAATAAGTATCTGCTGGTGCCATCTGTGATGCACAAGAAGAAAAGGGGGGAATGTTCAACACAAGACCAAGTTTACTAAGTTCCTCTTGTATAGTAAAGCCTTTATCAGCCATTACAGCATCACCTGGATTAATGTACCCATGATCTAACAAATTTTTCAGAAGGGCATAAAATCCACTTTCCTCACAAATCATTTTATCTGAAATTGAACCAGTAAAAAGTTCAGAAATAAATGTAACAGATCCACTGGGATCACATCCAATTAAAGCTTTAAGGGTAGTAGATGATTTATAATCACTGTACATCTGGCTTTGAAGAGCTAATGCCTTTGGTACTTGAGTTTTAAATTCTGTCCCATCTATCATAACTAAGCTTGTAGGAAAATCTTTCTTAAATTCTGTTGGCATTCTAGATATAATAACATCTCTGTGTGGCCACAAAGAAATCTGTCCAAATTTGAAATATATGATATCTAAGAGTTTGTTAAATACAATGCCTGTTGACTGCAAGGACAAACTAAATCTCATTGCCAAATCTTTCAGTCCAAAATCATGTCTAAGTCTGCATAGTACAAGAAGAAGTGCATTTTCATTTGATAACATCTTTGTGTCAGTCCTTCCATATTTTACATTTTCTTGTGGATTTGGAAATAAAAAGGAAAACAAAAATAGAAAATTGACATAAGTAATTCCAGTATAGTATTTAAACAAGTTCTTCATATCATTTTCCCTATTTCTAATTCCTTCAGCAGTAAATAATTGTTTCTTTTTCATATTTCTTTCCATTTGATGTAATTCTGTTTTCAGGCTATGTATTTCTTTTGTCTTTTTCCAACAGTTTACTCCTAAGTTGCAGGTTTTCCATCGTACTTGCACATCATGACTCTCTGAAATAAATTATTGCATTTTATTACAGACAAGAAACTTGAAGTCAGTGATTCCTGTAATAACAAATGGCTGTGGAAATCTCTCTGTAACAAACCCTTCACCAATAAGACTTCCTGAAAGATTTCAGCATCTGAACAGTCAGTATACAATAACAGACCCAGAGAAATTAGAACAATCAACAAGAAACCAAGCAATGTCTGAAAAGTGGCATCAGGCCAGAAAAATCAGGCTCACTTCATCAAACTTTGGTGATATTATATTTAGGAAATCTGCTCCATCTGAAAAGCTTGTATCAAGGCTATTTTCTACAGGGCAAGCCATTCATGCACCTTCCCTTTCATATGGGAAAAAGAATGAATGCAAGGCCAAGTCCAAATACCTAGCTCAGTATGCAGGTAGGCACATTCATGAATGTGGTTTTGTTGTTAATAATGAGTTTCCATTTCTGGGTGCAACTCCAGATGGAAAGCTTTGTGATGATGGACAAGTAGGTATTATAGAAATAAAATGTCCATAAGTGCCAGAGACAGAACTGTTGATGAAGCCTGTTGCCAATTAGAAAAATTCTTTTTATACAAGGATCAGAATGGACAGCTTTTATTAAAAACTAACCATCCATACTATGCTCAGGTTCAAGGGCAGCTCATGATTACAGGTAGTTCATTCTGTGACTTTATTGTTTATTGTCCAAATGAGTCAGATTTGTTTGTTCAGCGTATTGTACCAGATATTGCTTTCATGACAGATATGCTTAATGTTTTGGCCAATTTTTTTGAGCAATACGCTCATCCATTCTTACAAAGTTGTCAGTGACGTTCAAGGTTTTGTAGTCTTTATCATAATGAGTCCAATAGATGTGTGTGTCAGTTGAGTATTAAATGGAATATTTGGTAGTTTTTGAACTGTTGACATGTTATAAAAAAAATATCTGTTTGTCATGAGACAATATAGTAGTACTATATTGACACTTAATGAAGATTTGACCAGTACCTTCTTCTGTTTGGCATCCAACATGACATTTTCCCCTCAGTCCATTATCTCCTTGCTGTCCATCATTTAAAGCTGCTTGAACATTCCTGAAATATGTACCATTTGAAGAGATCAGTGTTTTGATTCTTTGGAATATGGAAAGTACAAACAATAACCAATGTATTTATTTTAAATTAACTTTGATCTCACTGCTTAGTTTTGTTTATTTATTTTAATTTATACAAAAAATAGTGACTCTATTTTCATCATGTCAATGTTAAAAAGATGTGTGGTTGTTTTATTTTCTGTGAATGTATACCTTGGAGAAAAAGGGTAAATGCATATATAAATGTTCCTAATAAATAAATTTTTATTTATAAGCTTACTTATTGTTTTGCTCTAGTTCAACCAAAATGCTGTCATACGAAATAGTTGCCTCCAGGTCCAGGCGCCTGCGCTTTGGAAGTGGTCTGGTAGGTGTTGCTATTGAGCCATCAGCTGGCAGGGGGTCTGGATATATATCAGTGGGCCCGTTTCCTCCCATGAAATGCTGTAATACACACAAAAAATATAGATCTATAGAGAAATAAACATTTAAGTGTACAGAATAAATCCTAAATGGATTTGTACATACCACATGGATATTTGAATAAAAAAAATGCATGTAGGTCTATATGCATTGTTTTCCCAAAATACAGGTTGCTATATATATGGACTACCCCCCTCCCCTTCTACTTAAAATAACCATATTCTGTGCAAACTAGAACATGCATAGATACAGCAATTTCTCACAGAGAAGGTGGGGGTGTCATGCATCCCTCCCACCGCTTTTATGCACATTTTAGGCATGATAGCCAAATCTCAGGGAAGTCTGAGTGAGGGTGGTCCGGACCCCCGGTACCCACCCCCCCACGCACCTGGATCCGCGCATGTTGAATATTGTTACATTCAGAATTCCTTTTATTTCGTTGCATACATGCATGCTGGGAGTGAAACTTTTTTATTATTGGTTAGAAAACCATGTCATTATTACACATGTGCACAATATTTAACAATAAAATCTTGTGAAATTCCCATACGGTTATGTAAATTAATTTGATCTTCTAGAAAGTCATTTTATTGTTTTTACTGTTTCTAGTAACACTCAGCATTTCAAAAAGTTACCCCTACCGTTGAACAGATGATTTTGTTCTTGTTAATCCTATAAACATTGAGTTGATCATGCGGTCGACCATGCCTTGACCATCGCAACACTTTCAAGTTGGTTTTGGGGTTCGGAAATGTGATGAATCTCACTTCAATCATTTTATCTGGATATCTACAGTCTGCGTTGCAAGTCCCCCACGCACATCTTCGCACCATCGTTCAAATGTGTAAGGAAATCTGAGAAAAACGCGATGTTTATTTTCGATATATACGGTCACTAAGTGCGAGCTTGTGAGCACAAGATGGCGGATAGCAACAAGCGATACTGCGTCGAAGGAAATGGAGCGCTCTCATTGGTTAAAAATACCTGAATCGGAACGGTCCATTATAGAACATTCGTTGTTTTTTTTTCGTGTGTGTGTGTATGTGTTAGTTTTAATGATGGTTTTATTTATAAATTGATTAATTGCCTTGTTCACTTGGGCGAAAAAAAACCGAGTAAATCGATTAACCTCGCTACCGTGCCTATCTGCAATCGTTCGTTTCGTGCGGTCCGTGTATCGTGCATCGTGCATCAAACGTGTATATGCATCGTTCGTTTATCGTTTGTTCATTCGTTTATCGTGTAACGTGCGTGTATCGTGCGGTTCGTTTGCGTTTATCGTGCGTGTATCGTGCGGTTCGTTTGCCAACATGAACGAAAGCCCCACTGTATGCAATTGATTTGAAACATCTTTAATACATTTAGGGGTATCATACTAATAAGGTAGATAACTCTTGATGGGATATTGTAGTCCCAATGTAGAACCATCCCAAAACTTACCTAGTATCTCATCTCGTAAGTCAAATTTAATTATAGCTCATATCAGACAATTTGGTCTGGAATTATTTTTAAGAAAAAGCCAGATTTCAATTTGTTTACATTTAAGCAACCACATTTATCATGTGCACTTTAACAGACTTGGAAACAATCTCAGTTGCAATGATGATTATGGCTGAATCACAACTGATAGGTCAGGAGTTATGGCCCTTGAAATATCGAGGAGCAGGGTGAATAAATGTTTACTATGTTAATTTACTCCATCATCTTCAGATAGAAGTTGCTGTTGATGAACCTATGAGATAATGCTAATGACTTTGTTTGATTATGGCTGATATCATTCCATGAATTCATAATTATTATTATTATTAAATGTTAAAAAATGTATTCAGCTTCTAGATTCTGCACTTTTCAAACTATCTTGATTAAGCGGAGACAATGTATCATAATCTCTTTGCTTATATGAATTATTCCTCAGTAGCAGCAGGTCTAGTGGATGACTTTCATTGCAAAATCTTCTGTTAATTATACCCCCGAAACGAAGTTTGGGGGGGTATATAGGAGTCACCCGGTGGTCGGTCGGTCCAGCGGTCCGTTGCATTTTCCTTGTCCGGAGCATAACTTGAAAACCACAAGTTGGAATTCAATACAACTTCATGCAATGATCAAGCACATGGAGAGGAAGTGCAGTGCACAAGAACCATAACTCTATCTTGACTTATTACAGACTTATTGCCCTTTGTTACTTTTCCTTGTCCAGAGCATAACTTGAAAAATACAAGTTGGATTTCAAAACAATTTCATACAATGGTAAACCACAATATGAGGAAATGCAGTGCACAAGAACCATAACTCTATCTAGAGTAATTACAGAGTTATTGCCCTTTGTTACTTTTCCTTGTCCAGAGTATAACTTGTAAACTACTGGTTGGATTTCAAAACAATTTCATACAATGGTCAACCACAATATGAGGAAGTGCAGTGCACAAGAACCATAACTCTATCTAGAGTAATTACAGAGTTATTTCCCTTTGTTACTTTTCCTTGTCCATAGCATAACTTGAAAAGAACTGGTTGGAATTCAAAACAATTTCATACAATTGTCAAGCACAATAAGAGGAAGTGCAGTGCACAAGAACCATAACTCTATCTATTGTTATTACAGAGTTATTGCCCTTTGTTACTTTTCCTTGTCCGGAGCTTAACTTTAAGACTACTGGTTGGAATTCAAAACAATTTCATACAATGGTCAAGCACAATAAGAGGAAGTGCAATGCACAAGAACCATAACTCTATCTGTAGTATGTATAGAGTTATTGCCCTTGCACTTACATACAATAGTCAAGCGCAGTAAGAGGAAGTGAAAATAACTTCATCATTTCTAAAGCAGTATTGCGGGGGTATTAATCACATTTAGTGATAGTTCTAGTTTTTTTTAAATAATCTTTAAAACTGAAAGTAGTGCCTGGAATCAAGTAGAAACATTTTACATGTACATCCTGCATATTTGAACAATCTGTTTTGTTGATTCATGGACAACATTCAGTTGGCTTTTTTTCTTTTAGATGCCATTAATCTCATTAGAAAGAAGAAGAAAACTTTTGAAGCCCAAAAACTGAAGAAAACTGTGAGTATTTAAGATAATCCATGTGATAGTTATAGAGACGTAAATAACAGAGATGAGTAGTCTCCCTTCTAAACAATAAAAGTTTTATTGAAAACTGATGCAAAGTGACATTTTCATCCACACAGGGTAAGGGAGCAATTATTAGCTTGATTATTAGTAAAATAAAGGGAGCTATTCTACTCACCCAGGTAATGTCCTTGGCGTTATGCTTTAAGTTTTTTTTTGCCCCAAAAGGGAGGCATATAGTAATCTCACTGTCCGTCCGTCTGTCTGTCCCACTTTGTGTCCATTCTGTAACTCCTACATGCATGAATGGACTTTGATATAACTTGGATTTGGTAGAAATGTTCACAATATTGAGACAATGTGTTGTGATTAAGACCTGAGTTCGGATTTCAAAGGTAAAGGTCACAATCAGGGGTCAAAAGTAAAAAAGGGGATTTTTTTGTTTTGTCTCCGTTATGGACTTATTTTAAAATAACACAAATCTTTTTCTAGATAAGATAATGTGTTGTGCGCAAGATCCAGGTCTGTAGCTCAAAAGTTATGGTCAAAATCACAGGTCAAAGGTTGAAAAGTGTCACTTTCTTCAGAGTCTGGGCATTAATGTTGTTTAACATATAACAACTTTGAAATAACTTAGCACAAAAGGCTTCTAGATATGTGGCACATGCAAGATCCATGTTTGTAGCCTTAAAATGTTATAGCTACAGTTAGTCAAAAAGAAAAATGGTCCTGTCATACACATGGCCCAGGTTTTAATACTGATGATATTCTTTGGGAACAGTGATTGTGACAGGTCTTGTTTGGTTATAGCCACCCAAAGTTAAGTTTGGGCGGCATTTGGGAGCCTCAGTGTCAGTCGGTTGGTCTTTTGGTCGGTCTGTAGCTTTTTTTTTTGTCTAAGATATTTCTCTCAATAACCAATGGATGGATTCCAATCAAACTACATAGGAAATTTCACGAGTAAGCACAGATGTGCATATTGTACAGTTGCTATGGTTGAATGATTTTATTGCCCTTGAATTAATTTTCTTGAGCTTTCTTTGTCCTTGCTATTTCTCAATAACAACTGGATGGGTTTCAATCAAAGTACATAGGAAGTTTCACTAACGAGCACAGATGTACATATTTTATTGTTTTTTACAGTTGAATAATTTGTTGTTTTTTTTTCTGTGCATTCTTATTACTATTTCTCAATTACTACAGGAAGGATATAAAAAATTACTGTCTTCTTGATCTTACTTGTCTGCACTTATGCATAGCACAGATGTACATGTACATAATTATACAGTTAATATTGTTTAATGATTATTTAATAATTTATGACAATTTGTAGAATTTTCTCCTGTGCTATTTCTCAGAGCAATTTTTGGTACACATGTCTATCCTAATAAAATGAAGGCCAAGTTTGATTTTTTTGGCAAAATCCGTAAATTTGCCTGTTTTTGACTTAGAATTTTCAAAAACACCTTTTCCGAGCGATAATTCCTTTATGGTTTGACAGATTTAAATAATTTTTGGTACACATGTCTGTCCTAATAAAACAAATGTCAAGTTTGATTTTGGGCAAAATCCGTAAATTTTCAACTCACTTATGGCCCCTTTATGACTTAGAATTTGCAGAAAGCATCTTTGTAAGATAATTCCCAAACCTATTGACAGATTCAAATAGTTTTTGTTACACATGTCTATCCTAATAACACAAAGGTCAATTTTGATTTTGGTCAAAATCCGTAATTTTTTAACTCAATTATGGCCCTTTACGACTTAAAATTTGCAGAAAACACCTTTGTCTGCAAGATAATCCCCAAACATGTTGACAGATTTAAATTGTCTTTGTTATACTTGTTTAACTCAATAAGATAAAGGTCAAGTTCGAAAGTGGGCAAAATCCATAAATTTTCAACACAGTTATGGCCCCTTTTCAACATAGAATTTGCACACAAAAAAACACTTTGGCTGTGCGATAACTCCCAAACAGGTTGACATATTTGAGGAATGTTTGTCCCTCATGTTTATCCTAATAAGATGGAAGACTTGTTCGATTCTTAGCAAAATCCATAATTTTTTTACACAGTTATGGCTACTTTTCAACTTAGACTTTGGGGGAAAAAAAACTTGTTTGCACTAGCTTTTGGCAATGATGATGTACTCCAGTTTGTTTACCTTGTGACTTTGGATTGCTGTAGATGTGAAAATAAAAGATTGAAAATTTATGGTTTGGGCAGTTTCTTCAATTTTATAGTGTGTGTGTAAAAATGCATATGCACACACCAGAGCAGTCCCAACATTAAGAATGATATGACAATAGAGACAAAATAGTTCAGTTGAAAAATCAAAATTTTAGCTTTAGGAAAAGAAGAAACTGAAAGGGGTATTGAATGGTTTAATTTGACTGTTTAGCTCTCTGGGAAAGTGGTCTGCTC
>CM037782.1:25873639-25923639 GCA_021229015.1 Solen grandis | reverse complement strand
TCAATTATTTTTCTATTTGTTGCCATGGCAACCAGAGTTCTTCATGGATCACTTTATTTGAGCAATTTTTGTAGAGGCCCACCAAGGATCATACATGCAAGTTTTATCAAATTCTGTCCAGCGTTTCAGAGGAGATGATTTTCAAAGTTTTCAATTAGTTTTTCTATTTGTTGCCATGGCAACCAGAGTTCTTCATGGATCAACTTTATTTGAGCAATTTTTGTAGAGGCCCACCTAAGGATCATACATGCCAAGTTTTATCAAATTCTGTCCAGCGCTTTCAGAGGAGATGATTTTCAAAGTTTTCAATTAGTTTTTCTATTTGTTGCCATGGCAACCAGAGTTCTTCATGGATCGACTTTATTTGAGCAATTTTTGTAGACGCCCACCCAAGGATCATACATGCCAAGTTTTATCAAATTCTGTCCAGCGGTTTCAGAGGAGATGATTTTCAAAGTTTTCAATTAGTTTTTCTATTTGTTGCCATGGCAACCAGAGTTCTTCATGGATCAACTTTATTTGAGCAATTTTTGTAGAGACCAACCCAAGGATCATACATGCCAAGTTTTATCAAATTCTGTCCAGCGGTTTCAGGAGATGATTTTCAAAGTTTTCAATTATTTTTTCTATTTGTTGCCATGGCAACCAGAGTTCTTCATGGATCAACTTTATTTGAGCAATTTTTGTAGAGGCCCACCCAAGGATCATACATGCCAAGTTTTATCAAATTCTGTCCAGCGGTTTCAGAGGAGATGTCTTTTAAAGCAAATTGTTGACGACGGACGACGGACGACAGACGACCGACGACGGACGACGACGGACGACGGACGAAGGGTGATCCCAATAGCTTACCCTGAGCACTTCGTGCTCTGGTGAGCTAAAAAATAAATTTATATGCAGAATTGAGAGGTTTAATTGTTTATATTTTAAAGACCTGTACCTAGAATAGTAAAATTGGTCAAGATTTATTTATTTTTGGAATATGGCTTATTTCAAAAAGTTCATGCATGAGAAGTCCATACGAAAAAAAAGTAAAAGGTAGGGAATTTAATATATATTCTTTCTAACGGTATTAATCTTTATATTTTTCAATGTTAGCAGAAAGTCCTATCATTCGTATCAACGAATGAAATCTAGTTAGGACTTTCTGCCTACTGGCAGAATAGTAATTATTAGGACTTTCTGCCACGGCAGAAAGTCTATTGGTTTGTACTTTTTTTTTTTCTGCCAAGCAGAAAGTATTGGGTTTGTTTGTTTTTGTATCTGACCAGAGGCTCAAGGTGAGCTATTGTGACCGGTCTTCGTCCGTCGTCCGTCCGTCCGTCGTCCGTCCGTCCGTCCGTCCGTCCGTCGTCCGTCAACATTTTGCTTCAAACGACATCTCCTCCTTAACCGCTTGGTCAATTTTGATAAAACTTTACAGGGATGTTCCTTGGGTGGTCCCCTTTCAAAGTTGTTCAAAGAATTGAATTCCATTTGGAATTCTGGTTGCCATGGCAACGGAAAGAAAAAACTTAAAATGTCTTCTTCTCCAAAACAACCAACTGAATTTCAAAATGTTTTGGCACAGATGTTCCTTTGGTAAGTGTCTACCAAGATTGTTCAAATTATTTGGATCCGTAAAAAAACATGGCCGCCAGGGGCGGGGCTTATTTGCCTTATATGTATATAGAGAAACCTTTAAACAACATCTCCTCTGAAACCACTGGACAGAATTTGATTAAACTTGGCAGGGATGATCCTTGGGTCAACCTTCACAAAAGCTGCTAAAATAAACTTGATCCATGTAGAACTCTGGTTGCCATGGCAACAAAAAGGGGAAAAAAATGAAAACTTTAAAATCATCTTCTTCAAAACTACTGGCCAGATTTTAAAATAAATTGGTACAGATGTTCCTTGGGTCAACCTCTACCAAAGTTGCTAAAATTATTCCGATCCGTAAAAAAACATGGCCGCCAGGGGCGGGGCTTATTTGTCTTATATGTATATAGAGAAACATTTAAACAACATCTCCTCTGAAACCACTGGACAGAATTTGATTAAAATTGGCAGGGATGATCCTTGGGTCAACCTTCACAAAAGTTGCTAAAATAAACTTGATCCATGTAGAACTCTGGTTGCCATGGCAACAAAAAGGGAAAATAAATGAAAACTTTAAAAATCATCTTCTTCAAAACTACTGGCCAGATTTTAAAATAAATTGGTACAGATGTTCCTTGGGTCAACCTCTACCAAAGTTGCTAAAATTATTCCGATCTGTAAAAAAACATGGCCGCCAGGGGCGGGGCTTATTTGCCTTATATGTATATAGAGAAACCTTTAAACAACATCTCCTCTGAAACCACTGGACAGAATTTGATTCAAATTGGCAGGGATGATCCTTGGGTCAACCTTCACAAAAGTTGCTAAAATAAACTTGATCCATGTAGAACTCTGGTTGCCATGGCAACAAAAAAACAAGAAAAAAAGAAAACTTTAAAAGTCATCTTCTTCAAAACTACTGGCCAGATTTTAAAATAAATTGGTACAGATATTCCTTGGGCCAACCTCTACCAAAGTTGCTAAAATTATTCTGATCCGTAAAAAAACATGGCCCTCAGGGGCGGGGCTTATTTGCCTTATATGTACATAGAGAAACCTTTAAACAACATCTCCTCTGAAACCACTGGACAGATTTAGATTAAACTTGGCAGGGATGATCCTTGGGTCAACCTTCACAAAAGCTGCTAAAATAAACTTGATCCATGTAGAACTCTGGTTGCCATGGCAACAAAAAGAAAAAAAATATGAAAACTTTAAAAATCATCTTCTTCAAAACTGCTGGCCAGATTTTAAAATAAATTGGTACAGATGTTCCTTGGGTCAACCTATTTATCTCAGGTGAGCGATTTAGGGCCATCATGGGCCTCTTGTTTTATTCTTCTTATTCTTTTTTTCTTCCAAACTGAGCGTTAATTTAAGCATGTTGCAATGGTCCCAGGGCCATGAAATTTTTATGGCATTTACTTGATGCGATGAAATTTTGATTTTTATCATTTTCTTATGCCTATGACGTCATATGACGTCATACTCGAATTTGTCGACAAAAGTTTGTACGCGGTCTACAGCCATTGTTTGTGAACCGATTTTCATCAAATTTTCACAGATTGTGTATATTAAGTTCTAGTTGTGCATCCCGGTGTCCGTTTTACAAAATTCGAAAAGTCCATGGTTCTATAGCGAATCCAAGATTCGAACCAAGGTCGTAAATTTTTTAAATGCATATAAAATCTGTCCTATTTAGGATAGAAAGTTGATATTTAGTCAGTATATAGGTCTCTAGAAGTTTTAAATATTTTGTGAAAATAAATGTCATATGACGTCACGTGACGTCATTATATGATAATGTATTTCTAATATTAACAAAATATTTCTATATGTTGAAATTGTCGAAGGGCAATGAAAATTTAATGACACATGCTTCAAATGCTGAAATTTTGATTTCTATGATTTTCGTATGCCTATGACGTCATATGACGTCACACTTGAAATATGCAACAAAAGTTTGTACGCGGTCTACAGCCATTATTTATGAACCGATTTTCATCAAATTTTCAAAGAATGTCTATATTAAGTTCTAGTTGTGCATCTCGGTGTCCGTTTTTCAAAATTCGAAAAGTCCATGGTTCTATAGCGAATTCAAGATTCGAACCAAGGTCGTAAATTTTTAAATGCTTATAAAATCGGTCCTATTTGAGATAGAAAAGTGATATTTGGTCAGTATATAGGTCTCTGGGAGTCTTAAAGATTTTGTGAAAATAAACGTCATATGACGTCACGTTACGACATTATATGATAATGTATTTCTAATATTAACAAGAGTATTTCTATAAGTTGAAATTGTCGAAGGGCAATGAAAATTTAATGACAAATGATTCAGATGCTGAAATTTCGATTTCAATGATTTTCAGAAGCCTATGACGTCATATGACGTCACATTTGAAATTGACTACGAAAGTTTGTACACGGACCAGAGCCATTATTAATTGACCGATTTTCATCAAATTTTCACAGAATGTGTATATTACGTTCTTATTGTGTAAACCGGTTTCCGTTTTTTAAAATTCGAAAAGTCCAAGCATCTATGGCGGATCCAAGATTCGAACCAAGGACGTCAATTTTTAAATGCTTATGATTTATTTGAGATAGAAAGTTGAAATTTAGTCAGTCAGTAGGTCTCTGGGTGTCTTAACAATTATGTGAAAATAAACGTCATATGACGTCACGTGACGTCATTTTTTATTATTATTATTATTCTTTTCTTCTAACTAACTAAACGCTTATTTTAATATGTTGCAATAGTCCTAGGACGATGAAATTTTTATGGGTTATTAGTCACGTAAGGAAATTTTGATTTCAATAATTGAAAGCACCCTATGACGTCATATGACGTCAGAGCTAAAAATAGTGAAAAATGGTATTCGCGCTATACAGCCGTCATTTATGGTCTGATTTTCTTCAAATTTTCACAGATGGTACATCTTGAAACTAAGGTGTGCATATCCTGTCAGCTAACCGAAATTCCGAAAGACCGAAATTCTGTGGCTGAAATAAGATTCGAACATAGGACCGAAAATTTCATTTTAGGATTAAAGAGCTTCAGGATGAGAAAGAAAGTTGAAACTTACACAGTTTGCAGTTCTCCAGAATTTCTTAATATATTTTGTGTCGTGACGTCATATGACGTCATGTGACGTCATAAGCATACTTCTTAATTTTCATTTTAGGGCAATAATTTCGACATGATGCCAGTTGTTCAGAATAATGAAAATTTCAGAGATATGACAGTAAAGTATGCGCTTTTGAACAAAAGCATCTTCAGCATCCTATGACGTCATATGACGTCAGAGCTAAAAATAGTGAAAAATGTTGTTCACGCTCTACAGCCGCCATTTATGGTTTTCTTCAAATTTTCACAGATGGTACATCTTGAAACTAAGGTGTGCATATCCTGTCAGCTAACCGAAATTCCGAAAGACCAAAGTTCTGTGGCTTAAATAAGATTCGAACATAAGACCGAAAATTTCATTTTAGGATTAAAGAGCTTCAGGATGAGATAGAAAGTTGAAACTTACACAGTTTGCAGTTCTGCAGAATTTCTACATATATTTTGAGTCGTGAAGTCAAATGTCATCATGTGACGTCATAAGCATAATTCTTAATATTCATTTTAGGGCAATGATTTTTACATGATGCCAGTTGTTCAGATTAATGAAAATTTTAGAGTTATGACAGTAAAGTATGCGCTTTTGAACAAAAGCATCTTCAGCACCCTATGACGTCATGTGACGTCAGAGCTAAAACTATTGAAAAATGTTGTTCGCGCTCTACAGCCGCCATTTATGGTCGGATTTTCTTCTAATTTTCACAGATGGTACACCTTGAAACTAAGGTGTAGATATCATGCCAGCTTACCGAAATTCCGAAAAACCGAAGTTCTGTGGCTGAAGTAAGATTCGAACATAGGACCAAACATTCCTTATTAGGATTGAAGAGCTTCAAGATGAGATAAAAAGTTGAAACTTACACAGTTTGCAGTTCTGCAGCATTTCTACAAATATTTTGAATCGTGACGTCAGAGGACGTCATAAGCATACCACTTAATTTTAATTTGGGGCAATGATTTCGACATGATGCCAGTTGTTCAGAATAATGAAAATTTCAGAGTTATTGCAGTAAAGTATGCTCTTTTGAGCAACAGCATTTTCAGCACCCTATGACGTCACCTGACGTCACAGCTAAAAATAGTGAAAAATGGTGTTCGCGCTCTACAGCCGCCATTTATGATAAGATTTTCTTCAAATTTTTACAGATGGTACATCTTGAAACTAAGGTGTGAATATTTTGTCAGCTAACCTTATTTCCGAAAAACCGAAGTATTGTGGCTGAAGTAAGATTCGAACATAGGACCAAAAACTTCATTTTAGGGTTAAAGAACTTCGGGATGAGATAGAAAGTTGAAACTTACACAGTTTGCAGTTCTGCAGAATTTCTTAATATATTTTGAGTCGCGACGTCATATGACGTCATAAGCATACTACTACTACTGCTATTTTTTTTATTTCTTCGTAACTAAACGCTTATTTTTCGCGGAATATAATGTCAATTGTTCAGCATGAACATAAAATACTACCAGAGGTGAGTCATTACATGAAACTTCTATCTCCTGCATTTTGCATTAACACAGGTTGCAGAAAGTCCTATCATTCGTTCAGACGAATGACATCTAGTTTTTATTAGGGCTTAGTCCTATTGGGTTTGTACTGTTTTTTTATTATTCTTATTCTTTTTTTCTTCCTCTTGTATTTGTGTTTATTTCGATGTGTTGCCAATGGTCCAGAACAATGAAAATTTTATGGCATATATTTCAAACCATGAGCTTTTTGATGCAATGAATTTCATATTCATATGACGTCATATAACGTCAGATTTGACGTCAGCTGGAAAAGTTTGTACGCGGTCTACAGCCATTATTTCTGGACCGATTTTCATCAAAAATTCACAGAATGTGTATGTTAGGATCTAGTTGTGCATCCCAGTGTCCGTTTTTCCAAATTCGAAAAGGCAAAGGTTTTATGGTATATCCAAGATTCGAACCATTGACGTCAAATTTCAAATGCGTATAAAGTCGCCTCCAGATGAACTAGGAAGCTGATTTTTGGACTTCATATTTGTCTCCAGATCTTCTATATATTCTAAAAAGCTGAACGGCATATGACGTCACATGACGTCATAATGCTAATAAAACTTTTGTATAAAAACTTAACGGTTTTTAAGCCCTTTAGGCTTTATTTCTTGTATGATTTGCTTGAAATTTTGACTGAGGATGCAGTATTAGATTATATGGAGCCATGTCACTTCCGTTTCCGGAAAATCCCAAATGTCAAGGTCATATATCAATTATCGTGTTTTTCATCGGCATTTAATATTTCAAAAACGGTAAATATTCTATCGAGACACTATGCGTATAATTTGTAGTGTTTAGAAAGACCTTTCAGATGATATTTAGTTTTTGATGATCGGGGTTGAATCGGTTGAGTTATGGCGGAAAAACGAAAATTTGGTAACCCTCAGTGTGTTTAACTGTTTATATCTCGAAAACCTTTGATTTTTGAAAATATGATGATAAATATTATTTGTAGAGCAATGTTTGGCCGTTATTTTGATGCTTACAGTAAAATGATTGACCTAAGATTCATGGAGTAATGGGGAAAAACCGAAATTCGTGCATATAGCTTTGGTGATTTTTTTTCTTTTTTCAGGAGGTTTAAGAGCTTGTACCTCAAAAAGTATTAAAAATTCTCCCGTACACAAAGCGTGTGAAATATAGAGAATTTTCAGACGGTTATTTTGGTACCTAAAGTTTTGAAATTGATCAAAGAATAAGGAAGTTACATCAAAAATAAGAATTTAAACATGTGAATTTCAGCGATTTTGCCATTATGTAAGAGTTTCACGGCTTATATCTTAAAACTCATATGAAATAAGTCAACTCATTAAGCAAGTGAGATGTAGAGAATTTTAAGACGATTATTTTGGTACCTAGAGTTTTAAAATTGATTTCAGCGATTTTGCCGTTATGTAAGAGTTTTATGGCTTATATCTTACGAATAATTAGAAATAAGTGCTTACATTAAGCAAGTGAGATGTAGAGAATTTTAAGACGATTATTTTGGCACCTAGAGTTTTGAAATTGATAAAAAAATAAGGAAGTTACATAAAAAATACGAATTTAAAGCCAATTGTAAGAATTTTCAGAAAATATCCTACTTTCGCTTTCACCTTAATTGACGCATTTTCGGAAAATGTAATTTAACAGATATATATTAGTCATATAAATTGCCAAAAAATACTTTTTACTTATATCATATTGATATTACTAGCTAAACAAGTGTCATATAAATTGAAAAAAAACAAAAACTTTTTACTTAAATCATATTGATATTACTATCTAAACAGGTGTACCGTTCCCGGTGGCCGAGTGGTTAGAGCATCCGCCTCAGGAGCGGGAGGTCGTGGGTTCGATACCAAAGTCGTAAAAAAAATGGTACTGTTATAGCTCCCTTGCTTGGCGCTCATGGTAGTTGCAAGACTGGTTGGCTCGGTATCAGAATAATGTGACTGGGTGTGGTATCATGCCACATGTCTACGGCGTGATACTGCAATGTGGCAGCACTATAACTGCATTAAGGAGACATCGTCTCCAAATGACTGAAATACTGTCTTTGGGACGTTAAACCCAACAAACAAACAAACTAAACAAGTGTTGACAATGATTTAATGTTTTGTCAAATCATTTTATTTACGTAACTTATACATATCAGTTGCAGCATTGCGTTACCAATAATCCTTTGAGCTTTTTGACACATGTCATTTAGACCGTTGTTGAAACATTGCAATTTCCCGACTTTATTGTTGCATCAATCGATAAATGTCGTTCAAACTGTATTCCAAATTTATGATAAATGATAACCTATGTGAAAATATATGTACAATGTAATTTAATTGCCAGCTTGAGATATCATGAGCGTGTATAAGTGTAGACGTTTGAAACAAAATGATCAACACATGTCATCCGTTCAAGACGCTGCAAGCTAATTTGTCCATTAGCTAAAAGCGCAAAATGGAGTAACTTTGTGTAATACAGTCGTCTCGATCGTATGTACAAGCGTAATTGGAATTTAACTCACGAGGCTACACGTGTCGACGATTCTATTGCATGGTAGCATTTACTATTTTATTCCCGCGACTGTACACGAAAATTAAAAAAAAATAATTTTGATATGCAGAATTAAGAGGTTTAAGTTTAATTGCTTATATTTTGAATACCTATAAAACTAGACTCAAATATGCTACAATGGAATTGTCGGGATTTTCAGGCCATTTATTTTGGTACCTAGAATACTAAAATTGGTCAAGTTATAAGAAAGCGATATCAAAATAAAGATTTATTTATTTTTGCCATATGGCTTATTTCACAAAGTTCATACATGAGAAGTCCATACGAAAAAAAGTAAACGGTAGGGAATTTAATATATATTCTTTCTAATGGTATTAATCTTTATATTTTTCAATGATAGCAGAAAGTCCTATCATTCGTATCAACGAATGAAATCTCGTTATTAGGGCTTTCTGCCTAAAGCAGAAAGTCCTATTGGGTTTGTTATGTTTTTTCTTATTATTATTATTATTTTTTCACCTTTTGAGGTTCAAATTAAAACAGGTTCCCAATAAGCCAGCAGCATGAAATTTTAACACTGATCAGAGTGACTTTGGCCCTTTTGAATGCACTAATTTTCATCTTCATATGACGTCATGTGACGTCACAGCTAAAAATAGTGAAAAATGGTGTTCGCGCTCTACAGCCGTCATTTATGGTCAGATTTTCTTCAAATTTTCACAGATGGTACATCTTGAAACTAAGGTGTGCATATCCTGTCAGCTAACCGAAATTCCGAAAGACCAAAGTTCTGTGGCTGAAATAAGATTCGAACATAGGACCGAAAATTTCATTTTAGGATTAAAGAGCTTTAGGATGAGATAGAAAGTTGAAACTTACACAGATTCCAGTTCTGCAGAATTTCTACATATATTTTGAGTCGTGACGTCATATGACGTCAAGTGACGTCATAAGCATACTTCTTAATTTTCATTTTAGGGCAATGATTTCGACATGATGCCAGTTGCTCAGAATAATGAAAATTTCAGAGTTATGACAGCAAAGTATTCGTTTTTGAACAAAAGCATCTTCAGCACCCTATGACGTCACATAACGTCAGAGCTAAAAATAGTGAAAAATGGTGTTCGCGCTCTACAGCCGTCATTTATGGTCGGATTTTCTTCAAATTTTTACAGATGGTACATCATGAAACTAAGGTGTGCATATCCTGTAAACTAACCGAAATTCCGAAAGACCGAAGTTCTGTGGCTGAAATAAGATTCGAACATAGGACCGAAAATTTCATTTTAGGATTAAAGAGCATCAGGATGAAATAGAAAGTTGAAACTTAAACAGTATGCAGTTCTGCAGAATTTCTAAATAAATTTTGAGTCGTGACGTCATATGACGTCATGTGACGTCATAAGCATACTTCTTAATTTTCATTTTTTACATGATGCCAGTAAAAAGAAAAATGGTTTGAAAACGGATTTTGGCGGATTTTCTTCAAATTTTCACAGATGGTACATCTTGAAACTAAGGTGTGCATATCCTGTCAGCTAACCGAAATTCCGAAAGACCGAAGTTCTGTGGCTGAAATAAGATTCGAACATAGGATCGAAAATTCCATTTTACGATTAAAGAGCTTCAGGATGAGATAGAAAGTTGAAACTTACACAGTTTGCAGTTCTGCAGAATTTCTAAATAAATTTTGAGTCGTGACGTCAAATGACGTCATGTGACGTGATAAGCATACTTCTTAATTTTCATTTTAGGGCAATGATTTCGACATGATGCCAGTTGTTCAGAATAATGAAAATTTCAGAGTTTTGAGAGTAAAGAATGCGCTTTTGAACAAAAGCATCTTCAGCACCCTATGACGTCATGTGACGTCACAGCTACAAAAAGTGAAAAATGGTGTTCGCGCTCTTCATCCGCCATTTATGGTCGTATTTTCTTCAAATTTTCACAGTTGGTACATCTTGAAACTAAGGTGTGCATATCCTGTCATCTAACCGAAATTCCGAAGTTCTGTGGCTTAAATAAGATTCGAACATAGGACCGAAAATTTCATTTTAGGATTAAAGAGCTTCAGAATGAGATAGAATTTTGAAACTTACACAGTTTGCAGTTCTGCAGAATTTCTACATATATTTTGGGTCGTGACGTCAAATGTCGTCATGTGACGTCATAAGCATACTTCTTAATTTTCATTTTAGGGAAATGATTTCGACTTTTTTTTTTTTTTTTTTTAAAAAAAAAAAAAAAAAAAAAATTTCATTTAGGATAAAGAGCTTCTGATGAGATAGAAAGTTGAAACTTACACAGTTTGCAGTTCTGCAGATTTCTACATAATTTGAGTGTGACGTCATATGACGTTATGTACGTCATAAGCATACTTTTTAATTTTTATTTTAGGGCAATGATTTGACATGATGCCAGTTGTTCAGAATAATGAATTTTCAGAGTTAGAGTAAAGTATGCGCTTTTGAACAAAAGCATCTTCACACCCTATGACGTATGACGTCAAGCTAAAATAGTGAAAAATGGTGTTCCGATTTCACCGTCATTTATGGTCGGATTTTCTTCAAATTTTCACAGTGGTACATCTTGAAACTAAGGTGTGCATATCCTGTCACTAACCGAAATTCAACCGAAGTTCTGTGTTAAATGAGATTCGAACAAGGACCGAAATTTCATTTAGATTAAAGAGCTTCGATGAGATAGAAATTGAAACTTACACAGTTGCAGTTCTGAAATTTCTGACATATCTTGGTCGTGACGTCAATGCGTATGTGACTCATAAGCATACTTCTTAATTTTCATTTTCGGCAATGATTCGACATGAGCCATTGTTCAGATAATGAAAATTTCAGAGTTATGACAGTAAAGTATGCGCTTTGAACAAAAGCACCTCAGCACCCTATGATGTCATGTGACTCAGAGCGAAAAATAGTGAAAAAAGGTGTTAACGCTCTACAGCCGCCATTTATAGTCGGATTTTCTTCAAATTTTCACAGATGGTACATCTTCAAACTAAGGTGTGCATATCCTGTCAGCTAACCGAAATTCCGAAAGCCCGAAGTTCTGTGGCTGAAATAAATTCGAACATAGGACCGAAAATTTCATTTTAGGATTAAAGAGCTTCAGGATGAGATAGAAAGTTGAAACTTACACAGTTTGCAGTTCTGCAGAATTTCTACATATATCTTGAGTGGTGGCGTCATATGACGTCATGTTTCGTCATAAGCATACTTCTTAATTTTCATTTTAGAGCAATGATTTTGACATGATGCCAGTTGTTCAGAATAATGAAAGTTTCAGAGTTATGATTGTAAAGTATGCGCTTTTGAACAAAAGCATCTTCAGCACCCTATGACGTCATGTGACGTCACAGCTAAAAATAGTGAAAAATGGTGTTCGCGCTCTTCATCCGCCATTTATGTCGTATTTTCTTCAAATTTCACAGTTGGTACATCTTGAAACTAAGGTGTGCATATCCTGTCACTAACCGAAATTCCGAAGTCTGTGGCTAAATAAGATTCGAACATAGGACCGAAAATTTCATTTTAGGATTAAAGAGCTTCAGATGAGATAGAATTTGAAACTTACACAGTTTGCAGTTCTGCAGAATTTCTACATAATTTTGGTCGTGACGTCAAATGTCGTCATGTGACGTCATAAGCATACTTCTTAATTTTCATTTTCGGGCAATGATTTCGACATGATGCCAGTTGTTCAGAATAATGAAAATTTCAGAGTTATGACAGTAAAGTATGCGCTTTTGAACAAAAGCACCTTCAGCACCCTATGATGTCATGTGACGTCAGAGCGAAAAATAGTGAAAAAAGGTGTTAACGCTCTACAGCCGCCATTTATAGTCGGATTTTCTTCAAATTTTCACAGATGGTACATCTTCAAACTAAGGTGTGCATATCCTGTCAGCTAACCGAAATTCCGAAAGCCCGAAGTTCTGTGGCTGAAATAAATTCGAACATAGGACCGAAAATTTCATTTTAGGATTAAAGAGCTTCAGGATGAGATAGAAAGTTGAAACTTACACAGTTTGCAGTTCTGCAGAATTTCTACATATATCTTGAGTGGTGGCGTCATATGACGTCATGTTTCGTCATAAGCATACTTCTTAATTTTCATTTTAGAGCAATGATTTTGACATGATGCCAGTTGTTCAGAATAATGAAAGTTTCAGAGTTATGATTGTAAAGTATGCGCTTTTGAACAAAAGCATCTTCAGAACCCTATGACGTCATGTGACGTCACAGCTAAAAATAGTGAAAAATGGTGTTCGCGCTCTTCATCCGCCATTTATGGTCGTATTTTCTTCAAATTTTCACAGTTGGTACATCTTGAAACTAAGGTGTGCATATCCTGTCATCTAACCGAAATTCCGAAGTACTGTGGCTTAAATAAGATTCGAACATAGGACCGAAAATTTCATTTTAGGATTAAAGAGCTTCAGAATGAGATAGAATTTTGAAACTTACACAGTTTGCAGTTCTGCAGAATTTCTACATATATTTTGGGTCGTGACGTCAAATGTCGTCATGTGACGTCATAAGCATACTTCTTAATTTTCATTTTAGGGAAATGATTTCGACATGATGCCAGTTGTTCAGAATAATGAAAATTTCAGAGTTATGACAGTAAAGTATGCGCTTTTGAACAAAAGCACCTTCAGCACCCTATGATGTCATGTGACGTCAGAGCGAAAAATAGTGAAAAAAGGTGTTAACGCTCTACAGCCGCCATTTATAGTCGGATTTTCTTCAAATTTTCACAGATGGTACATCTTCAAACTAAGGTGTGCATATCCTGTCAGCTAACCGAAATTCCGAAAGACCGAAGTTCTGTGGCTGAAATAAATTCGAACATAGGACCGAAAATTTCATTTTAGGATTAAAGAGCTTCAGGATGAGATAGAAAGTTGAAACTTACACAGTTTGCAGTTCTGCAGAATTTCTACATATATCTTGAGTGGTGGCGTCATATGACGTCATGTTTCGTCATAAGCATACTTCTTAATTTTCATTTTAGAGCAATGATTTTGACATGATGCCAGTTGTTCAGAATAATTAAAATTTCAGAGTTATGATTGTAAAGTATGCGCTTTTGAACAAAAGCATCTTCAGCACCCTATGACGTCATGTTACGTCACAGCTAAAAATAGTGAAAAATGGTGTTCGCACTCTTCATCCGCCATTTATGGTCGTATTTTCTTCAAATTTTCACAGTTGGTACATCTTGAAACTAAGGTGTGCATATCCTGTCATCTAACCGAAATTCCGAAGTTCTGTGGCTTAAATAAGATTCGAACATAGGACCGAAAATTTCATTTTAGGATTAAAGAGCTTCAGAATGAGACTTACACAGTTTGCAGTTCTGCAGAATTTCTACATATATTTTGGGTCGTGACGTCAAATGTCGTCATGTGACGTCATAAGCATACTTCTTAATTTTCATTTTAGGGAAATGATTTTGACATGATGCCAGTTGTTCAAAATAATGAAAATTTCAGAGTTATGACAGTAAAGTATGCGCTTTTGAAGAAAAGCATCTTCAGCACCCTATGATGTCATGTGACGTCAGAGCTATAAATAGTTAAAAAAAAATGTTAATGCTCTACATCCACCATTTATGGTCTGATTTTCTTCAATCTTTCACAGATGGTACATCTTGAAATTAAGGTGTGTATATCCTGCCAGCTAACCGAATTTCCGAAAAACTGAAGTTCTGTGGCTGAAATAAGATTCGAACATAGGACCGAAAATTTCATTTTAGAATTGAAGAGCTTCAGGATGAGATAGAAAGTTGAAACTTACACAGTTTGCAATTCTGCAGAATTTCTACAAATATTTTGAATCGTGACGTGATAGGACGTCATAAGCATACCACTTAATTTTAATTTGGGGCAATGATTTCGACATGATGCCAGTTGTTCAGAATAATGAAAATTTCAGAGTTATTGCAGTAAAGTATGCGCTTTTGAGCAACTGCATTTTCAGCACCCTATGACGTCACCTGACGTCAGACCCAAAAATAGTGAAAATTGGTGTTAGCGCTCTACAGCCGCCATTTATGATCAGATTATCTTCAAATTTTTACAGATGGTACATCTTGAAACTAAGGTGTGAATATTTTGTCAGCTAACCTTAATTCCGAAAAACCGAAGTATTGTGACTGAAGTAAGATTCGAACATAGGACCTTTAAACTAGAAATCAAGTTTGTAGTCTTGTCCTGACATCATATTACATCATGTTACGTCACAGATTAATACTTAGTTCTTATCATTTGCACTAATTTCGGAATATAATGTCAATTGTTCAGCATGAACATGAAATACTACCAGATGTGAGTCATTACATGAAACTTCTATCTCCTGCTTTTTGCATTAACACAGCTTGCAGAAAGTCCTATCATTCGTTTTCACGAATGACATCTAGTTATTCTTTTTCTCTTATTCTTTTTTTCTTCCTCTTGTATTTGTGTTAATTTCGATGTGTTGGCAATGGCCCAGAACAATGAAAATTATATGGCAAATATTTCAAACCATGTGCTTTCGAATGCAATGAATTTCATATTCATATGACGTCACATAACGTCAGATTTGACGTCAGGTGAAAAAGTTTGTACGCGGTCTACAGCCATTATTTCTGGACCGATTTTCATCAAAATTTCACAGAAGGTGTATGTTAGGCTCTAGTTGTGCATCCCTGTTTCCGTTTTTTCCAAATTCGATAAGACAAATGCTTTATGGCGAATTCAAGATTCGAACTAATGACGTCAAATTTCAAATGCGTATAAAATCGCTTCCAGAAGAGCTAGAAAGCTGATATTTGGACTGAATATTAGTCTCCAGATCTTCTATACAATCTAAAAAGGTGAACGCCATATGACGACACATGACGTCATAATGCTATTAAAACTTTCGTATTAAAACTTAACGGTTTTTAATCCCTGTAGGCTTTATTTTTTGTATGATTTGCTTGAAATTTTGTCTGAAGATGCAGTATTAGATTCTATGGAGCCATGTCACTTCCGTTTCCGGAATATCCCAAAGGTCAAGGTCATATAACAATTATCGGGTTTTTCTTCGGCCTTAAATATCTCAAAAACGGTAAATATTCTATCGAGACACTATGCGTATAATTTGTAGTGCTTAGAAAGACCTTTCAGATGATATTTAGTTTTTGATGATCGGGGTTGAATCGGTTGAGTTATGGAGGAAAAATGAAAATTTGGTAACCCCCAGTGTGTTTAACTGTTTATATCTCGAAAACCTTTGATTTTTGAAAATATGATGATGAATATTATTTATATAGCTTTGGTGATTTTTTCCTTTTTCAGGAGGTTTAAGAGCTTGTATCTCAAAATATAATTAAAAATATTCCTATAGATAAAGCGTGTGAAATGTAGAGAATTTTCAGACGATTATTTTGGCAAAAAATCGGTAATTGTGGACGACGGACGGACGGCAGATTGACGGACGGACGGACAGACGGACGGACAACGGACATTCATCGATTCTTATAGCTCATCTTGAGCACATGTGCTCAGGTGAGTAAGAATTAATAAAGTGATTAAGACTTACTGCAGAAGTGCATGAAAGAACGGTATAAATTATCTTTTGTTTCTCATCTAACTTCCTTATATGATGTCCAATTTTAAAAAAGAAAGGCCTTTATCTTTCCAACATTTCACGTGTTTCATGTTTCAACTTTTCTGTTACGTGCTCTGAGATATAGAAAGTTATTTTTCAAAGAAACGGCAAAAAATCGGCAAAACGATGTTCATGTCTGTTATTGCCCTTCGACAAATAACTTTATAATTAATGGTCCGATCATTAAAATCTGCATACCATTAGAACCGCATTACATTATGCAAAAAAAATGTTCATTATGTTATTTTCAAAAAAAATATTAGTTTCTTCGAAAAAAGCAATCAACTGATCGGGACTTACTGCGGGAGTGCATGAAGAACGGTTTTACTGAATTCTTATTTTTTATGTAACTTTCTTATATTACGTCCAATTTTAATCTAGCTAGGTGCCGTTAGAAAGGTCTTTTCATTTCCCACAATTCCCTCGCTTCATAAATGTATGTATCTTTAAACACTTTGTAGATACGGGCGGATAAACCTTTAGCATACGGCAAAAATCGGGGATATGTTCATATCGTTTCCCCCCCCCCTATAACTTAATGAATATTAGGTCAATCTTTAAAATTTAAACACCAAAAGAACGGCCAGGCATTGATCTACATATTATATTATACTCTTATTAACAAAAATCAATAATTATCGAGATATAAGTAGTTAAGTGAGCCTAGGGTTGCAACATTTTTGTTTTTCTGCAATAACTCAACTGATTCAACGCCGATCTTCAAAAACTATATATCATCTGAAAGGCCTTTTAAAGCACTACAAATTATACACTTAGTGTCTCGATAAAATATTTTTCGTTTTTGAGATATTTGAGTTCGAAGGAAAAACCGATAACTGAAATATGACCTTGACCTTTGTGATTTTCAGGAAACGGATGTCACCATGTTCAACGGGACACTAAGTTGCACAATAAATGAAGGATACATGTAAATCGCTCAAAAAATAAAGCCTGCAGGGCCTAAAAACCGGTTATTTCAAATGTAAAATTGCTTATTACGTTCTGACGTTAAATGACGTCATACGACGTCAGTTGTCATGGAAGATAAAGAAGATCTCAAGACACATATGCTGTCCAATTGTCATGCTTCTAGCTCATCAGGAGCCTTTGTAATACGATATTATGTTTTTATGACCAAAGTTCGAATCTCGATTTTGACATAAAGTCTCGAACTTTTTGAATTTTGAAAACTTCAGTAAGTACGCACATATACGTCCTAATTTACACTTTCTGTGAAAATATTAGGCCGTCTGGACTAATACTGATGGCTGCAGAGCGCGAACCAAATTTGGTAGCATTTTTCAACTGTGACGTCACATGACGTCATATGAAGATGAAAATTGTTGCATTCAAAAGGGCCAAAGTCACTCTGATTACTCTTAAAATTTCATGCTGCTGGCTTATTGGCAACCTGTTTTAATTTGAACCTCAAAAGGAGGAAAAATAATGATAATAATAACTAGATTTCGTTTGTCCCGAACAAACGATAGGGCTTTCTGCTCTCATGACCTTAGTGTCATTGTGACCTTGATCTTTGACTTCATTACCTCAAAATCATGGGTGTCATATACTGGCCATGTGCAATGTCCCCATCAAGTTTCACAGACATAGGCTTATTTCTTCTCAAGTAATAAATTAAAAAAAAGATTTTATATTAGGTTTCACTTTGATGAAGACCTTTGACCTAATGACCTCAGAATTTAAAAAGGGCCGTGAACTTGCCATGGACAATGTCCATTACAAGTTTTACAAACTTAGGCTTATTCATTCTCAAGGAATTCGGCAGACAAGGATTTTTATATTAAATGTCACTTTTGTCACCTTGACTTTTGATCGAATGACCTCAAAATCAATAGGGGTCTTCAAGTGACAATGAGCAATTTCTCTATTATGTTTCCATAACCTATGCTTATTCCTTCTCTATATATTTTGCGGACAAGGACTTTACAGAAAGTGTCAATGTGAATTTGACCTTTGATCATCCGGATCTAGGGTAACCAACCTAATAATCGCCTACTTTCCTTACTTTAAATTGCTAGATTTTCGTATACAAGCCCTCATCATGAATCTACATCTACATCCCAACTTACACCTTCTGTTAAAATATCAAGTCAATCGGACCAATATTGACGGCTGCAGAGCGCGAACCAAATTTCGTAGCTTATTTGAACTGTTCTGCTTGAGGCAGAAAGCCCTAATAAAAAACATAACAAACCCAATAGGACTTTCTGCTTTAGGCAGAAAGCCCTAATAAGAATAATAAAAACCTGTACAAACCCAATAGGACTTTCTGCCAGTAGGCAGAAAGTCCTAATAAAAAACAGTACAAACCCAAGAGGACTTTCTGCCTGTAGGCAGAAAGTCCTAATAATAATACTAGATTTCGTTTGCACGGCAAACGATAGGACTTTCTGCAAACCGTTTAAAAATCAATCAAACTAAAAATTATTAATACAGAATACACAGAAAATATTAGATATCTAGACTGTAACCTATACATTCTTTTAAAGTATTCGAAAAATTCATCAATTTATAATGTTTCAGATCGCTTACAAACTTTTGATCTGACGTCTAGGGGGAATATAATTGTATATGAAAATTCAGCATATTTAATATATGCCATAAATTGTTTGTAGTTCTGGACCATTGGGATCACACCGAAATTATTGCACGAGAAATGAAAACATATAATAACCCCATGATGTAAAAATGACGTCCGGCCTATTAAAAAATCTTAAGAAAACCTTTAGAATTACAAAATGTGTGAATTACAGTTTTTTAACACATATGGAGTACTCTATCTGACTAAAGTCACCTCCTATATAAACGCTACGCTACATAAGATCGTAGGAAGATCATGTACTTTAGTCAGATTGTACTAAATTTAATTTCGAGGTCATATTTTTTTAAACTTGGTTTCACCACAGAACCTCTTTCTTTTCAATAATTTGAAAACGAAAGTAAGGATGCACAACAAAATCCTAACTTATACCTTCTGTGAATTTACTAGAAAATCAATTCAAAAGCGCGTACAAACATTTTAACTGACGTCAAATCTAGCGTCTATGATATATGATGTGCTATGAATTTGAAAATCATTGCATTCAAAAGACATGGTCTGAAATATTTGCCATACAATTTTCACTGTTCTGGGCCATTGCCAATTGCATTTTCCGAAAATGTTTAACTTACAGTGTAGCAATACCATGTGACCAGAACGTCACTAAAGGCATCAAAACCAAGACAAAATTGCCAACTTTTGTCTCCGCTTCAACATAGAAAAGTACCCGTAAGTGGTATTGGTTAGTTCATAGTTGCCTTTGACTACAGAATATACCCAGTCAGCAGAAGTTATCGGACGAATATAGCACTGATATCGGCACCTATGTCTGCACTGTGGGTGATTAATACCCACGCAAAATGCTTTGATACAGGAGAAGCCACACTCCAGGCGGAGCATAGATAAGCACCTGTATACATAGTATATTATGTATGATAGCAATCAATAAGTAAGTAAAGTCATTTTTTAAAGTGGATAGAGAATCAGTTATGGTTATTTGGCACAGCAGTATAAAAGTGTAGTCACAGTTCTTAGACATTGCACTTTTCCTAGTCGCCATCTGTTTACATTTTAAGTTTCAAGTAAATACCATGTATAATATTCAAGTTAATGTCGGGACAAGAAAAAATGCTATTTAACGAAGGGAGATAATTAAAAAACGGGACCAGGTAGAGTTACAGTTCTTGGACACTGCACTTTTCCTAGTTGCCATCAGATTCTGGTTACATTTTAAATTTCAAGTCAATACATTGTATAATATTTGAGCAATGTTCCGGACAAGAAAAACAAAATTAACCAAAGGGAGGTAATGCAAAAATGAAACCAGGGCAATAATTCTGCGATTCTTGAGACAACTCAAGTGAAATTTATGACACACACCTATCCACCTGATTATCAGTTCACACAACATTTGAACCGAGTCGGTTAAGAAATGTAGTTCAAGTCACCAGATAATTAAAGTCAAATCAGGGGCAATAACTCCGTAATCCTCGTGGGAACGAAGTGAAAATTGCGTCTTGTACATCTGCTAATTAAGAACATTTTTTGCAAAGTATTGGATGAATCAGACTGAAAAATAAAAGAGGAATTCACTGTTGATTCAGGGGCAATAACATCGTAATCCTGTTGGGAATAAAGTGAAATTTGCGTCTTGCACATTTAGTGCTTCTGATAAATATTAATGCCAAGCATCAGGTGAAATGGCTGAAAGTACCGGACAAGATTTTGCTTAAATACCGCATGACCGACTGACCAACCAACCGACTGACCAACCCACCGACCAACAGGCTGATTCTCTTCCATTTGTGCTGGTATACATGGATTTTCATTTCAAAACAAAGATAAATCAATAAAAACCTAGTATCATATTAATTAATATAAAATCTTAAGGTTTTTAGAACAGGGTTGCTTGCAAAACTGTTCTAAGGAGGCACACAGTTTGGATTTGACAACAGTTCGGGGCTATATTAAGATTTTTTTTATTTATAGATTTCCCTCTTCTTTACTACACAGAGAAAAAAAAACAAAATTTATTTTCTCTCTTAACACTAAATGTTGATTGTGCGTGATGGTGGAGAAATTCTGGCCTAGTCAGTTTTTTCTCTGCTATCCAATATATTACTTGTGTAAGTGGTGAAATGCTTGCCTAGTCAGTCCCCCCCCCCCCACCGTCGTAAAGATTTTGCGTGATGGTGGGGAAATTCTGGCCTAGTCAGTCTTTTCCCCCTGCCTTTTTTAGCTCACCTGAGCACTTTGTGCTCAAGTGAGCTTTTAGGATCGCCCTTCGTCCGTCGTCGTGCATCGTGCGACGTGCGTCGTCCGTCGTCAACAATTTTCTTTAAACGACATCTCCTCTGAAACTGCTGGACAGAATTTAATGAAACTTGGCAGGAATGTTCCTTGGGTGAAGCTCTACAAAAGTTGCTAAAATAAACTTGATTCATGTAGAACTCTGGTTGCCATGGCAACAAAAAGAAAAAAAAATGAAAACTTTAAAAATCATCTTCTTCAAAACTACTGGCCAGATTTTAAAATAAATTGGTACAGATGTTCCTTGGGTCAACCTCTACCAAAGTTGCTAAAATTATTCCGATCCGTAAAACAAGAGGCCCATGATGGCCCTAAATCGCTCACCTGAGATAAAAAGGTTGACCCAAGGAACATCTGTACCAATTTATTTTAAAATCTGGCCACTAGTTTTGAAGTTTTTTTTTCTTTTTGTTGCCATGGCAACCAGAGTTCTATATGGATCAAGTTTATTTTAGCATATAAGGCAAATAAGCCCCGCCCCTGGCAGCCATGTTTTATACGGATCAGAAAATTTTTAGCAACTTTGGTAGAGGTTGACCCAAGGAACATCTGTACCAATTTATTTTAAAATCTGGCCAGTAGTTTTGAAGAAGATGATTTTTAAAATTTTCATTTTTTTAATCATTTTGTTGCCATGGCAACCAGAGTTCTACATGGATCAAGTTTATTTTAGCAACTTTTGAGAAGGTTGACCCAAGGATCATCCCTGCTAAGTTTAATCAAATTCTGTCCAGTGGTGTCAGAGGAGATGTCGTTTAAAGGTTTCTCTATATACATATAAGGCAAATAAGCCCCGCCCCTGGCTGCCATGTTTTTTTAAGGATCGGAATAATTTTAGCAACTTTGGTAGAGGCTGACCCAAGGAACATCTGTACCAATTTATTTTAAAATCTGGCCAGTAGTTTTGAAGAAGATGATTTTTAAAGTTTTCATTTTTTTTTCATTTTGTTGCCATGGCAACCAGAGTTCTACATGTATCAAGTTTATTTTAGCAACTTTTGTGAAGGTTGACCCAAGGATCATCCCTGCCAAGTTTAATCAAATTCTGTCCAGTGGTTTCAGAGGAGATGTTGTTTAAAGGTTTCTCTATATACATATAAGGCAAATAAGCCCCGCCCCTGGTGGCCATGTTCTTTACGGATTGGAATAATTTTAGCAACTTTGGTAGAGGTTGACCCAAGGAACATCTGTACTAATTTATTTTAAAATCTGGCCAGAAGTTTTGAAGAAGATGATTTTTAAAGTTTTCATTTTTTTTTTTTTTGCCATGGCAACCAGAGTTCTACATGTATCAAGTTTATTTTAGCAACTTTTGTGAAGGTTGACCCAAGGATCATCCCTGCCAAGTTTAATCAAATTCTGTCCAGTGGTTTCAGAGGAGATGTTGTTTAAAGGTTTCTCTATATACATATAAGGCAAATAAGCCGCCTGCGCCATGTTTTTTAGATCGATATTTTGCACTGTAGGTACTAGAACTCTGACCATTTTAAAATCTGCCTAGTTGAAGAATGATTTTAAGTTTTCATATTTTTTTCTTTGTTGCATGGCAACCAGATTAATGATCAAGTTTTTTAGCAACTTTGGAGGTTGACCAGACATCCTGCAATTTAATCAATTCGTCATGTTTAGAGGTTTGTTAAGGTTCTCATATACATAAAGCAAAACCCCTGTCCATGTTTTACGATCGAATAATTTAGCAACTTGTAAGTTGACCAAGAACATCTGTACCATTATTTAAAGACCAGTAGTTTTGAAGAAGATGATTTTTAAAGTTTTCATTTTTTTTTTCTTTTTGTTGCCATGGTAACCAGAGTTCTACATGGATCAAGTTTATTTTAGCAACTTTTGTGAAGGTTGACCCAAGGATCATCCCTGCCAAGTTTAATCAAATTCTGTCCAGTGGTTTCAGAGGAGATGTCGTTTAAAGAAAATTGTTGACGACGGACGACGGACGCAGGGCTATCCTAATAGCTCACTTGAGCACAAAGTGCTCAGGTGAGCTAAAAACATGGCCGCCAGGGGCGGGGCTTATTTGCCTTATATGTATATAGAGAAACCTTTAAACAACATCTCCTCTGAAACCACTGGACAGAATTTGATTAAACTTGTCAGGGATGATCCTTGAATCAACCTTCACAAAAGTTGCTAAAATAAACTTGATACATGTAGAACTCTGGTTGCCATGGCAACAAAAAGAAGAAAAAAAATGAAAACTTTAAAAATCATCTTCTTAAAAACTACTGGCCAGATTTTAAAATAAATTGGTACAGATGTTCCTTGGGTCAACCTCTACCAAAGTTGCTAAAATTATTCCGATCCGTAAAAAAACATGGCCACCAGGGGCGGGGCTTATTTGCCTTATATGTATATAGATAAATCTTTAATCAACATTTCCTCTGAAACCACTGAACAGAATTTGATTAAACTTGGCAGGGATGATCCTTGGGTCAACCTTCACAAAAGTTGCTAAAATAAACTTGATCCATGTAGAACTCTGGTTGCCATGGCAACAAAAAGAAAAAAAAATGAAAACTTTAAAAATCATCTTCTTAAAAACTAGTGGCCAGATTTTAAAATAAATTGGTACAGATGTTCCTTGGGTCAACCTATTTATCTCAGGTGAGCGATTTAGGGCCATCATGGGCCTCTTGTTATTGTGAATGAAGGTTGGGAAATTCTGGTCTAGTCAGTTCTCCCCCCCCCCCCCCCCCATCTTAAATATTGCGTGTGATTGTGGGGAAATTCTGGACCAGTCAGTTTTTTCCCCACTGTCAGGTAGATTGTGCTTAAAGGTGAGGAAATTCTGGCCTAGTCAGTTTTTTTCCCCTTGCAGTTTGTGTTGGTGTTGGGAAAAAAATACAGAGAAGGAGCAATAAATGAATTAAAAGCTGAGAACAGTTGCGTTATGACTAACTGAAATTATTTGCTAAAAATATAAATTGAGCTGTAAAGAAAAAATGAGAATTGAAATGGGGAAAAAAATTTAAAATATTAATGGTGGGAAAAAAAAAGGATTGGGGTATGTCGGCGGGCGGGCGGGCGGTTGGGTTGGCGTAAACAATTTCTTCTGTGCGCAACTCCTCCTACATTTTTCAATGGATTTGGCCCAAACATTTACAGAAACATTATTACATAGTGACCTGGCGCATATTGTCAGGGTTTTGTGGTTCGACTATTTTTGATGCAGTTATGGCCCTTTGCCCCTTAACGGGTGTAATATAAAGGGAAATATTCTTTCGTGCACAACTTCTACATTTCTTAATAAATTTTGTCCATACTTTAACAGAAGTGCCTTCACTAAGTCACCCTGGAGAATATTACCCGTGTTTTGCAGTTTGACCATTTTTGATAGAGTTATACCCCTTTGATAAAATTCCTTGTCCGGAGCATAACTCCTACATTATACGAGGTATTGATTTAAACTTTATAGGTGCATACATCTCATTGAGGCGGAATGCAGTGCATAGGAACCTCACTCTGTGGTTCATAATTTTGGAGTTACATGTTTGCCCCTTCGTAAAAATTCCTGATATGGAGCATAACTCCTTAGTTTTAAAATATATAGTAATGATTGGTTTTGCATTTTGATCATTTTTGATGGAGCTATTGCCCTTAGTTATTTTTTCAATAACACATGTGTAAGTTATTGAGAAAAATTCTTCTGTGTGCAACTCCCCCTACATTTCTCAATAAATTTTGTCCAAACATTTGCAGGGTCACCAGCATTTAGTGCTTTATACAGAATTGCATTAGATTTAATATACATTGAGCACAAAATTATTTGACTGATACAAATAATCTGTACTGGGACGAAATATTGCGAAAAGAAAACCTGGTTTTGTGACAATTCCTTTCACTTGTTGCTGTTTTTTCATTGTAAAAAAATGTTTCCAATCACTATCTTTGTTTTTGAAATGTGTGATTTGTGATATCATTGATTTCTTAAACGGAAAGAAAATGGCTTTTAAAGATGTGAAAGTTACTGTTTTGGGGACAAAACATTCAATAGTGGATGCTGATGATTGTATAATGTTGGAGACAGATCCGGAGGCCTTGGTGCCTATAGTCTTCTGTAAAGGGTAGGTAGCCAGCTTTTACCAAGAATGGTTTAATCTGCCCCACTAGGATGGAATATATTGTTCACCGGGTAAGTCAACTTTTCTATTGCAAGACTTTAGTAGGACTTCACTGCATAATGTAATAGTTCATCTATTATCTTGTCATAAAATATTTAAACAGATCTAAGTGGGTCATTTCAGAATTAATTTTAAACACCTTTTTTTCCTTCCACAGATACTTTCGGCACTGCAAACCATAACTGGAGAGGGTATGGTTAATTTTGGAACATTGACCATCCGGTTAAACAATACCGAACATCCCTCTTGTTACAGTTATACTGAAACAAAAAATGACAATGAAACGGAGCCGGAAGTGTTTCTATTTCTTAGAAATCACCAGAGTGAGATACACCTAGTTTCAACCCTACTTCACAACTTGGACACGCTCTGGTTGATGAACAAGGAAATGGTGGACATACCAAAAAATGATTTTTAATCACATCAAAATTGATGACAGTTACAAGTTATATATCTAAATTAAATATTAATGATCACTATGTGTATAATATGTGTGCAAGACAGTATGGGGTGAACTTGATAAAAAAGTAGTTTGTGTGTGTGTGACATTCATCTTATTTTAATTATAATTAAATATATTAATGTTATGAGTAAATAATTTGTAATTATTGTTCTTTCCCATGGGGTCATACATTTCAACTTGACAGTTTCAGATTCGCTTCCTGCGGAGATGTTATCCCGCTTAGTGATTTGCCTCATGATACCTACGATGAGACGGGATCCAATCGGAAGTGACGTGATAGGGTGTCACACCACTATCAAAGTACTTCCGGGTCGTAGGGTGCTGAAGTAGTACCTAATGAAAAATGAAAGGGTGGACATCAAAGTCATATTTTCCCCAGAAAACACTGAATAACTGCAACACATTTAGCCTGTGTGGTGAGATACATGTATTTTTGACCAACAACTTGCATTTAATAGTTGTATTAAGGGATTACTTTCCTACAGGATGTTGGGAGAGCTGCAGAGGTAATGCGGCTCAGAGGTCATGTTTGTTTTGGAAATTTTGACAGGTAGCCGGGAAATGTGAAATTTGTGAAACGCCAATTCCTTAATGATATATTTTTTTGTGCCTAAATCTGTTGATTTATGAATGGTCTACATGAAACTAGACCAGAAATATTCCAACGAACATTTGGAAAGTAGGAACAGGCCTCGAAAGTCGGCCAAGTTACTATAGATTATATAGGGACAAAAAGTAGTGGTGTGACACCTATATGAATAGAAAATGAAAGTAGAAGAAATTGAATTACGGAGCCATTTTTCAATGGATTGACATCAAATTTGGACAACATGTACATTGAATACATGGAAATTGGATAATATGTTTAAAAAAATAGGTATGTTTATTTTTTTTAAATTATTAATATTTTAATATTTTTATATATGAAATTGGGCTAATTTTAGATTTCTGCATCTTAATTGGATAATATGTTTAAATTATATATTTTGAGCTGGGGGTGTGTTCCGGTCACATAAACGGAGTGGTGGGCGTGAGCCTGAGTGCCTTGTGCACCTCGGCTGGGAGTGATTTTAGAGGTTATTGTTTAAAAATGAAGTAGGGGTTATGTTTTTATGTTGGTTACTTGGTGTTGATACTCACGTATAAATATCTTCTTTAATTATCTTTAATTTTGATTTTGAACCCTGTCTCTCTCCTCTCCCCCCCCCCCCCTGAATTTTCCAAACAGATATTGATACATGAGTTTATATTTTTCTTTTATATAGCACTGTTTCGGTCAGCATCAGACCTCATCAGTGGTGCTGCTATGCACCAGACAGAGCTTTTTTTTTTTCTTTATGTTTTTTTGTTGTTTTTTTTTCTGCTGTGCTCTGTTCTGTAGGGCAGGCTGCTGCTACTGGTTTGTTGCAGAAGTTAAGGCGTAGGAGTGCAGATTGCTGTCAAGCAGTCCCTTTACATAATCAGGCTCCTTCTGGTGGTGGGTTTCTTGAGTCTGCCGGTGTTCGAACTCCATCTGGGCCCTTTGAGCTCTTCGCTTTGCCTTATACCTTCTTGTTGTCTTGTACGACTTATGGTAGCTTGCCTTCCTTGATATGTGAAGAAGGCGCTTTCTTGAAGCTGCAGATAGACAAGTCCTTGTGAGGCGGCCCACCTTCATCCTCACTGCTGAGTAAACTGAGTTGTTCGCTCTCAGGTTTGAAGAGCTAGCCGAGCCTCAAATGACCTGGGGTAGTTCTGGGACTTCGGCATGGTGGCTAAAGTTGCTCGGTTGAAGGCCTCACACTTCTGTGTTGATGTTCTAGATGACACCTTGTAGACCGCCTCTTCACTCAATCTCATTTTTAGTATCACAGCAAGCAGTGACTTGTCATTTTCGTTCATCTTCAGGTGCGTGATGTCATTTGGGCCCAGGATCATGGACTTGTACCACCAGGAGTTGTGACCTTCACCGGAGCAGACCAGGGCTGATTGATGACAGAAGCTGCAGTTCCCGGCATAGCATTCAATGGTGGCCCGCTGGATGTCAGGTAAGCGTGATAAAATTTCGTAATATCTCCTCCTCCCAATCTTGCCATCTCTTCTATAACAGCATTGCATCTGCCTTGACGTCACGTGACAGAGCTGCCTGTGCCTTCTTTCGCCAGTTTAGTGGTCTGAGGGAACATTCCTTTGTAAATTCTTGCAATCTCATTCTGATGCGGTACGCCAGTTATTTGGATTGCCTCCGTTGAAACTTCCCAGAAGCATCTCTTCTTGTAACAGTTACTGACACCAAGTGTAAGATGGTGTCCTCATTCGTCAGGATCGACAAGTAGATACCCTTCTGACGGCTCTTCAGCAAGCTTAGGCCATCTCCTTTTGATGGAAGTAGGTAGTTGGTGTGCATCCGCAAAAATCCCAGGCAGTCTTTTATTCCTGCACAGAGACAGTCAGCAGAGACTTTATATAATTCCACAGTGCCTATCATCTGTGCACTCATTGTGTGTGGTTAACTCTACACTATTAGTAGGGTTGTGGACAGCCTCTGATTTTAATGTGACGTCAATCCAGAAATGTGTACCTGGCTCAATGAGAGTTGATGTATTATGTCTCTGCCTGGCGCAAGTGCATTAGCGTTACAAGCGCTTCTCGGAATGTCATCTTTATATTTCTATGAACCTCACTGCTGACAGTCATGATGTACGTAGACTGTACTGGGATGTAAGTCCACTTCAAAACATCGTCTAGGCCGAAGATGCCATAATGGGTGAACCCATTATATTTGTCATGACCCTAAAGAAACTTTATGCGCTTAATCTTTGTTTCCCACATCTGCATAATGGTTTTAAATTACTTTTGAATGTTAAGTGCAGATATTGCCAATCATTGTTAAATATGAACTTGCTCCCAGCCCATATATGCTCTGTAAGCCAATTCTTAAGTTTGTCTGCCAGCTGTGTCTTAAATGGTTCTGAAACTGAAAATTCACACTGGAAAGTGGAAGGCTGTAATGAGCGTTTCCTGATAATATAGTTATTTGCATTTCAGATTACGTAGCTAGATGGTGTCTTCTTATGTTGATGAATGATAGTAGAAAATTGAATTACGGAGCCTTTTTCAATGATTGACAACAAATTTGACAACTGTACATTAATACATGGAAATTGGTAATAGTTTTTAAAAAATGAGTTATGTTTATTTTTTAGATATTAATATTTAAATATTGTATATCATGAATTGGGCTAATTTAGATTTCCTCATATTTGTTAACCCAGCTCGTACTCCAGTTGAATAAGTCAGTCGCAGTCAGTACCACACTTGATTTATGATATTGTTTTGAGCTGGGGTGTGTCCGTCACATAAAGGAGTGGTGGGCGTGACTGATGCCTCTCACCTCGGCAGAGAGTGATTTTAGAGCTATGTTTAAAAGAAGTGGGTTATGTTTTTATGTTGTTACTGTGTAACCACATATAAACCTTTAATTATCTTAATTTTGATTTTGAACATGTCTCATCTCTTTGCCCTCTTCCCATATTTAAACAGAATTGAAATGAAACAAAAGGAGATAATCATATGTAACCAACAGGTATTTTTTTCTTATTTTTTGTCCTAATAAATCTTTTTTCTGCTTCTCTATTCTATGGCAGGCGCTTACTGTTTTCAAAATAGGTGATGACCAATAAATGGGGGGGTTTAAACTGATAAATGATGTTTCGAATCAGATGCCCTTTAGTTTCATCTAAATTCCATGTTATTATGTACGACTATTGGTAAGTATGCCTCCTGCATATGTAAGAATGCTTTAATTGAACCAATAACAGTTGTAGCAACTTCATCCCACTCTATAAACTAGTTTATTGACTTAGGTTGATGAGTAAATCAATGACGGGTTATTCTGTTCGCATGGTGCTAAAAGTTGTCGTTTGGGCATGATTCTGTTTGATTTCTATAACCTTGAGACGTTTCTCAATCTCATAGTGTCACAGCAACATACTCAAAGTACTTTCCAGGTCGTAGGTGCTGAAGTAGGTACCTAATGTAAAATAAAGGTGGACTCAAAGTCATAATTTTCCCCAGAAACACTGAATAACTGCAACACATTTAGCCTGTGTGTGAGATACAGTATTTTGACCATTAACTTGCATTTATAGTTGTATTAAGGATTACTTTCCTACAGGATGTTGGAGAGCTGCAGAGGTAATGCGCTCAGAGGTCATGTTTGTTTGGAAATTTTGACAGGTAGCCGGAAATGTGAATTTGTGAAACGCCAATTCCTTAATGATATATTTTTTGTGCCTAAATCTGTTGATTTATGAATGGTCTACATGAAACTAGACCAGAAATATTCCAACGAACATTTGGAAAGTAGGAACAGGCCTCGAAAGTCGGCCAAGTTACTATAGATTATATAGGGACAAAAAGTAGTGGTGTGACACCATAGGAGAAACCGCCATTTATCCGCCATTTTATTTCACGTGATGTCCGCCATTTTATCGGCCATTTTAGTCAGTCTAGCAGGTGCGCGTAGGTTTTAAAATTACGGCTTCGTGTTGTCCCGTTTAAGAAAATACGATGTCAGCCTAAATTAAACTTAGCCCTATTTAAGTCCTTGAATTTCTTGCTTCATTTCCTGTGCTACCATGATTTAAATAAAAAAGAAGAACTTAAGAAAGGTTTGACTTGGAGAGAAATGTTCAACCACCAATACAGTTTGTCCTTTTCGTACTCTAAGGTTATCCCTTCCATATGCAAATGCCGAAAAACAGCTTTCACTTCATACTTCATAATTTAGAAATGCCCTGGAAGGAACTTTTGGTAGGCTAAAACTTGTTAGACGGCGATAAGCCGTCTTATACTGAAATCGAAATCAGGCCTTGCTAATTTGCATATTTTCCACAACATTTTTAAAGGAATACGCTCGGCTGAAATGAAAATTTAACCATCAACAAACCTTTTAGTGTAGATCACTTTGACATGACTTTCATTTTTATACACGCTATATTTGTGAAGATATAGCTGTTTAAAGTTTGTGATTTCGATCGGCTATGGCCGCCGCCATCTTTGTTCATGTTTACCTTTCTGTGACGTCACAAATACCCATTGAACCATATCCCGATCGATGAGTGCGATTAATAGGGGTTGTGATAAAAGCATTAAAGGAATACGCTCGGCTGATTACAACTAGGTTTCAATTGAAAGATATTGATGTAAATAAACCAATTAAATTTCTCATTTCATTGAATCAATCGTAATAAGAAAGAAATTGTAAGTTAAAGACATCTATTTAAACCAATTTGATCCGCGATATTTTTTATTTCTATAATACATATTTGTCATTTTTACCGTGAAATGCTTGCAACTGCGGTTATTGAAAAGTTGTGTGGTGTTAAACTGATTGGATAAGAAATCACTGGCAAGCCTTTGTAACAGAATAAGCGTCATATAAAATCGAAACCCCAGGGCCATAAAACAGGGCCCAATAAAACGAAGCGTGCGACCGAGTCACCATGTCAACAGACAATTGATGTGCACGTTTTACTGAAACGGACATGTGGAGTATAATCATCACCACAAACATACTAAATGCATTATATAAATATGAAAGAAAAGTGTTGAATTTATTATAATAAGGAAAAAGTCTGTTTAAATAAATATATATAAGTAAAAGTATCGTATCGCAATGAGCTCATGTTAGTGTGATATACAGAAAGTAGTTAGCATAATTTACATTATTTTGCTAAATTGCGAGCAATAAGTTGTGTTAATCATAATTACAACACGGTGTCTCTTTGATTCGTCTCTACTTACATGATACCGCCCCTTTTATATATTTATATGTTTGATTAAAAAAGTGTTTAAAAATTGTTGATAATTGCTGTAATGATTTGCGCAATTAAAATAGCGATGTTTGTGAGAATGTGCATAAATGATTTCGTGACAAGGGGTATTGACTTTAGTTATGGTTCGATCACTATAGCAGGAAGTTTAATAAAGTTTTTGAGATATTTCTTAAAATGGAGTGTATAGTTCCTTACGACTTTGAGCCCGAATATACTGAGGAAGAGCTGCAACTGCTTCAAGACAATGACGTACGGGAGGAGGAATATTTATGTGCTGAGGACTTTTGTCTGTGTGATAATTGTGTTATGATGCCATCCAATGTGGAAAATGTATGTTGATGAACTTACGTGCATTACGGACCATACGGACTTTCACACTTTAGTTCTGAATGATTGTTTTAGAAGTTGCATTCATTACCATTCTGGCATACAAAGGTCATAGGACGAGGGCTCCAGACCCTCTCACTCACGAGTAAGAAAACAATAAAATGATCATAGTTTAATCTTTTAATAATATATTTTCATCATATTCATACTTTTTGCCTTCCTGTTTCTTTTGGGGGGTAAAATTTCTCCACAACACACGTAATTCCCTTCTATATTTCAATGTATGTACGCAACCGGAAGTGTGTCTGTGACGTCACGATTGTTGTAAAAAAAAAGTCTCGCGAGACCACGAGACGTAAACAATGTCTGCGCTCATGTCTCGGAGCAAATTGGTGTAAATAGACGTCTTTAACTTGCAATTTCTTTCTAATTACGATTGATTCAATGAAATGAGTAATTAAATTGGTTTATTTACATCAATATCTTTCAATTAAAACCTAGTTGTTATCAGCCGAGCGTATTCCTTTAACTGTACCTCTCCGCGCTTAGTGCGGATCTATGCAATGCGATTCTGCACTAACGAATACGAGTGGAATATGTTACACAGGCGTTTAAATCATAACCGTAACCGCTTTTAGTATGTTACTGTTTGTTAACATGTTTTCTTTTGCCATTATTTTTCACTGGAAGCATCAATTTTAAGCGTGAAAAAAATATCCGTGACATTTCTTAACCAGAACAGCAACTCATCTTACATACATGGAGATCTACTCCTGTAAAAAGAAAAAGTAGTGCTCCGTATGTATGTAATTGACCTAAAGTAGTCCACAGAATATTTTGCACGATGGCGAGTAAGGTTCCTCCCATGGCATTTCTTAACTTTGAAATAGATAGGCAAACATTCTAGTATCTTAAATAATCAAATACCTGGTCAATTTCTACATATACAAAACAACAGATAGAATTCGCTAGCACTAGAGAAAGAGAATGACCTACTTAGGTATGCAGCTCTTTATGAATGAAAGGTTCATGACCTTTACTCCGGATTATTATGTTACAAACAGAACTTCTGTAGCAACAGCGGATGGAGTTTTTGTCGTCATGTGACTGCTTCAATAATTTCAGAAACTCTGGGTTTAGAATGATAATCCCGTCGCCGTCTCTCAGCGCATTGTGCGCTTTGATATATAAATGAAATGAGCTACCTGTTGTTTTCGTGAACTTTCTATATGCTTCCACGCATGCGCAGTCACTGAAAATTAACCACATCCTGTCCGTTGCGGTTTCGCAAGTGAATGAGCACAGTGTATGCTGGAGTACACACTAGCTTGCGGCTTGAAATTATCATCTGCTAACAATCTCGCTGGTGCATAATCTCTGGGTCGTGGGTTGGAATCCCGGTCGGGGGAGAACTTTATTCCCAGAGATTCCAATTTTTTTGATACGAGTAGGTATATTTTCCGAGATTACGGCTGCCTTGACTGTTTGTTCGGCTTCAATTGGGTTCGGACTGGGGTTTCCGAAAAAAGAGGTTGTCCCGGTGTAACAATCAAGGTTTTCCCCAGTCAGTTTCTTCCCCGGGAAAAATCTGACTAGTCAGGTTTTTCCCCACCCAGTCCGTTTTTCCCCCTGCCATTTTTATTGTGAATGAAGGTTGGGAAATTCTGGTGTGGGGAAATTTTGGATCAGTCGTTCCCCCCCCCCCCCCCCCCATCTAATATATTGTGCGAGATGGTGGGGGAAATTCTGGACCAGTCAGTTTTTCCCCCTTTCCAATATATTGTGCGTGATGGTGGGGAAATTCTGGCCTAGTCATTTTTTTCCCCGACTTCATGCTCAATCTACATGAAAGGGGGGAAAAACTGACTGGTCAAGAATTTCCCCACAATCACACGCAATATATAAGACAGGGGGGAAAAACTGACTAGTCCAGAATTTCCTCACCTCTAAAACCTTAAAATTAGAGGGGGGAAAAACTGACAGGGTGGGGGAAAACCTGATTAGTCAGTTTCTTCCCCTGGGGGGCGGGGGGGGGGGGGGTAAATCTTGGCTGTTACAACGGTAAAAACACGTTTTAGTTATTTCACGCCCGGCGTATGTTGCTTTGAATTTAGGTGTGTCACTCATTGGCGATCGAATTTTTTTGCGAGCTCATCTTTAACATTTAGCAATTCATTTTGGATATTTACTAGTTTATTTCTAAAATCATAGATAACCAGTATTATTCCTATTGTAAAGGACATATCTATGGCGATCTGGGCCAAATCTATTGTTAGTGGGCTCATTGTGTGTCTAAAGGAGGTGGGTCTGAATCTCTAATACACACACAGCTTAAGATCCATTCACTTTTTTGATGAGTTCCGCCATTGCTTCTCTGCGGCCTTCTTCAAGAAGTCCTTTTTTCAGCTCGTCTATGTTTTCCTTCACATTTTTGGTACGGGCTGCTTGTTTCAAGTCTTGGAACTTTTGGACTTCTTTTAAAACCAAATTATATTCTATATCTGAGATATTTCCATCTGTCAAAGTCTTGCTTATAATATCCGAGATGGTATTCAGCTTTACACGGGCTATTGTTTCGATGCAGCGGTGCTTGTCATATTTTGCAGTTAGCCGATGCTGGGCCATCTTACCAATGACCCAGAGCTCGCACACCCTGGTGACCATGCTTCTAGTCCTATTGCAACCGGAGTCGCTACTGTTGTTAAGAGCCCAATTCCCCCGATACCAAGCCTCGCACGGGCGGTCACCAAAGCGGTGTTAACGCCATCTACAACGTTTATAACGCGTTTATATTTTTTACAAAGACTGGCTCTTTTTTCAGCCTCACGTGGCAATTCAGTCTGTAGCGGGTTATCTCCTGCAGGCGGTAAGCTTGTCCATCACCGGGCAGGTTTGGATAAAGAGATGGAGCTGTCGGAGCTACTTCGTCCTTCTTTTTTATGTATTATATTCTTCACATCTCTAGTTCAATTAATAATGCAACCACTCTTGAAGCATTGCTCCGATTCGTAGAACGCGTCTGAAAGTTAATAATATCGCCTTTATCAACTTCTAGCGGTGGTTTGAAAGTCTTGTCAATGGAAAAAGAATGTGGGGCCTTTGTTATATCGTACCCTTGTCGAAATTTACCATCAACAGTGAAGCCTAAGACTACCATATGTTTCGATGATTTATCACGTTCGGCCGAGGACAGTGACATGGCGAGGATTCTTCCTCTTTTCATCATTACATAGCCCCCTTTACTATGAGTCTCACCTTCCGAGTTTGAACCGAATGAACATTCAAAGTCCCCGCCCACCAAAGGTCCGCGCTCTTCCGTCACGATAGTTATTACGGGCTTGGGGATTTGACCTATTTTTGTGACAACGTAGGTGACAACTTCCTTTCCTAACATATTTCCATCCATTGAAGAATCCAGACTACGCAAACCTGGCCGAAATGGCTGTTTGTTCTTTGATGGCCCCGATGTTCATTATCCGGTCCCCCTCCAAGTCTACATGGCCATCCTCTGTCTTTTTTAGATACCGAGACAGATCGGGGATGGGTAGAGGGGCAATTTAGATCGCTAAGCAACTGCATCAACGTAAGCCCGTAAGCGTAGCGTAATTACCTTCCGCAGAGGGTACTCAATATCCGCCGAATATGCTCATTTTATTTCAAGCACGACACTCACAGGCAAAACATGCTTTTCTATGACAGAGACCCGCTCATCTTTAATGGAGAGTGCGAGCTCTGATAGGGTGCCCGCCTTCAGCGCCTTAAACTCAGGTTCGAATACGAGGATTTACTCGCTATACACCACTGACGGCGACAACAGCTAGTAGATTACTAGGAGCCCCATCTGAGGAATTCTCAGAGGTGTTTAGCTGTTCTAGGTGGACGAATAACAGCTTGTTAGGGCTCAAATCTACCGGTCTGTCTCCTATAGAACTAAAAAAATCACATGTCAATAATAGATTCTTGTGTCATGCGGCATCGTATTAGCAGCCTTCCCCGTCTGTTCGTTTACTGTGACAGACATACCTAACGTTTTAAGTGCCGTAGCGAAAGTATTGAAGGTCCACAAGCCTGGCTGGACAGCATCGGCTACCGGCCCGTTGAAGTTGTACCACCCAACGGTATATATGATTGACCTCAACCCAATGGAGACGTCCGTCTCTGTTGTCGATTGTCTGTTGAATGGAGGTCGGCCCTTTTGTAATATCGGTAATTGTGTGAAACATTATCTTTCAGTTGTATTGCTATGCAGGCTTTTACCTTCAACTCGGGAGCAATCTATAAGACAGGATCGGTATATCCACGAAAGTTGGAAGCCAAAAACTTGAACAACTTGATGATCTCTGTAGCCCACAACAACGTCTTTTCCACAAAAACGCCCGATATCTGGACGAACTATAGATTGCCCCAAGTCAAAAAAGAGGACATAGCTTTAGCTTGGACGAGCACCCCTATACAGATTTGGCAGAATCAACTCAACTTTGCCATGTGGTGCGCCACGGCGGGTTGTGGGGTTTCGTTTAACGACCACCTGAATTGGGGACGAGGCGCATAAATATCCCCTCCTGCAGTCGGTCTACTTCTTTCACGTTTATTATACCACGAGGCTTATTTTGGAAGAATTGAAAGTAGTCCTCCCCCAGGACCCTTCCTGGAACCCGGTTAAGAACACCTACCATAGGAGAGATTTCGAACAAATTTGCCAAGAATTTAGGGTTAACCCCCAGACAGACTAGCGTCAGAAAGAGTTTCCTAACAATGCCGGCCTTGGCAACGTTCATACTCTGGGGATTATTAAGGCGTGGACTCAGACGGATTTCCGTCATGATATATCCAAGCACATGGTCAGTAGGAACGTCGGAAATTGGGACCCCACGCATGCGTCATTTGATAAGAAGGACCCCGTCCTCTACTATCATCGTGCGACCCGCGCCCCCCCCCCCCCCCAAAAAAAAGAAGGCGCACATTGAGTTCATAGAGCAAGATCCTGGCGTAGATGGCACTTGGAGCACGTTCATGCTAGAAATTTCGAAAGGCTTCACTCAATCCGGCATGGAGCGCATTTACGACTCGATCCGGCCCTATGTGTGGGCTCTGCTTGGGGCTCAGGCGCAGACCAGGTCTAGGATCGACGGGACGTCAAAAGGCTTCGAGGCGCAGAAGCAATTCTTAGCCAATGTGGAGGACGCGATTAACTCCCCTGTGGACATACCCTCTTCGATAATGCGCTATCAGAACGTACTGCAATACGCCGGGAGCGGACTCAATATAGTCTTCGGAACGGGTTTATACATGGCCCCCAAAGACATGACCCTTAGAGAGAGGTGGATGTAAACCCTCAGCCCCCTCCCCGCGAGCATGAAATCGGATGCTTCCAAGATGGTAAAATTGCAGGGCCGCCTCAGCAAGATGGAAAAATTGCCCCATCGCAGACCAACCGCGGAAAAACAGCGCAGATTGACAGCACAGCTGTGCGTTCACATGAAGAGGAAAAGAGAGCTCTGGTCTTAGGCGGGATCACTGTAGGGTTATTAGCCATCTGGCTAGGGCTTCGTTAGTATCCAGTCAGAAGCCACAACCAGGAGCAAACCTCCGACAGTCAAGAATAGAGCCCAGGTATTTTCTGCAAGCCAACCGACCGCTTTACCAGCTGTTGACAACAGTCAGAAAACAATGCTGCCTATAATACGGGGGATGGCAGGCGCGGCCTTACCAGCCAGTTTTGCTAGTAAACTGCCTAGGGCTTTAAGCTGCTGTTTTACCCATTCTCCATCTCTCTTGGATGGGGGCTTTGGTGGTTGTGCTCCACCCCCACTTCCAGTTAAAATTTTCATAGAAGAAGGCAATTGTCATTCCGATTGCTGTAATAATTGAAGAGATGGTGACTGCTTGCTTCCGGAAGAGAGTCTTAATCCGCTCAGTCAGCGTGGTGTCCTCGTTTCAACATTCTCCGAAAGGTTTCCCGAATTCGGCTGATCTGTGACTTGAGGGCCTTCCGATTGGTTGAAGCCGCCTCGATCTGCGCAGACTGCTCGAGCTCGAGATCTTGGAGCCTTCCCCGAATTCTTCGCTTCATTTCTTCATCATCGGTCTCTCCAAACTTCTTTTTTGCTAGAGCAATATGTTTATCAAGCTCGGAGAGCTTTGCCAGGTTGGTCACAAGCTCGCCGCTCTGGGTGTGCATTGCTTTATCTAGGCCTTTAAGCTCACGGTATCGATTCATCAGGTCAGACCTACCTAAGTCCGTCGTAGGATCATGGATAGTCTTTAGCAGGGTTTCCTCTGCTTGAGACGTAATGGAGCCTACAATAATTTTGAAAGCTGTCTGGCGTCCACTTCCGCAAGCGTCGTCGAAGCTTCCGCAAACTCTCTATCCGCTTGTTTTATACTATCTATATCCTTGGTGGGCAATGAACTCTTCCTGGTCCAGTATGAGAAACCTAGATGGTCTCTGATAATGACCCCAATAGTGGATAATGCCAGGGGTTTTCCAGTTTGCTTATTAATAAGATCTAAATCCGGGTGGCTCAATAGGCCAAGCTGTCCATTTTTGTCCACCTTAAACTTAGTGTAGTCCCTTACTGCGGCGGCTCAACCAGATCATTTTACATTCTATGTTATTGTGTCATATAGAATATGTATACACCAGCTTCAATATCTCGCAATACGGAAGACAGCTCAATCCTCACCGGCGCCTAAGGGAGCCACTAGGGGTCAAGGGCATCCGTCAGACGGTTGTTATCACCAACAACCCATCAGCAATCGACCAAAATCAACATCTATTAGACAGGTTTCCAAACCTTGGCGCCAACGATGTCATCGTGCCTTGAACAGCCTGTCTGGCCTTTTAAATTGCGCTAGACTCGACCGACGCTAACCGAACCGTGGTCAACAACCTGGGTCGGGCGGTAGTCAAGAAAACCACGATTAAGATTTCAGGAAACGATGTTATGAGCATAGACGACGGCAACATCTACGGTTGCTATTTCGTCTTCTGGAAAACGGAAGAAGAACGAAATAATGCCCAATACCAGGGAATTGATACCTCGGGAGACAGGAATGTCACACGTATAAGGCTTGAAGCCGGAAATAAGGATGAGGGCGTTGCTAAGGACGCTATGATTGCCAATGCCTATGGTAGCCGATTTTATATCCCTCTCGACTTTGAGCTACTGGAGAGCCATATGCCGTTCTTTCAATCCACTTTCAGTGATAGGCTAGAATACGAACTCACCTTTAATGACTATAACCAGATTATCAAGGCGACCGCTAACTCCAGTTTCACTGTGAAAGATATCGCTCTTGAGTTCGAGATGGTCACTAACCCACAGCTGGCTACAATTATCTGTAACCAGTATGCAGGAAGGTTGAGCATTTTGTTCGACAGAGTGCTTAGGCACAGAAAAATTGTAAAAAATAAGTCCGACGCACTATGAAACATAAATAGTTGCTAAGGGATTAAGGGCTCCACGCAAAGTATCTCATTCAAAAGGATGCCCTATGGCTAGACCTCAGGACACACAACGACGACGGCCTGCACGGTAACGGGAGGAGAGTGGAAAACGCCAGCGAAGGTATTACTATTCAATTATCGAAGGAGGTGGTAGCGGATGGGGCATTAAACGTTTATGTTTTTGTAGTGATGGACGCCCAGCTCAACATAGAAAGTGGCAGGTTTGTCTCAGCTGTTTACTAGTAGTGAGGCCCACTCAGCAATAATATGTGTGACGACAGGTTGTGGAACAACAAAATTCGCATTGGACCTCCTAGAGGGCCCGTACCGGTGTTACATTGTGTTATTCTGCCCCACCATTAATTAGAACGAGACACACATTTGTATAAAAGTCGACGGTGGATTTGGGATGACGATGAAGTTTATGTTGTAGATCCAGGTGAAAGGCTTCATGATTATTTACGAGCCCTTTAACAAATATTTCAGGGTCAGCCGACTTTGTACATTGTTGACGATATGGCTGCCAGCAAGCAGCTTACCAAGAAAAAAGATATGCTCTCCGAATTGGCTTTTTCCGGCCGACATGCCAAGCAATCTGTATGGGTACTTTCTCAGCGGTATATATAATGCTGTACTTAAAGACCTACGAGAGCAAAGTCGTTGGGTAGTTATTTTTCACTGTAAAGACAGGGATCGCTTTGACGAGTGCTTACGTGAAAACGACATCATACCTCCGGCGGAGCACAATACTGTGCGCGAGCGGCTTGCCAAAACTAAGCATGCTAAGCTTTTGTTAAATACTTCTCAGCCAAGCAGTTACCATATAGTTGATGGCGGTACATAGAGTCGGCCTGCGACATATAGTGTTGGCGACTTCTACTATTTTATGTTGCCTCATTTTATCTTGCATTTCGTTTCACATTTTGTGTAAGTTTACTATTAGAATCAAGAGGTACATAACTATAGCCATGGATTGCAACGAGTTACTCGATGATCTTCTTGCTGATCAACCGGTGGCACCCGATGAAAATCAGGGTGACACTTAGCCCCGTAGTCTTAAGAGGCAAAATTGTCGGCCCTCGCCATGGGAGGTAAGTCAAAAAAGTACATGGGAAAAGAATTTTCTACGGATCAGATTGACCGCCTTCCAGACAAAGAGATTGACAAACGCTACCTAATATGAAGCCCGGCTGAGAGCGAGTATGACCAAGACCCTCGGCTCCGCAGCACTCCAGATTTACACAATGGTGGTAAGCCACTTTCTACCTATCCCATGACAAGATTTACTTATTTCTGACATGGAGTCTGACCCTTTTGTCGGCCACGTGCTAAACACCACTACCTGCGAACTATACCACCGCTTTGGCTCGTACTTAGCTCCTGTCACAGCAATGCTATGCACTTTAAAAATTGTCAAGCACCTACTTAGCAATTGGTTATACTAAGTGAAGATGACAACCAACTGTCGAGGTGCCGCAGCCGGAGCCGCAGGAGTCGAAGTCGCCGAGAGGGTGACAAATCTGTCGCCCAAGGACCCTAGGCATGTTGCGGCTGGTAGGGCAAGGTTGGGGCCAGAAAAAAGAAGCAGCAAGATCTCTTGAAGCGTCTAAAGGTGGCGGAGGCCGGCAGATGGAGATTGACACTCGAAAACCCACTCAGGAGGACCCGCCAAAACCCTCTGGCACAGTAAATAAAAAAGCGTTATAATGGCAGCTGGTGTAGTAGCCGTCCTTGCTGCAATATTTTGGAAAACTAAGGCCCAACCTGACACTCAACATAATCCTGTCGCCAAATTGAACAAGCCTGTATATTATAAACCCGATCCTCATTATATGGAATAAGAATGTCTGCAGACAGAAAGGAAATAGTAAACGCTATCTATCACGGTGCCGTGGTAGCAGGGCTTTCAATAGGATACGCCAGATTAGGTAAGGCTGTACTTGGAGGTAATTTTCCTAAGCTAGACTTTACTCCTCGTGACGTTGGCATGGCCGTAGTCAACGTCACAGCCACACTGGCAACCAAAGATCTTCTAGTCAAGCAAGGAATAATCCCTGATAACATATTGAAGTAGATATGATTCAATAACATAACACAAAGATGGCTAGTATTGTAATGATGTTGAGTGGAGCTTTCGCTAACGCGGAGGCGTTCACTGAGTGTAGCTTCTTATTCAGCAGGTTTAAGGACTTCAAAAAAACTGAAGAAGAGAGGCGTTGCCACGACCCCGCAGTAAAACAATTACAGGCAGCACAAGCAGAGTGGACTGAAAAGCAAACTCAATGAATTGATTTCATCAAAGACGAGCTTAGGCGGCCACGCCGTCCAAACCTTTAATGATGTAGATGAGGCTATGCGGGAGTATTCTTTAGTCACAGGTAAGCAGTTAGATTCAGTGAACCCCGAGCCACAGCTGTCTGACTTTTATACGCCATTTTCAGAACAACAAGATAGAGAAATTGGGTTTATAGTATTAGCTCTGGGAGCTGCCGGTCTTGTCGGCTATAGGGTCGAAAAAAAGATAATTAAAAAAAAAAGTTCTGTTGCAGACTGGCTGAATGGTAATTTGATACCATGGCTTCCTTTGCGAGCATTTACTACAGCCCTAGCGGCTATTGGAAGGGGCTAGCAGCGATTCAAAAACTGGCGGCCGCGGCTAGGGTTTCTGAGGCCAAAGCCATGGACTTTCTAAAAAACAGGCCATCTGGCAAATCTACCTTCCTGCTCTGAGACCCAAGTTTGACATTTCAGTACCAAACGAAGTGCACCAGGCCATTCTCTTATTTTTACCACACGATACGGTTCGTCGGAAAAGATACAAGTATGTCCTGACTGTTGACGATGTGGCAAGCAGGTTCAAAGCCGCTTAACCGCTTACTACGAAGGAGGCTAAAGAGGTCGCCACTGCTCTCGAACGGATCTACAAGCTGGGTCCTCTGAAGTGGCTGAAACTATTTCAAGTAGACCCTGGGCGCGAGTTCACGAGTGCCATCAGCCAGCTTCTGTCTAAGCATGATGTCGAAGTTAGGCGCGGCCGTGTGGACATTCACCGTGATCAGGGGATCGTTGAACGTTTCAACCGGACCTTGGCTGAACACCTGTTCGGGCACCAGTACACCGTCGAAATGCGACTGCCAGAGGGCAAGCGGTCAGCAGAGTGGGTTGGTAGGCTGCAAACCGTTGTTTCGGCACTAAATGGAGAAGTAACCCGCCTTACCAGTCCATCAAGGCTAAAACGGTGCGACAAAAACCCTCCTCGGTTGTTCCCAGCCGTGCGGTTGGTCTCAAGGAGCAAAAGCTTCCTTACTGGTAAGTTTTTGATATCTTTACCAGCCTGGTGAGCTCAAGGATGGCCGAGGCCAAGCCACCGATCCCATGTGGTCTCTGGATGTTTACCAGATAGAACGTTCGGTGGTGAAACCCGACGAGCCCATGCTGTACTACTTGCAGGATGGACCTGGGCGAGGCTTTGTGCGTGAGGAACTCCTGGCGGTGCCCCCAGACACCCAATTGCCCCCCGATGGGGTTCTCAAGCATTGAGGAGCTCCATTTTAGTTGTTGTCTCTTTATGTCCATAGGCCAGCGTGTCTAACACATTTTCAGCGATCCAGCGCTTGGAGTCAAAGGGGGAGAGTGAAATCTTATTCAGATTCTTCCCCGATCGCAAGACGTACATGTCATGGTGAAAAATCTTCTTTCCAAAGACAACCTCTTTGTATTGCTCGTGCCTGATTTGCTTTTTTACAACATTCTTTTTACACCTGTGGCCTTCTTGATGTTTTTTCCACTGGCTTAGAGTATGGAGTACATCTTGGGACGCAGGCCGACATATTCAGCGATAGGATATCCCGCAAATTCGTCTTTCATTTTACCTAGCACTTTCTTATTCACAGTGCTGTGCAGTGGGTTGTTTTTCGGGTAGTCAGACGTGTCATAAAGATCCGCACGCTCGGCCATGTCCTTGTAGACATCCTCAGTCTGGATTTCTAACAACAGACTGTCTGTATCGTGTAGAGCAGTTGGCAGCGTTCGTCATACTGACTCTTCATCTTGTTGTAGTAGAACATTGTACATCAGGTTGTTACTCAGGTCCAGAATGCTCATTTCCACATACAGTCGACTCTCGTTGTCCCGTCTACGATTGAGTCGATTTTCCGTTACCTCGACAAGATTTGTAAAGTCCCAAATTTGTTCCTTCTTTATCTATAATAAAAATAAATGTTTATGTCGATCTTTTTACCTCGACCATTTCGTTACGTCGACTGGAGAATCTAAGTCCCAAACTTCTAGATTGCTATTTAATTCCACACTTTATGTCGACTCAAGAAATTATCTGTGGTGACCGCGAGAGGTGTGAGTAACACCGCGCGCTGATAGTCACTCTCTATTAACTGGTGTCGCAAACTGATGCTGTAAGCGAGTGTCGTTAATTACTCAACGTTGTTTGTGTTCATACCCAAGCTTAACAAACAAAAGGTGTTTATGTAATTAAAATGTTATTTATCTCGTGTCAAAATTTGAGCAATTCTACAAGGTGTATAAATAGAGTTCTGATTTTTAAACCAACGTCAATTTTCATGACTCTTACGACTATGTCTGAAATGTTAGAACCCAAAACACCTGTCGAACAATCCAGAGAAGGGCCCAGTATCCAACCCGGGAGGATATCTGGATCGACTAATAAGCAGAGTAACTCCCCTTTGAATTAAGTGTGCCTAAAAGCCCCAAAACGACATGAAATATGAAAAATGAAGTATTTACTGCCAGAAAACTAATACAACTCACATGGAACAAACAGTTGAAAATATATAAATACTAAGTTCAATGTCAGTTGTTTTTAAATCAACGATGAGAAGAAAAGAAACAAGGAACAACCCTATTTCTGAATGTGGGGGTAAATAACAAAATACCCAAAGTTTCCCAGCTACTGATAACTCGACAAACTGATATGTCGACTTAATTTCGACAGTCCCGACGATTTCGAGACAACGAGAGTCGACTGTATTTTAAATGTGATTATTTCAAATATAGTAAAAGAATATCTTTTATGACACTCTGAGATCGAATGGAAGTTACCCCCAATTTCCGCAAGTAGTTCTCAGATCAAGTATACAAGTCACCTCTGTATACTAAATATGGCCGCCATGCATGCACAATACAAACATAAGTCAGAAATAAAAATTGGCCATCAACAACATGGCCGCTACGAAAGCGCCCTAGCCCCTAAATGCTTATAGTTACCGAAGCGATGCGTACAAAATATATCAATGGATATCGCCGAAGTTTATCAAGAGAGCAAAAATCAACGATTACGGAAATAACCGATAATAGCCGAGCGCACGCAAGCAAGTCTGTCTATATTCGGAGGATAAATTTCTGTTTTTAGAGCTGCTTATCCCTTTAGGCATTCAAATCTCTGTCCAAAGTGCCCGATTGTATGCGATAGGCTTTTCAATTTGTTTAATATGAACAGTAAACGGAAGAAGAATGATTATATGATAATTTTGTTTATATCATTCATTTTCTGATCCATAAGAGAACATTCGAATTTTGATATAATTTATCAATGGCTTAATTCCGATTTCTCCGTAGTCGATTCCTTCAAACTACAAGACGACAGCGATTTGCTTCAAAGTTGAATATAAATTTATCCCTCCCCCTTGTTGTAAACAGGAAGTCACCAGAGTCTAATCATCAAAATATATTAAATATACGATTAATAAAAGATGTAAGTTATTATTGCTTAAAAAATTGTTAATGATATGTAGACTGGGTAATTTTGGATAGTTTGTTTGTATAATGTTTGTTTATACTACTGTGACGAGTTACCGGTCAAAAATCTGCCAGTACCCGAAAAGGGATTTTGGGCATTATGAATAGATCTAGATAGATAGAATTAAAAACGGACCCAAGTTGAAACGGTGCCAGATTGGTCAAAATGGTCCCAACTTGATGAGAAGATTGGTCGAAAAGGTCCCATATAGACGGCACCATTATGAATAATAGGTATTTGACTCGTATTTCCAAAACCCATTTCCTACATCCTCGAGTACCCAAACTGTATCTACCAAACTGCGCCCCTCTAAGATTTAATTAGGAAATTTCGTACAAAAATCATCTGAGTTTATTTACAGAAACATAGTGTTTCACGTTTAGATGACGTTGTTTACTGATTTTGTAACATAAAATAAAACCTCACTTACTTGAAAACTATCTTAAAAGGTTCAGTATTTTGTGGCCCTTGACTTCAATACAGCCAGGATACGAGAAGGTATTGTGCTACATAGACACTGTATATTTCCTGGAATGAGGGAAGTCCAGATCCTCAAAACTAATTCATTTAACTCTTGCTTAGTTTTAATCGTGTGCTGCACTCAGCCAAGTCGGATTTTTATCATCCTCCAAACATTTTCAATAATGTTAAAGTCTGGTGACTGGGATGGCCATTCAAGACATTGAATATTTTCCATGCTCTGGCCGTCCCAGACATATGAAACATCCAGGGGCTTTTACCAAAATGTTTGTGACAACCTGCCACAAATGACTATCTAACAAATTGATATATTTGTCTGTGTTTAAATTACTATCAACTTGTGTTAGAATTCCGACCCCAGCATATGAAATTCACCCCCAAAATGAAACTGAAATTTGTGCACTGCCGTTACGTACTGATAGCTGGCCGAGACATTCCATTCTCCATATCTCATCAGCGTTTCTCCATACATATACCCTATGGTCTGAACGGTTCAATTTGGGTTTCATCTGAAAATTTTCCATTCATTTTCTGTAGTCCAATTTTTGTGATGTTTACACCATAAAATATGTTTTTTTTTCTGTTGACAGCTGAAATTGTCAATGTTGCCATGTGAATTTTAAAATATGCAATCTTCACTGGACTGACCGTTTAGATACTGGATTGGGTATAGATCTATTAAATTCTGTTATGTCACACTCTTGTCTATGATCTTTGAGAACTAACCTTTTCAGGACTCTGTCAGACTGGACACTCGTCTTTTCGGTCTACCACTTAGATGGATGTTTTCAATACTTTAACAATCTTCATCGCGTTTAAGAAATTTAGGGACAGTAGAACGATCATATCCAGTAATTTCAGGGATTTCATTTTTTTTCTACCCTCCCTGTGAAGACTTACCACCTGTTCTTTAAGGGCAGGGGTCATTTCTCACCGATTCGCAGCCATGTTTTGTTTACGTCTGCTACAGTTCTAAAAATAGCCCCACGCGCATATTGCAAATTCCATTGTACCGTACTTGTTTTAAATAATTATTGTATGTATATTTATCTTTTTAACGGTTATAGCCCTCTCCCAAAGAACATGAACATAATTTTTTATTAGCGCATCAAGAAAAACGTGAAACACTTATGGCACGTCACTGTATGTACAAATAGTTACTTGTAATTTCAAGTATGTATATAAAAAGTTTATTTATAGATAAAAAAAGAAACATATTCATTTAAAATTTATTTATTAATGTAATAATTTCATTAGTAATATATAAATTATATCTCAAAATTACCTAAAAACATTTATCCTTTTATATGCAGATGATACTGTCATTATGTCAGAAACTGCATATGGATTGTAAAACGCACTTGATACCTAAGTAATTTACTGTGATTTATGGAAGTTAACTGTTTTTATTTCAAAATCAAAAGCTGTTGTTTTCGGAAAGGGTAAACTTACTGATATTTTTTATTATAAAGAGTAATACCCCAAAGGGGAGTTTGAGCAGTATGGGTAGATAGAATACACTATAAGAAGTAGATGAATATGGATATTTAGGAAGATATTTCTCTTGTTCAGGTTCTTCCCAGAAACAGGAACATTAACCCTCTCAGTCGATATTAAAACTAGAGTAATAGCTTATTGGTCAAAATAACAATTAGCAACTAGAACACCCCTTTAAAGCTATCATCCAAATTTTACAACAACATCGTAGATGAATCAGTACATCTACAAGACCAAAATCTTTAGAAAAAATATCCATGGCTTTATTTTGTAAAATTTTGATAAAATGTGGGGAATTATCAATCGACTATTAATCTGAATTAAAACTTCAACTATCAAACAAAAATTAAAAGATTTGTTTATAAATAAGTTGTACATATTGTCAACAGCTTAAGCAATAATACATTTTATAGAATATTCAAGACAAAATATACTGTCTGTCAGTTAAATGGAATGAGAGAAATAAAGGAAATTGAATTGAATCAAAGTGCATTATTAACAGTTATGACACTTGCATCAATAGAAAACTGGCGAAAAACATTTTTAGCTCACCTGAGCACAACATGCTCATGGTGAGCGCCTTTTGTCCGGCGTTCATGCGTCGGGCGTCAACAGTTTCCTTAAACAACATCTCCTCTTAAACCACTAAATGCATTTTGACCAAACTTCACAGGAATCATTCTTATTATTTTTATGACGCCCTCTATCAATATTGGTCAAATTATTTTAATTGGTTGAAAAAGTAGGTCATAGGAGCTAAAAATAGTTTTAAAAAATGCAAACTTTGAAAATCTTCTGCAAAACTGCAAGGCCTAGAGCTTAGGTATTTGGTGTGTAGCATTGTCTAGTGCACCTGTACCAAGTTTGTTCAAATCATGACCCTGGGATCAAAATTGGCCCTGCCCCAGGGGTCACTTGATTTTACATAGGCTTATATAAGAAAAAAAACTAGAAAAGATCTTCTCAGAAATCACAAAGCCTGGAATTATGATATTTGGTGTGTAGCATTGTCTAGTAATTCTCAACCATATTTATTCAAATCATGGCCCAAGGTTGAAAATTGACCCCGCCCCAGGGTCACTTGAAGTTACTTAGGCTTATATAGGAAAAGTAAAAATAGAAAAATCTTCTTCTCAGAGGAACCAAATAGCATGGAGTTTTGATATTTATTGTGTAACATTGCCTTATGGACATCTACCAGGTTTATTCAAATCATGACCCTGGGGTCAAAATTGGCCCTGCCCCAAGGGTTACTTGATTTAACATAGACTTTTATAGAATTTTTTTTTAGAAAAATAGACTTACATAGAAAAAAACTAGAAAAATCTTCTTCTCAGGAACCACATGGCCTGGAGTTAAGATATTTGGTGTGTAGCATTGTCTAGTGGATCTCTACAAAATTTGTTCAAATCATGGCCATGGAGTGAAAATTGGTCCCGCCCAAGGGATCTCTTGAATTTACTTAGGCTTATATAGGTGAAAAAACTAGAAGAATCTTCTTCTTAGAAACCACAAGGCCTGGAGTTAAGATATTTGGTGTGTAACATTGCCTTATGAACATCTACCAGGGGTTACTTGATTCAACATAGACTTACATAGGAAATATTTTTTAAAAGATATCCTTGTCAGAAACCACAAGATCATGAGTATTTGGTATGTAACATGGCCTTGTGGACCTGAACCAAGTTTTCAAATCATGACCCAGGGGTCAAAATTGGTCCCACGCTAGTATTAACTTGTTTTTTGGACCGCATGTTAACTTTTTGAGTGAAAGTAAGATTATATTGCTGTTCTTCTGCATGTATTTTGTATTCAGTATGACTATGTTGTAAAAGGCAATGAAAGCAATATTTCTTAGGTAAGCGATTCAGGGCAATCATGGCCCTCTTGTTTATTTATCTTTTCTAATAAATCATGTCATAGATTGGCACATTCCCTTATTTTTTCACACGTTTACATCTGTTTATATCTTCACATACCTTGAACTGGGGTTCTCAACACAAACGCCAACAAGTATACATTATACTATGCTGTGCGATTGACTTTGACTTTTCTCCACTATACACTTCAACAGAAAACTGATATTCCATTCAACCTTCTCGCCTGTCAAATAGAACGTCGCTTCGGTTGACGAATATAAACCACACCTCCTTAGCGAGAGGCATCAAGTGTGCAGTTTTATAACTCGTGGAACTATGAATTGACTGCAGAAACATGTCACGTTGTGTAATCTTGCGAGGAAATAATGAATGAGTTTAAATAAACAACTATGTAGTTTCAAATGAAATAGGTGGCACTTAAACTTGAGGTGTTTTAGCAAGAGTGATTTTGTATCTTGAATTAATAAAACACATCAAAAGGAGTGTGGCGTAGTTACTGTCAAACTGAGCGTGATATTTGTCCTTGTCATCACAGCACTGTCTACGAACGTGTGGCTTTTAACAATATCTAGCCATTTTAATTGCGGCACTTCATATAGGAATTATTTAAAATCCTCAAATGTCATTTCAAAATCTTTCCAAAATGCACTGCTGGCACCCTTTATAGGGATAATGATTTTTTAAAGTCTGTCTCGCCGACACTTCCATTACAAAAGTTAACTGGGAACTGAGCAAAAATCAATAAACAGGTGAAGCAACGTAGCGAAGCTACGTTCTAATTGGCCTATACAATGAGTTCTTTTTCTGCTGTAAAAGTGAGAACGGTCGCAGTTTTATCAATGTGAAATTATTGGAAAAGATAAAGTCAATCACACGGCGTAGTAATACAGTAAATGTTTGTAGCAATAATTTAATCTCATTAAAACTG
>CM037782.1:25838654-25873539 GCA_021229015.1 Solen grandis | reverse complement strand
TTTTAGTCTGTGAAGAGGACTTTCCATTGGTGTTTAGTTTTTGAAGATCGGACTTCATTTGATCAAATGACCACAGTCCAAAGTTTGATCCTCTTATCAAACCATTGTATATCCATATGTTTCCCCTTTTTTGCTGCTCCTGACTTTATTTTTTGTTCAATCTTCATCATTATTTCACTGTTTATGCATTTTTATAAAACAAATAAAATCATAGAAAAAAATCAAGCATAATATGCAAAGGTCAAGGTCATATACCAATTATTATTATGTTTTTTTTCGGCTCCAAATAGCTCCAAAACAAAAAATATTTCATTGAAAGTATATGAACAAAAGTTTTAGTTCTTGAATAGCCCTTTCCATTGGTGTTTAGTTTTTGAAGATCTGACTTGATTTGGTCATTTTACGGCAGTCCAAAGTTTGATCCTCTTTAGAATAATTGTAAATCAGTTTTTATGCTTCAAATTGTGATATATAAGGGATAGAATGTTTGAATGATATCGCGACTACATAACTGATAGGTAATACTCAAAAATCTTCTTTTGGGTAAAAAGTCTTCTTAAACATTGCGACAAAGGTGTTTGAAAGATTGCTGTTAACATCATAAACAAGCCATTGAACGAAGAAATATGTTTCGAATCATGCGACTCGTGAACTTAATGGAATTGCTTTTGCGAAAACCGATGATATCGCGATTGCGATTCTAGTTTTTATTATTATTTTTCTAACCTTTTTTTGTGAACGGCATATCACCATGATAGAAAAAAGTCACATTTCTGATTTTTTTACCAGTTTTGTCCGAAGATCTGAATTTGATCCTAACGTTGAGAAAATTTTCATTTTTGTCTTAGTTTTGCCGCTAGGTGGCGTTATGTAAAAATGACTAAGGGCTAATAACTCTGTTATTTGAGGTCCGATTCAAATGCGGTTTTTTGCATTGTGTTCCTTGTCAGAAACTTAATAAAATATGATACGTTTCAATTATTTGCGTATATAAAACTTTCGTGCTACAGGAGGTTGAACGTTCGAATCTCGAAAAAACGATGATATAAAGGTAGGTCTACGAAAAAAGTCCCCATTTTTTTTAGAGATGAGATAGAAGAATTTTGTTTGTTGCATGTGATTCGCAAGACATATACGCACAAAATATATGGTGTGGCGATTTTGAGAAATGCATGGTTTGTCCACAGTATGCGGTCAAACTTTACCAATATTTTCGAAAAATCAACATTTTCAAAGCATGACTTTTACGGTTATTTGCAGCTCCTGACTTTATTTTTTATTCAATCTTCATCATTATTTCACTGTTTATGCATTTTTATAAAACAAATAAATTCATAGAAAAAATATCAAGCATAATATGCAAAGGTCAAGGTCATATACCAATTATTATTATTTTTATCGGCATAAAATAGCTCCAAATCTAAAAATATTTTATAGAAAGTATATGAACAAAAGTTTTAGTCTGTGAAGAGATCTTTCCATTGGTGTTTAGTTTTTGAAGATCGGTCCAAAGTTTGATCCTCTTATCAAACAATTGTATATCCATATGTTTCCTCTTTTTTGCTGCTCCTGACTTTATTTTTTGTTCAATCTTCATCATTATTTCACTGTTTATGCATTTTTATAAAACAAATAAAATCATAGAATAAAGCAAGCATAATATGTCAAGGTCATATACCAATTATTGTCATTTTTATTTGCACAAAAAAGCCCCAAATCTAAAACGATCTAATATGATACGTTTCAATTTCTGTTGCTTAAAAAAGTGATTGAATTGCGAAAACCGATGATATCGCAATTCTGATTGCGATTCTAGTTATTTTTCTAACCTTTTTTAAGGTATCACCATGATAGAAAAAAGTCACATGTATGAAATTTTAATCAGTTATTAACACGTATTTGAACTTGATCCTAACGTTGAGAAAATTTTCATTTATGTCTTACTTTTCCCGCCAGGGGGCGTTTTGCATGAAATTTATTAATGGCTAATAACTCGCTTATTTGAGGTCCGATTCAAATGCGGTTTTTTGCATTCTGTTCCTTGTTGATAGCCAAATAAAATATGATAGGTTTCGAGGGTACGTGTCGCTGAAAGTATTTGAGCTACAGAAGGTTGAAAGTTCGAACCTCGCAAAAAACTGTGCAAATGAGGGTAGGTCTACGAAAAACCTATCCATTTTTCTTAGAGATCAGATAGATGAATTCTGTTTGCTGCAAATGATTTGAACACAAAATATATGGGGTGGCAATTTAAGAAAGTATGGTTTTTCCTCTGCAAATGGTCAAACTTCACTAAATTTTAGGAAAAGTTAAAGTTTCAAAAACATGTTTTTTATCGCTTCTGACTTTATTTTTTGTTAATTCTTCATGATATTTTTACATGTAATGTATTGTTATGTTTGAAAGGGACTCACAATTCAAAATTTTAAAAATAATTGAAAAGGTCAAGGTCATGTTACGATTCTTGTGTTTTTATTCGGCCCCAAATAGCTCAAAAACTAAAAATATTTCATTGAGAGTATATGAACAAAAGTTTTAGTTCTTTAAGAGCTCTTTCCAGTGATGTTTAGTTTTCGAAGATCGGACTTGATTTGGTCATATTACGGCAGTCCAAAGTTTGATCCTTTTTTGGAATAATTGTAAATCAGTTTTTATGCTTCAAATTGTGATATATTAGAAATAGAATGTTCGACTAGTGCGACTTGCGTACTTGATTGAACTATTTGCTGCATTGCTAGGTACCTAATGGTAAAATTTTAATCAATTTTGTTTCTCATTTTGCCGCTAGGGGGCGCTTAGCTTGAAAGCACTCTTCTACTTATAACTCAAAAAGTTAAAGCCTGATCCAAATGCGGTTTATTGCATTATGTTTCTTGTTGATAGCCTAATAAAATATGATAGTTTCTAGGTATGAGTGGCTGAAACTTTTTGAGCTAGCAACGGAAGGTTGAAAGTTCGAAACTCGCAAAAAACTGTGCAGATGAGGGTATGTGTACGAAAAACCTATCTGTTTTTGTTAGACATCAGATAGAATAATTCTGTTTGCTGCAAATGATTTGCAAGACATATACGCACAAAATATATGGGGTAGCGAATTTAATAAATGCATGGTTTGTCCTCTAGAAACGGTCAAACTTCACTAAATTTTAGGAAAAATTAAAATTTCGAAAAGATGTTTTTTGTCGCTCCTGACTTTATTTTTAGTTCATTCTTCATGATATTTTCACAAGTTATGTATTGTTATGTTTGAAAGGGCCTCACAATTAAAAAGTTAAAATGAAATTTCAAAGGTCAAGGTCATATTACGATAATTGTGTTTTTATTCGGCTCCAAATAGCTCCAAAACAAAAAATATTTTATTGAAAGTATATAAGAAAAGTTTTAGTTCTTGAATAGCCCTTTCCAGTGATGTTTAGTTTTTGAAGATCGGACTTGATTTGGTCATTTTACGGCAGTCCAAAGTTTGATCCTATTTGGACAATTGTAAATCAGTTTTTATGCTTCAAATTGTGATATATAAGGAATAGAATGTTCGACTAGTGCGACTTGTATGCTTCATTGAACCATTTGCTGCATTTCTAGGTACCTAATAGTAAAATTTTACTCAATTTTGTTTCTCATTTTGCTGCTAGGGGGCGCTTGGCTTGAAATCACCCTTTATTAATAAAATAATTAAAGTCTGATTTTTATGCAATTTTTTGCATTCTGTTCCTTGGTGACATCAATTTGAAACAACACTAAAATATTTATGCGATATTTCATGAAAATGATAGTAATTCAATGCAACATTAGTTCGTTATAATGTTAAGTGGCATATCGCATTGTCGCGTGTCATTTTATACTGTTGTGTGTCGTTTGCAATTGTTGTTTATCGAGTACAATTGCCGTATGTCACCCTCATAAAGCAACACACACATATAATGTTGCAGTACCCGAAGTCTGTAAAAAAAGTTTTCAAGTTTGCGACTACATTACAGACAGGAAATACTTAAAAGTATTCTTCTTGGTAAAAAGTCTGCTTAAACATTGCGACAAAAATGTTTGAAAGATCACTGTATTCAACAGTATTCAAAAAGCCATTGAACGAAGAAATATGTTTTTCGAAACATGTGACTCATGAACTGAATGGAATTGCTTTTGCGAAAACCGATGATATCGCAATAGCGATTCTAGTTTTTTTATTAGGTTTTCGCACCTCGCAGTGCGAAAACCTATTGTTCTTCTTCTGTTTTATTTTTTTTTTTTTTTTTTTTTTTTTTTTATTATTTTTCTAACCCTTTTTTGTTAACGGCAAATCTCCGTGATCAGAAAAGCCACATTTATGAAATTTTAATCAGTTTTTACCAAGTATTTGAAGATGATCCTAACGTTGAGAAAATTTTCATTTATGTCTTACTTTTCCCGCTAGGGGGCGTTTTGTATGAAATTTATTAATGGCTAATAACTCAGTTATTTGAGGTCGGATTCAAATGCGGTTTTTTGCATTCTGTTCCTTATTGATAGCCTCATAAAATATGATAGATTTTGAGGGTGCGTGTCGCTGAAAGTATTTGAGCTTTAGAAGGTTGAAAGTTTGAACCTCGCAAAAAACTGCGCAAATGAGGGTAGGTCTACGAAAAACCTATCCATTTTTGTTAGAGATCAGATAGAAGAGTTCTGTTTGCTGCAAATGATTTGCAAGATATATACGCACAAAATATATGGGGTGGCGAATTTAATAAATGCATGGTTTGTTCTCTAGAAACGGTCAAACTTCACTAAATTTTAGGAAAAATTAAATTTTCAAAAACATGTTTTTTGTCGCTCCTGACTTTATATTTCGTTCATTCTTCATGATATTTTCACAAGTTATGTATTATTATGTTTGAAAGGGCCTCACAATTAAAAAGTTTAAAAATGAATGAAAAGGTCAAGGTCATATTACGATAATTGTGTTTTTATTCGGCCCGAAATACCTCCAAAACTAAAAATATTTCATGAAGAGTTTATGGACAAACTATTTTGTTCCTGAAGAGCTCTTTCCAGTGATCTTTAGTTTTTGAAGATCGGACTTGATTTGGTCATTTTACGGCAGTCCAAAGTTTGATCCTTTTTTGGAATAATTGTTAAACCGTTTTTATGCTTCAAATTGTGATATATCAGAAATAGAATGTTCGACTAGTGCGACTTGTATACTTGATTGAACTATTTGCTGCATTACTAGGTACCTAATGGTAAAATTTTAATCAATTTTGTTTCTCATTTTGCCGGTAGAGGGCGCTTAGCTTGAAAGCACTCTTCTACTTATAACTAAAAAACTTAAAGTCTGATCCAAATGCGGTTTATTGCATTATGTTCCTTGTTGATAGCCTAATAAAATATGATAGTTACTAGGTATGAATGGCTGAAACTTTTTGAGCTACTAGCGGAAGGTTGAAAGTTCGAACCTCACAAAAAACTGTGCAGATGAGGGTAGGTCTACCAAAACCTATTCATTTTTGTTAGAGATCAGATAGAAGAATTCGATTAGCAGCAAATGATTTGCAAGACATATACGCACAAAATATATGGGGTGGCGAATTTACGAAATGCATGGTTTGTCCTCTAGAAACGGTCAAACTTCACTAAAATTTAGGAAAAATTAAAATTTCAAAAACATGTTTTTTGTCACTCCTGACTTTATTTTTAGTTCATTCTTCATGATATTTTCACAAGTTATGTATTGTTATGTTTGAAAGGACCTCACAATTAAAAAGTTAAAATGAAATTGCAAAGGTCAAGGTCATATTGCGATTATTGTGTTTTTATTCGGCTCCAAATAGCTCCAAAACAAAAAATATTTCATTGAAAGTATATGGTCAAAAGTTTTAGTTCTTAAAAAGCCCTTTCTAGTGATGTTTAGTTTTTGAAGATCGGACTTGATTTCGTCATTTTACAGAAGACCAATATTTGATCCTCTTTAGAACAATTGTAAATCAGTTTTTATGCTTCAAATTGCGATATATAAGGAATAGAAGGTTTGACTAGTTTGACTTGTATACTTGATTGAACCATTTGCTGCATTGCTAGGTACCTAATAGAAAATGTTTACTCAATTTTGTTTCTCGTTTTGCCACTAGGGGGCGCTTGGCTTGAAATCACTCTTTATATCTAAAATAATTGAAGTCTGATTTTATGCCATTTTTTTGCATTCTGTTCCTTGGTGACATCAATTTGAAACAACACTAAAAATTAATCGGATATTTCATGAAAATGATAGTATTTCTATGCAACATTAGTTGAGTGGCATAATACATTTTCGCGTGTTATTTTAAACTGGTGTTTGTCATTTACAATTCTTGTTTATCGAGTACAATTGTCGTATGTCGCCATCATAAAGCAACACACACATATAATTTTGCAGTACCCGAAGTCCATAAAAAAAGTTTTCAAGTTTGCGACTACATGACAGACAGGTAATACTTAAAAGTATTCTTCTTGGTAAAAGGTCTGCTTAAACATTGCGACAAAAATGTTTGAAAGATCGCTGTTAACAGTATTCGACAAGCAATTGAACGAAGAAATATGTTTTTCGAATCATGCGACTCGTTAACTGAGGTAAATTGCTTTTGCGAAAACCGATGATATCGCGATAGCGATTCTAGTTAGGTTTTCGCATCGCTTGCGAAAACCTATTGTTCTTCTTCTGTTTTATTTTTATTATTATTTTTCTAACCCTTTTTTGTGAACGGCATATCACCATGATAGAAAAAAGCCACAATTATGAAATTTTTACCAGTTCCTTATATTTATCTGATTTTGATCCTAACGTTGAGAAAATTTTCATTTTTGTCTTATTTTTGCCGCTAGGGGGCGCTTTGAAAAAAATCAACAAATGCTAATTACTCTGTTATTTGAGGTCCGATTCAGATGTGGTTTTTTGCATTGTGTTCCTTGTCAAAAGCCTAATCAAATATGATAGGTTTCAAAAATCTGCGTATATAAAACTTTTTGACTACGGAAGGTTGAAAGTTCGAAATTCGCAAAAAACAGTGAAAATGAGGGTAGGTCTACAAAAAAAGTGCCCATTTTTATTGGAATTGAGATAAAAGAATTTTGTTTGTTGCATATGATTTGCAAGACATATACGCACAAAATATATGGGGTGGCGAATTCAGAAAATGCATGGTTTGTCCACAGTATGCGGTCAAACTTAACCAAATTTTCGAAAAATCAACAATTTCAAAGCATGACTTTTAAGGTTATTTGCAGCTCCTGACTTTATTTTTTATTCAATCTTCATCATTTTTTCACTGTTCATGCATTTTTATAAAACAAATAAAATCATAGAAAAAAAGTCACCCATAATATGCAAAGGTCAAGGTCATATACCAATTTTTATTATTTATATCGGCATAAAATAGCTCCAAATCTAAAAATATTTTATAGAAAGTATATGAACAAATTTTAATTTCATTAATGTTTAGTTTTTGAAGATCGGACTTCATTTAAGCAAATGACCCTCCAAAGTTTGATCCTCTTATCAAACAATTGTATATCCATATGTTTCCTCTTTTTTGCTGCTCCTGACTTTATTTTTTGATCAATCTTCACCATTATTTCACTGTTTATGCATTTTTATAAAACAAATAAAATCATAGAAAAAATGAAGTATAATATGCAAAGGTCAATGTCATATACCAATTATAGTTATTTTTATTGGTACAAAAAGGCTCCAAATCTAAAAATATTTTTAAAAAAAGTATATGAACAAAAGTTTTAGTCTGTGAAGAGATCTTTCCATTAATGTTTAGTTTTTGAAGATCGGACTTAATTTAAGCAAATGACCACAGTCGAAATTTTGATCCTTTTATCAAACAATTGTATATCCATGTTTCCTCTTTTTTGCTGCTCCTGATTTATTTTTTGTTCAATCTTCATCATTATTTCACTGTTTATGCATTTTTATAAAAGAAATAAATTCATAGAAAGAAATCACCCATAATATGCAAAGGTCAAGGTCATATACCAATTATTATTATTTATATCGGCATAAAATAGCTCCAAATCTAAAAATATTTTATATAAAGTATATGAACAAAAGTTTTAGTCTGTGAAGAGGTGTTTCCATTGGTGTTTAGTTTTTGAGGATCGGACTTCATTTGATCAAATGACCATAGTCCAAGTTTTGATCCTCTTATCAAACAATTGTATATCCATATGTTTCCTCTTTTTTGCTGCTCCTGACTTCATTTTTTGTTCAATCTTCATTATTATTTCACTGTGTATGCATTTTTATAAAACAAATAAAATCATAGAAAAAAATCAAGCATAATATGCAAAGGTCAAGGTCATATACCAATTATTATTATTATTATCGGCATAAAATAGCTCCAAATCTAAAAATATTTTATAGAAAGTATATGAACAAAAGTTTTAGTCTGTGAAGAGATCTTTCCATTAATGTTTAGTTTTTGAAGATCGGACTTCATTTGATCAAATGACCACAGTCCAAAATTTGATCCTCTTATCAAACAATTGTATATCCATATGTTTCCACTTTTTTGCTGCTCCTGACTTTATTTTCTGTTCAATCTTCATCATCATTTCACTGGTTATGCATTTTTATAAAGCAAATAAAATCTTAGAAAAAAAATCAAGAATAATATGCAAAGGTCAAGGTCATATACCAATTATTATTATTTATATCGGCATAAAATAGCTCCAAATCTAAAAATATTTTATATAAAGTATATGAACAAAAGTTTTAGTCTGTGAAGAGGTGTTTCCATTGGTGTTTAGTTTTTGAGGATCGGACTTCATTTGATCAAATGACCATAGTCCAAGTTTTGATCCTCTTATCAAACAATTGTATATCCATATGTTTCCTCTTTTTTGCTGCTCCTGACTTTATTTTTTGTTCAATCTTCATTATTATTTCACTGTGTATGCATTTTTATAAAACAAATAAAATCATAGAAAAAAATCAAGCATAATATGCAAAGGTCAAGGTCATATACCAATTATTATTATTATTATCGGCATAAAATAGCTCCAAATCTAAAAATATTTTATAGAAAGTATATGAACAAAAGTTTTAGTCTGTGAAGAGATCTTTCCATTAATGTTTAGTTTTTGAAGATCGGACTTCATTTGATCAAATGACCACAGTCCAAAATTTGATCCTCTTATCAAACAATTGTATATCCATATGTTTCCACTTTTTTGCTGCTCCTGACTTTATTTTCTGTTCAATCTTCATCATTATTTCACTGTTTATGCATTTTTATAAAGCAAATAAAATCTTAGAAAAAAAATCAAGCATAATATGCAAAGGTCAAGGTCATATACCAATTATTTTTATTATTATCGGCATAAAATAGCTCCAAATCTAAAAATATTTTATAGAAAGTATATGAACAAAAGTTTTAGTCTGTGAAGAGATCTTTCCATTGGTGTTTAGTTTTTGAAGATCGGACTTGATTTGGTCATTTTACGGCAGTCCAAGTTTTGATCCTCTTTAGAACAATTGTAAATCAGTTTTTATGCTTCAAATTGTGATATATAAGGAATAGAATGTTTGGCTAGTGCGACTTGTATACTTGATTGAACCATTTGCTGCATTGCTAGGTACCTAATAGTAAAATTTTAATCAGTTTTGGTTCTCTTTTCCTTGGGGGAAATTTTGTCATATTCTTATGAAATCACTATTAATAATTTAAAAAAAAATGAAGTTTTGATTTTTATGCGATTTTTTTTTTGCATTCTGTTCTTCGGTGACATCAATTTGAAATGACACAAAAAAGATAATGCGATATTTCATAAAAATGATAGTAATTCAATGCAACAGTTGTTCGTAATAGTGTTGACTGGCATATTGCATTGTCGTGTGTCATTTTATACTGTTGTTTGTCGTTTGTAATTGTTGTTTATCGAATACAATTGTCATTTGTCTCCATCATAAAGCAAAACACATATAACATTGCAGTACCCAAAGTCCGTAAAAAATGTTTTCAAGTTTACGACTACATAACAGACAGGTAATACTCAAAAGTATTCTTCTTGGTAAAAAGTCTGATTATACATTGCGACAAAAATGTTTGAATGATCACTGTTAACAGTATTCAACAAGCCATTGAACGAAGAAATATGTTTTTCGAATCATGCGACTCATGAACTGAATGGAATTGCTTTCATGAAAACTGATGATATCACGATTTCATAACTGACAGGTAATACTCAACAATACTCTCTTGGGTAAAAAGTCTGCTAAAACATTGTGACAAAAATGTTTGAAAGATCGCTGTTAATGGTATTCAACAAGCAATTGAACGAAGAAATGTTTTTCGAATCATGCGACTCGTGAACTGAATGGAATTGCTTTCATGAAAACCGATGATATCGCGAATACATAACTGATAGGTAATACTCAAAAATCTTCTTTTGGGTAAAAAGTCTTCTTAAACATTGCGACAAAAGTGTTTGAAAGATCGCTGTTAACATTATAAACAAGCCATTGAACGATGAAATATTTTTCGAATCATGCGACTCGTGACCTTAATGGAATTGCTTTTGCGAAAACCGATGATATCGCGATTGCGATTCTAGTTTTTTTTTATTTTTCTAACCCTTTTTTGTGAACGGCATAGCTCCGAGGTGAGAAAAGCCACATCTATGAAACTTTTATCAGTAATAACCACGTATTTGAAGATGATCCTAACGTCGAGAAAATTTTCATCTTTGTTTTGATTTTCCCGCCAGGGGGCGTTTTATATGAAAATGTTTAATAAGCAATATCTCAATTATTTGAGGTCCGATTCAAATGCGGTTTTTGCACAATGTTCCTTGTAAATAGCCCAATAAAATATGATAGGTTCCAAAAATTTGCGTATATATAAACTTTCGTGCTACAGGAGGTTGAAAGTTCGAATCTCGCAAAAACTGTGAAATAAGGGTAGGTCTACCAAAAACGTGCCCATTTTATTCAGAGATGAGATAGAAGAATTTTGTTTGTTGCATATGATTTGCAAGACATATACGCACAAAATATATGGGGTGGCGATTTTTAGAAATGCATGGTTTGTTCACAGTACGAGGTCAAACATAACCAATATTTTCGAAAAGTCAACATTTTAAAAGCATGACTTTTAAGGTTATTTGCAGCTCCTGACTTTATTTTTTGTTCAATCTTCATCATTTTTTCACTGTTAATGCATTTTTATAAAACAAATAAAATCATAGAAAAAAAATCACCCATAATATGCAAAGGTCAAGGTCATATACCTATTATTATTAGTTATATCGGCATAAAATAGCTCCAAATCAAAAACTATTTTATAGAAAGTATATGAACAAAAGTTTTAGTTTGTAAAGAGTTCTTTCCATTGGTGTTTAGTTTTTGAAGATCGGACTTCATTTGATCAAATTACCACAGTCCAAAGTTTGATCCTTTTATCAAACAAGTGTAAATCCGTATATTTCCTCTTTATTGCAGCTCCTGACCTTATTTTTTGATCAATCTTCATCATTTTTTCACTGTTTATGCATTTAAATAATGCAAATAAAATCGTAGTAAATAACGATGAAAATATGCAAAGGTCAAGGTCATTATACCGATTATTGTTATTTTTATCGGCACGAAATAGCTTCAAATCTAAAAATATTTTATAGAAAGTATATGAACAAAAGTTTGAGGTTGTGAGGAGATCTTTCCATAAATGTTTAGTTTTTGAAGATCTGACTTCATTTGATCATTAGTCCAAAGTTTGATCCTTTTATCAAAAATCCGTATTTTTCCTCTTTTTTGCAGCTCCTGACTTTATTTTTTGTTCAATCTTCATCATATTTTCACTGTTTATGCATTTAAATAATACAAACAAACTCATAGTAAATAACGATGAAAATATGCAAAGGTCAAGGTCATAATACCGATTATTGTTATTTTTATCGGCACAAAATAGCTTCAAATCTAAAAATATTTTAAAGAAGGTATATGAACAAATGTTTGAGTTTGTGAAGAGATCTTTCCATTGGTGTTTAGTTTTTGAAGATCGGACTTCATTTGATAAAATTACTACAGTCGAAAATTTGATCCTTTTATCAAACAATTGTAAATCCATATGTTGCTTCTTTTTTGCAGCTCCTGACTTTATTTTTGTTCAATCTTCATCATTTTTTCACTGTTTATGCATTTAAATAATACAAATAAACTCATAGTAAATAACGATGAAAATATGCAAAGGTCAAGGTCATAATACCGATTATTTTTTATCGGCACAAAATAGCTTCAAATCTAGAAATATTTTATAGAAAGTATATGAACAAAAGTTCTAGTTCGTGAAGAGATCGTTCTAATGATGTTTAGTTTTTTTTAATTAAAATTTTTGTGTAATTTTCTACCTTATGTTAACGGCTGCAGTTGAAACCAGTACTCTTACTTGTCAAGTTAAAGCGAAAACCAAGATGCCGCTTTGCGGTTCTAGTTATTTTTCTAACCCTTTTTTGTTAACGGCAAATCTCCGTGATCAGAAAAGCCACATTTATGAAATTGTAATCAGTTTTTACCACCTATTTGAAGATGATCCTAACGTTGAGAAAATTATCATTTATGTCTTACTTTTCCCGCTAGGGGGCGTTTTGTATGAAATTTATTAATGGCTAATAACTCACTTATTTGAGGTCCGATTCAAATGCGGTTTTTTGCATTCTGTTCCTTGTTGATAGCCTCATTAAATATGATAGATTTTGAGGGTACGTGTCGATGAAAGTTTTTGAGCTTTAGAAGGTTGAAAGTTCGAACCTCGCAAAAAACTGTGCAAATGAGGGTAGGTCTACGAAAAACCTATCCATTTTTCTTAGAGATCAGATAGAAGAATTCTGTTTGCTGCAAATGATTTGCAAGACATATACGCACAAAATATATGGGGTGGCGAATTTAAGAAATGCATGGTTTGTCCTCTAGAAACGGTCAAACTTCACTAAATTTTAGGAAAAATTAAATTTTCAAAAACATGTTTTTTGTCGCTCCTGACTTTATTTTTAGTTCATTCTTCATGATATTTTCACAAGTTATGTATTGTTATGTTTGAAAGAGCCTCACATTTAAAAAGTTTAAAAATGAATGAAAAGGTCAAGGTCATATTACGATTATTGTGTTTATATTCGGCCCCAAATAGCTCCAAAACTAAAAATATTTCATTAAGAGTATATGAACAAAAGTTTTAGTTCTTCAAGATCTCTTTCCAATGATGTTTAGTTTTTGAAGATCAGACTTGATTTGGTCATTTTACGGCAGTCCAAAATTTGATCCTTTTTTGGAATAATTGTAAATCAGGTTTTATGCTTCAAATTCTGATACATAAGAATAAAAAGTTTGACTTGTGCGACTAGTATACTTGATTGAAGTATTTGCTGCTTTGCTAGGTACCTAACAGTAAAATTTTAATCAATTTTCTTTCTCATTTTGCCGCTAGGGGGCGCTTTTCTTGAAATCATTCTTTTGCTTATAACTCAAAATGTTGAAGTCCGATTCGAATGCGGTTTTTTGCATTCTGTTCCCTGTTGATAGCCTAATAACATATGATAGGATTCGAGGGTTTGAGCTACGGAAGGTTGAATGTTCGAACCTCGCAAAAAAAAAAAAAACAAAAAAAAAACTGTGCAAATGAGGATAGGTCTACGAAAAACCTATCCGTTTTTTTAAAGATCAGATAGAAGAATTCCGTCTTCGGCATACCATTTGAAAGACGTATACACACAAAATATATGGGGTGGAGAATTTAAGAAATGCGTGGTTTGTCCACTAGAAAAGGTCAAACTTCACTTAAATTTAGGAAAATTAAAATTCCAAAAACATGTTTTTTTGTCGCTCCTGACTTTATTTTTTGTTTATTCGTCAAGAAATTTTCACACGTTATGTTTTGTTAAGTTTGAAAGGGCCTCACAATTGAAAGTTTAAAAGAACATTGAACAGGTCATTGTCATTTTACGATAACTGTGTTTTTATTCGGCCACAAAGTGCTCCAAATCTAAAAATATTTCGTTGAGAGTATATGAACAGAGGTTTTAGTTCTTGAGGAGCTCTTTCCAGTGATGTTTAGTTTTTGAAGATCGGACTTGATTTGTTCATTTTACGGCAGTCCAAAGTTTGATCCTTTTTTGGAATAACTGTTAATCAGTTTTTATGCTTCAAGTTGTGATATATAAGAAAAAGAATGTTCGACTAGTGCGACTTATATACTTGTTTGAACTATTTGCTGTTTTTGCAATTTTGTTTCTAATTTTGCCGCTAGAGGGCGTTTTGCTTAAAATCACTCTTTTGCTTATAACTCAAAACGTTAAAGTCTGATTGAAATGCGGTTTTCAGCATTTTGTTCCTTGTTGACAGCACCACAAAATGTGATGGATTTCAAGGGACAGGGTATGGGAAAATATTTGCGCTAGAAGAGTTTGAATGTTCTAACATTGCAAAAAAAAAACTGTGCAAATGAGAGTAGGTCTTCAAAAACCTTTTCGTTTTGTTTCATATTGAAAATTGTGGCTGAGTTGAAATAAAATGTTCAAGTTGATTAGGTTAAAAGCGAAAACCGAGATACCGCTTGCGGTTCTAGTTATTATTTTTCTAACCTTTTTTTGTGAACGGCATATCACCATGATAGAAAAAAGTCACATGTATGAAATTTTAATCAGTTATTACCACGTATTTGAACTTGATCCTAACGTTGAGAAAATTTTCATTTATGTCTTACTTTTCCCGCCAGGGGGCGTTTTGCATGAAATTTATTAATGGCTAATAACTCACTTATTTGAGGTCCGATTCAAATGCGGTTTTTTGCATTCTATTCCTTGTTGATAGCCAGATAAAATATGATAGGTTTCGAGGGTACGTGTCGCTGAAAGTATTTGAGCTACAGAAGGTTGAAAGTTCGAACCTCGCAAAAAACTGTGCAAATGAGGGTAGGTCTACGAAAAACCTATCCATTTTTCTTAGAGATCAGATAGAAGAATTCTGTTTGCTGCAAATGATTTGCAAGACATATACGCACAAAATATATGGGGTGGCGAATTTAAGAAATGTATGGTTTGTCCTCTGGAAACGGTCAAACTTCACTAAATTTTAGAAAAAGTTAAAGGTTCAAAAACATGTTTTTTATCGCTTCTGACTTTATTTTTTGTTAATTCTTCATGATATTTTCACAAGTTATGTATTGTTATGTCTGAAAGGGGATCACAATTAAAAAGTTAAAAAATAAATGAAAAGGTCAAGGTCATATTACGATTATTGTGTTTTTATTCGGCCCCAAATAGCTCCAAAACTAAAAATATTTCTTTGAGAGTATATGAACAAAAGTTTTAGTTATTTAAGAGCTCTTTCCAGTGATGTTTAGTTTTTGAAGATCGGACTTGATTTGGTCATTTTACGGTAGTCCAAAGTTTGATCCTTTTTTGGAATAATTGTAAATCAGTTTTTATGCTTCAAATTGTGATATATAAGAAATAGAATGTTCGACTAGTGCGACTTGCGTACTTGATTGAACTATTTGCTGCATTGCTAGGTACCTAATGATAAAATTTTAATCAATTTTGTTTCTCATTTTGCCGCTAGGGGGCGCTTAGCTTAAAAACACTCTTCTACTTATAACTCAAAAAGTTGAAGTCTGATCCAAATGCGGTTTGTTGCATTGTGTTCCTTGTTGATACTCTAATAAAATATGATAGTTTCCAGGTATGAGTGGCTAAAACTTTTTGAGCTACTAAAGGAAGGTTGAAAGTTCGAACCTCGCAAAAAACTGTGCAGATGAGGGTAGGTCTATAAAAAACCTATCCATTTTTGTTAGTGATCAGATAGAAGAATTCTGTTTGCTGCAAATTATTTACAAGACATATACGCACAAAATATATGGGGTGGCGAACTTAATAAATGCATGGTTTGTCCTCTAGAAACGGTCAAACTTCACTAAATTTTAGGAATAATTAAAATTTCAAAAACATGGTTTTTGTCGCTCCTGACTTTATTTTTAGTTCATTCTTCATGATATTTTCACAAGTTATGTAGTGTTATGTTTGAAATGACCCCACAATTAAGAAGTTAAAATGAAATTGCAACGGTCAAAGTCATATTACGATTACTGTGTTTTTATTCGGCTCAAAATAGCTCAAAAACAAAAAATATTTTATTGAAAGTGTATGAACAAAAGTTTTAGTTCTTGAAGAGCCCTTTCCAGTGATGTTTAGTTTTTGAAGAATGAACTTGATTTCGTCATTTTACGGCAGCCCAAATTTTGATCCTCTTTAGAACAATTGTAAATCAGGTTTTATACTTCAAATTTTGATATATAAGGAATAGAACGTTTGACTAGTGCGACTAGTATACTTGATTGAACCATTTGCTGCATTGCTAGGTACCTAATAGAAAATATTTACTCAATTTTGTTTCTCGTTTTGCCGCTAGGGGGCGCTTGGCTTGAAATCACTCTTTATAACTAAAATAATTGAAGTCTGATTTTATGCAATTTTTTTGCATTCTGTTTCTTGGTGACATCAATTTGAAACAACACTAAAAATCAAAGCGATATTTCATGAAAATGATAGTAATTCAATGTAACATTAGTCTGTAATAGTGTTGAGTTGCATAATACATTGTCGGATGTTATTTTAAACTGTTGTTTGTCGTTTTCAATTCTTGTTTATCGAGTACAATTGTCGTATGTCGCCATCATAAAGCAACACACACATATAACGTTGCAGCACCCGAAGTCCGTAAAAAAGGTTTTCAAGTTTGCGACTACATAACAGACAGGTAATACTTAAAAGTGTTCTTCTTGGTAAAACGTCTGCTTAAACATTGCGACAAAAATGTTTGAAAGATCACTGTTAACAGTATTCAACAAGCCATTGAACGAAGAAATATGTTTTTTGAAACATGCGACTCGTGAACTGAATGGAATTGCTTTCGTGAAAACTGATGATATCGCGACTACATAACTGACAGGTAATACCCAAAAATATTCTTTTGGGTAAAAAGTCTGTTTAAACATTGCGACAAAAATGTTTAAAAGATCGCTGTTAACAGTATTCAACAAGCCATTGAACGAAGAAATATGTTTTTCAAATCATGCGACTCGTTAACTGAGGTAAATTGCTTTTGCGAAAACCGATGATATCGCGATAGCGGTTCTAGTTTTTAGGTTTTCGCATCGCTGTGCGAAAACCTATTGTTCTCGTTCTGTTTCTTTTTTTTTTTTTTTTTTTTATTTTTCTTCCCCTTTTTTGTGAACGGCATAGCTCCGAGGTGAGAAAAGCCACATCTATGAAACTTTTATCAGTAATAACCACGTACTTGAAGATGATCCTAACGTCGAGATAATTTTCATTTTTGTTTTGATTTTCCCGCCAGGGGGCGTTTTATATGAAAATATTTAATAAGCAATATCTCCATTATTTGAGGTCCGATTCAAATGCGGTTTTTGTACAATGTTCCTTGTAAATAGCCCAATAAAATATGATAGGTTTCAAAAATTTGCGTATATAAAACTTTCGTGCTACAGGAGGTTGAAAGTTCGAATCTCGCAAAAACTGTGAAATAAGGGTAGGTCTACCAAAAACCTACCCATTTTATTCAGAGATGAGATAGGAGAATTTTGTTTGTTGCATATGATCTGCAAGACATATACGCACAAAATATATGGGGTGGCGAATTCGGGAAATGCATGGTTTGTCCACAGTATGCGGTCAAACTTAACCAATATTTTCGAAAAATCAACATTTTAAAAGCATGACTTTTAAGGTAATTTGCAGCTCCTGACTTTATTTTTTGTTCAATCTTCATCATTATTTCACTGTTTATGCATTTTTATCAAACAAATAAATTCATAGAAAAAAACAAACAACATAATATGCAAAGGTCAAGGTCATATACCAATTAGTATTATTTATATCGGCATAAAATAGCTCCAAATCTAAAAATATTTTATAGAAAGTATATGAACAAAAGTTTTAGTTTGTGAGGAGGTCTTTCCATTAATGTTTAGTTTATGAAGATCGGACTTCATTTGATCAAATGACCACAGTCCAAAGTTTGATCCTCTTATCAAACAATTGTATATCCATATGTTTTCTCTTTTTTGCTGCTCCTGACTTTATTTTTTGTTCAATCTTCATCATTATTTCACTTTTTATGCATTTTTATAAAACAAATAAAATCATAGAAAAAAAACAAGCATAATATGCAAAGGTCAAGGTCATATACCAATTATTATTATTTATATCGGCATAAAATAGCTCCAAATCTAAAAATATTTTATAGAAAGTATATGAACAAAAGTTTTAGTTTGTGAGGAGATCTTTCTATTAATGTTTAGTTTTTGAAGATCGGACTTCATTTGATCAAATGACCACAGTCCAAAATTTGATCCTCTTATCAAACAATTGTATATCCATATGTTTTCTCTTTTTTGCTGCTCCTGACTTTATTTTTTTTTCAATCTTCATCATTATTTCACTGTTTATGCATTTTTATAAAACAAATAAAATCATAGAAAAAAAAAACAAGCATAATATGCAAAGGTCAAGGTCATATACCAATTATTATTATTTATATCGGCATAAAATAGCTCCAAATCTAAAAATATTTTATAGAAAGTATATGAACAAAAGTTTTAGTTTGTGAGGAGATCTTTCCATTAATGTTTAGTTTTTGAAGATCGGACTTCATTTGATCAAATGACCACAGTCCAAAGTTTGATCCTCTTATCAAACAATTGTATATCCATATGTTTTCTCTTTTTTGCTGCTCCTGACTTTATTTTTTGTTCAATCTTCATCATTATTTCACTGTTTATGCATTTTTATCAAACAAACAAACTCATAGTAAATAACGATGAAAATATGCAAAGGTCAAGGTCATAATACCGATTATTTTTATGTTTATCGGGACGAAATAGCTTCAAATCTAAAAATATTTTATAGAAAGTATATGAACAAAAGTTTTAGTTTGTGAAGAGATCTTTCCATTGGTGTTTAGTTTTTGAAGATCGGACTTCATTTGATCAAATTACCACAGTCCAAAGTTTGATCCTTTTATCAAACAATTGTAAATCCGTATGTTTCCTCTTTTTTGCAGCTCCTGACTTTAATTTTTGTTCAATCTTCATCATTTTTTCATTTTTCACTGTTTATGCATTTGACTAATACAAATAAACTCATAGTAAATAACGATGAAAATATGCAAAGGTCAAGGTCATAATACCGATTATTGTTATTTTTTTACCGACACAAAATATCTTCAAATCTAAAAATATTTTATAGAAAGTATATGAACAAAAGTTTTAGTTCGTGAAGAGATCGTTCTAATGATGTTTAGTTTTTGAAGATCGGACTTCATTTGATCAATTTACAACAGTCCAAAGTTTTATCCTTTATCGAAAAATCGTAAATCGGTATGTTATCTGAATTATATTTGCATTATTTAATTTGCTTAACATATATACAGAGAATATTTTGGTAAGCGAGTTAAGGGTATGTATTGTTTGTCAACAGCATGCGGCAAACGTCACTAATTGGATGAATTACAATTTCAAAAACATAAGTTTTTAGTGTGTGTCTTTTTTTTGTCTCTTTGTTTAAGTTTCATCATTTTCTCCACTGGTTGTATAGTTTTATGATACACAAATTCTCATAAATCAAAAATTAAACAGTATTTTCATTGGTCAAGGTTATATAACGATAATTGCCATTTTCTTCAGCTCAAAATAGATCCAAATTTCTTGCGTGTTATTCTCTAAGCAATCACTTTTAAACTTAACCACAGTGTTCTTTCCTAAATTCGGGCACGAAGGTTAACAAATGTTATCAGCCTATTATATATTGAGTTTTTCCCCCATGAATATTAAAAAAAGAAGAAAAAAAATATCGCACTTCATTTCTTATCTTCAAACTTTATATTTTCTATTTTTTTACCACACTCTCTCGATCAAATTCGATTAAGGCTGTTATCATCAAATAACGTCAGGAGATATCCCTTTGTAATATAATACACGATTGTTTTGTATTAAGTATCTTCTTTTTTCAAACTTTCTATTTGACTTTTATATGTTAATAATATTCGAATAAAGTTAATATCAATCAATTATGTCTGCAGTTGAAACCAGTACTCTTACTAGTCAAGTTAAAAGCGAAAACCAAGATGCCGCTTTGCGGTTCTAGTTTTTTTTTATTTTTCTAACCCTTTTTTGTGAACGGCATAGCTCCGAGGTAAGAAAAGCCACATATATGAAACTTTTATCAGTAATAACCACGTACTTGAAGATGATCCTAACGTCGAGATAATTTTCATTTTTGTTTTGATTTTCCCGCCAGGGGGCGTTTTATATGAAAATGTTTAATAATAAGCAATATCTCCATTATTTGAGGTCCGATTCAAATGCGGTTTTTGCACAATGTTCCTTGTAAATAGCCCAATAAAATATGATAGGTTTCAAAAATTTGCGTATATAAAACTTTCGTGCTACAGGAGGTTGAAAGTTCGAATCTCGCAAAAACTGTGAAATAAGGGTAGGTCTACCAAAAACCTACCCATTTTATTCAGAGATGAGATAGGAGAATTTTGTTTGTTGCATATGATCTGCAAGACATATACGCACAAAATATATGGGGTGGCGAATTCGGGAAATGCATGGTTTGTCCACAGTATGCGGTCAAACTTAACCAATATTTTCGAAAAATCAACATTTTAAAAGCATGACTTTTAAGGTTATTTGCAGCTCCTGACTTTATTTTTTTTTCAATCTTCATAATTATTTCACTGTTTATGCATTTTTATAAAACAAATAAATTCATAGAAAAAAAATCAAACATACTATGCAAAGGTCAAGGTCATATACCAATTATTATTATTTATATCGGCATAAAATAGCTCCAAATCTAAAAATATTTTATAGAAAGTATATGAACAAAAGTTTTAGTTTGTGAGGAGATCTTTCTATTAATGTTTAGTTTTTGAAGATCGGACTTCATTTGATCAAACTACCACAGTCCAAAGTTTGATCCTCTTATCAAACAATTGTAAATCCATATGTTTTCTCTTTTTTGCTGCTCCTGACTTTATTTTTCGTTCAATCTTCATCATTATTTCACTGTTTATGCATTTTTATCAAACAAATAAAATCATAGAAAAAAAAAACAAGCATAATATGCAAAGGTCAAGGTCATATACCGATAATTTTTATGTTTATCGTCACGAAATATCTTCAAATCTAAAAATATTTTATAGAAAGTATATGAACAAAAGTTTTAGTTTGTGAAGAGATCTTTCCATTGGTGTTTAGTTTTTGAAGATCGGACTTCATTTGATCAAATTACCACAGTCGAAAATTTGATCCTTTTATCAAACAAGTGTAAATCCATATGTTGCTTCTTTTTTGCAGCTCCTGACTTTATTTTTGTTCAATCTTCATCATTTTTTCACTGTTTATGCATTTAAATAATACAAATAAACTCATAGTAAATAACGATGAAAATATGCAAAGGTCAAGGTCATAATACCGATTATTTTTATCGGCACAAAATAGTTCTCAATCTAGAAATATTTTATAGAAAGTATATGAACAAAAGTTCTAGTTCGTGAAGAGATCGTTCTAATGATGTTTAGTTTTTGAAGATCGAACTTAATTTGATCAATTAACAAAAATATTCGAATAAAGTTAATATCAATCAATTATGTCTGCAGTTGAAACCAGTACTCTTACTAGTCAAGTTAAAGCGAAAACCGAGATGCCGCTTTGCGGTTCTAGTTTTTTTTTTTTTTTTTTTTTTTTTATTTTTCTTCCCCTTTTTGTGAACGGCATAGCTCCGAGGTGAGAAAAGCCACATCTATGAAACTTTTATCAGTAATAACCACGTTCTTGAAGATGATCCTAACGTCGAGATAATTTTCATTTTTGTTTTGATTTTCCCGCCAGGGGGCGTTTTATATGAAAATGTTTAATAATAAGCAATATCTCCATTATTTGAGGTCCGATTCAAATGCGGTTTTTGCACAATGTTCCTTGTAAATAGCCCAATAAAATATGATAGGTTTCAAAAATTTGCGTATATAAAACTTTCGTGCTACAGGAGGTTGAAAGTTCGAATCTCGCAAAAACTGTGAAATAAGGGTAGGTCTACCAAAAACCTACCCATTTTATTCAGAGATGAGATAGGAGAATTTTGTTTGTTGCATATGATCTGCAAGACATATACGCACAAAATATATGGGGTGGCGAATTCGGGAAATGCATGGTTTGTCCACAGTATGCGGTCAAACTTAACCAATATTTTCGAAAAATCAACATTTTAAAAGCATGACTTTTAAGGTTATTTGCAGCTCCTGACTTTATTTTTTGTTCAATCTTCATCATTATTTCACTGTTTATGCATTTTTATAAAACAAATAAATTCATAGAAAAAAACAACAACATAATATGCAAAGGTCAAGGTCATATACCAATTATTATTATTTATATCGGCATAAAATAGCTCCAAATCTAAAAATATTTTATAGAAAGTATATGAACAAAAGTTTTAGTTTTCGAGGAGATCTTTCCATTAATGTTTAGTTTTTGAAGATCGGACTTCATTTGATCAAATGACCACAGTCCAAAGTTTGATCCTCTTATCAAACAATTGTATATCCATATGTTTTCTCTTTTTTGCTGCTCCTGACTTTATTTTTTGTTCAATATTCATCATTATATCACTGTTTATGCATTTTTATAAAACAAATAAAATCATAGAAAAAAAATCAAGCATAATATGCAAAGGTCAAGGTCATATACCAATTATTATTATTTATATCGGCATAAAATAGCTTAAAATCTAAAAATATTTTATAGAAAGTATATGAACAAAAGTTTTAGTTTGTGAGGAGATCTTTCCATTAATGTTTAGTTTTTGAAGACCGGACTTCATTTGTTCAAATGACAACAGTCCAAAGTTTGATCCTCTTATCAAACAATTGTATATCCATATGTTTTCTCTTTTTTGCTGCTCCTGACTTTATTTTTTGTTCAATCTTCATCATTATTTCACTGTTTATGCATTTTTATAAAACAAATAAATTCATAGAAAAAAAACAACAACATAATATGCAAAGGTCAAGGTCATATACCAATTATTATTATTTATATCGGCATAAAATAGCTCCAAATCTAAAAATATTTTATAGAAAGTATATGAACAAAAGTTTTAGGTTTCGAGGAGATCTTTCCATTAATGTTTAGTTTTTGAAGATCGGACTTCATTTGATTAAATGACCACAGTCCAAAGTTTGATCCTCTTATCAAACAATTGTATATCCATATGTTTTCTCTTTTTTGCTGCTCCTGACTTTATTTTTTGTTCAATATTCATCATTATATCACTGTTTATGCATTTTTATAAAACAAATAAAATCATAGAAAAAAAACAAGCATAATATGCAAAGGTCAAGGTCATATACCAATTATTATTATTTATATCGGCATAAAATAGCTTAAAATCTAAAAATATTTTATAGAAAGTATATGAACAAAAGTTTTAGTTTGTGAGGAGATCTTTCCATTAATGTTTAGTTTTTGAAGACCGGACTTCATTTGTTCAAATGACAACAGTCCAAAGTTTGATCCTCTTATCAAACAATTGTATATCCATATGTTTTCTCTTTTTTGCTGCTCCTGACTTTATTTTTTGTTCAATCTTCATCATTATTTCACTGTTTATGCATTTTTATAAAACAAATAAATTCATAGAAAAAAAACAACAACATAATATGCAAAGGTCAAGGTCATATACCAATTATTATTATTTATATCGGCATAAAATAGCTCCAAATCTAAAAATATTTTATAGAAAGTATATGAACAAAAGTTTTAGGTTTCGAAAAGATCTTTCCATTAATGTTTAGTTTTTGAAGATCGGACTTCATTTGATTAAATGACCACAGTCCAAAGTTTGATCCTCTTATCAAACAATTGTATATCCATATGTTTTCTCTTTTTTGCTGCTCCTGACTGTATTTTTTGTTCAATCTTCATCATTATTTCACTGTTTATGCATTTTCAGAAAACAAATAAATTCGTAGAAAAAAATCAAGCATAATATGCAAAGGTCAAGGTCATATACCAATTATTATTATTTTTAACGGCATCATTTTTTCACTGTTTATGCATTTAAATAATACAAATAAACTCATAGTAAATAACGATGAAAATATGCAAAGGTCAAGGTCATAATACCGATTATTTTTATCGGCACAAAATAGTTCTCAATCTAGAAATATTTTATAGAAAGTATATGAACAAAAGTTCTAGTTCGTGAAGAGATCGTTCTAATGATGTTTAGTTTTTGAAGATCGGACTTAATTTGATCAATTAACAAAAATATTCGAATAAAGTTAATATCAATCAATTATGTCTGCAGTTGAAACCAGTACTCTTACTAGTCAAGTTAAAGCGAAAACCAAGATGCCGCTTTGCGGTTCTAGTTTTTAAATATTTTTCTAACCCTTTTTTTGTGAACGGCATAGCTCCGAGGTGAGAGAAGCCACATCTATGAAACTTTTATCAGTAATAACCACGTATTTGAACATGATCCTAACGTCGAGAAAATTTTCATTTTTGTTTTGATTTTCCCGCCAGGGTGTGTTTTATATGAAAATGTTTAATAAGCAATATCTCAATTATTTGAGGTCCGATTCAAATGCGGTTCTTTGCATAATGTTCCTTTTAAATAGCCCAATAAAATATGATAGGTTCCAAAAATTTGCGTATATAAAACTTTCGTGCTACAGGAGGTTGAAAGTTCGAATCTCGCAAAAACTGTGATATAAGGGTAGGTCTACGTAAAACCTACCCATTTTATTCAGAGATGAGATAGGAGAATTTTGTTTATTGCATATGATCTGCAAGACATAGACGCACAAAATATATGGGGTGACGAATTCGGGAAATGCATGGTTTGTCCACAGTACGCGGTCAAACTTAACCAATATTTTCGAAAATCAACATTTTAAAAGCATGACTTTTAAGGTTATTTGCAGCTCCTGACTTTATTTTTTGTTCAATCTTCATCATTATTTCACTGTTTATGCATTTTTATTATACAAATAAAATCATAGAAACAAAAAACACCGAAGATATGCAAAGGTCAAGGTCACATACCAGTTATTGTTATTTCTATCGGCATAAAATAGCTCTTAATCTAAAAATATTTTATAGAAAGTATATGAACAAAAGTTTCAGTTTGTGAAGAGGTCTTTCCATTGGTGTTTAGTTTTTTAAGATCAGACTTCATTTGATCAAATTACCACAGTCCAAAGTTTGATCCTTTTATCAAACAAGTGTAAATCCGTATGTTTCCTCTTTTTTGCAGCTCCTGACCTTATTTTATGTTCAATCTTCATCATTTTTTCACTGTTTATGCAATCAAGTAATACAAATAAACCAATAGTAAAAAAACGATGAAAATATGCAAATGTCAAGGTCATAATACCGATTATTGTTATTTTTATCGGCACGAAATAGCTTCAAATCTAAAAATATTTTATAGAAAGTATATGAACAAAATATTTAGTTTGTGAAGAGATCTTTTCATTGGTGTTTAGTTTTTTAAGATTGGACTTCATTTGATCAAATTACCACAGTCCAAAGTTTGATCCTTTTATCAAACAATTAAAAATCCATATGTTTCTTCTTTTTTGCAGTTCCTGACTTTATTTTTTGTTCAATCTTCATCATTTTTTCACTGTTTATGCATTTAAATAATACAAATAAACCCATAGTAAATAACGATGAAAATATGCAAAGGTCAAGGTCATAATACCGATTATTGTTATTTTTATCGGCACAAAATAGCTCTAATAAAAAAAAAAAAAAATTATAGAGAGTATATGAACAAAAGTTTTAGTTCGTTAATAGATCTTTCCAGTGGTGTTTAGTTTTTGAAGATCCAACTTCATTTGGTCTTTTGACGGTACTCCAAAGTTTGATCCTTTATCGAAAAAAATGTAAATCAGTTTGTTAGAACAAAATTGGGACATCTAAGAACAGATCAGATAATTCAACCAATGCATATTGCATACTTAATTGAGCTATTTGGTTCATTTCTAGGTACCCAATGGAAGAAATATTCATCAATATTCTCATTTTACCACTAGGGGGCTCTATACTCAAATCACTTTTTTGGTGATACCTAAAAAAGTTATAGTCTGATTCAAATGCGGTTTTCAGCGTTTTGTTTCTTGTTGAGAGCACCATAGAATATGATTGTTTTTAAAGTATTAGGTAGAGAAACTATTTTCGCTACAAGAGGTTGAATGTTCGAACCTCTTAAAAAGTGCAAATAGGATAAGGTCTATGAGAAACCTGTTCAATATTATTTTAGATAAGATAGATGAATTATATTTGCATAATTTAATTTGCTAAACATATATACAGAGAATATTTGGGTAAACGAGTTAAGGGTATGTATTGTTTGTCAACAGCATGCGGCAAACTTCACTAATCGAATGAATTACAATTTCAAAAACATGAGTTTTAATAGGATAAGGTCTATGAGAAACCTGTTCAATTTATAGATAAGAGAAAACATGAGTTTTAAGTGGGGGGGGGGGGGGGGGGGGGGGGGTTTTTCGGCTCAAAATAGATCCAAATCTAAAATATTTTGTAGAGAGTATAGGAACAAAAAATTAGTTCGTGAAGAGATCTTTGTAGTTGTGTTTAGATTTTGAAGATCGGACTTCATTTGGCAGCAGTACAAAGTTTGGTCCTTTATCGAAAAATCGTAAATAAATTTTAGTTCAAACTCGCGATTTCTTGCGTGTTCATTCTCTAAGCAATCACTTTTAAACTTAACCACAGTATTCTTTCCTAAATTCGGGCAAGAAGGTTAACAAATGTTATCAGCCTATTATATATTGAGTTTTCCCCATTGAATATTAAAAAAAAAATAAGAAAAAAAATATCGCACTTCATTTCTTATCTTCAAACTTTATATTTTCATTTTTTAACACACTCTCTCGATCAAATTCGATTAAGGCTGTTATCATCAAATAAGGTCAGGAGATATCCCTTTGTAATATTTTTGTATTAAGTATTTTTTTCCAAACTTTCGACAACGTTTTTCATTTTATATGTTAATAATGTTCGAATAAAGTTAATATCAATCAATTATGTCTGCAGTTTAAACCAGTACTCTTACTAGTCAAGTTAAAAGCGAAAACCGAGATGCCGCTTTGCGGTTCTAGTTATTATTATTAATTCTTTTGGGCTCTAGTGAAATTGTTTCGATGCTAATTACGTTTTAATGTCCAGCTTAGTTGTTGTTTTTAGCTTAACTATTTTTATGCTTTTTCTTAAACTGCATTTGCCTGGAATGGTTTATAGTTATAACTGATACAAACTTTTGTTGGATCCGGATCCGGGCCTGGACTAGTAAAAAATGGGATTAATTGTGTCTGCCTTTTTTATTGATAGGTCGTGCGAATATATTTTAAATTTTGTTAAGGCTATTCTAAATTAATCAAAATTTATTTTCTGTAAGTATTTTTCCAAACAAAAACCATGCTTAAACAAATTATACATTTTTAATCTATTTGAGTCATTTACGTTAGAAAACCAGTTTTGTTTATAAACATCTAAATTTCTATATGTATTTTCCGTAAGTGTTCTTCCAAACAAAAATCATGTTAAAAAATTATACATTTCTAATCCATTTGAATTACGTAACAAAACCAGTTTTGGTTATAAAAATTTTAAATTATATTTTTAATATTTCCTAAATTTATGACACATTTATTCTGGTATAACCACACGTGTTGTAGACCAAGTTCATTCAGTGTTATTTTCATTTTTACCATTATACATCGCTCATTGATCAGCATTTGGTAGATATTCACTATTAATTCATGGTGAGGTTTAAATGTTAAATGATGAGGCAAAAGTCATACCAAAGTGGGGTTCATGTAAATCATCATTTTGTACATAACTTTTATATACGAATTGGTAAGCTGTCAGATAAAAAGACTCTTAAATCTCTAGACAAGTGCAAAATACGATAAAAATATAAATATTATTAACATAAATATTTTTAAGGAAATCTAAATTTTACTATTTAACCTCTGTTTACTACTCTAGTGTGTGCATCATGTAAGAAATGGTGATTAAAAGGGGTCACACGATTAACCGAAATACTCCCGAAATACCGAAATACCGAAATACTCCCGAAATACTCCCAATTATAAAAGTGTATGTAGTATGTGTTAATATTTAGTGTGGTTTAAGTGTGTGTTAATCGAGCATATTTATGATGATTATGTTCTTAGTTGAGGATTTTACCCAGTGCAAAGTGGATCGCGAAGTAACTTTGTGACTTTGTATACATTAATTGTTGATACACGTACATTTATAAGCAGTGTGCATCATAGCACGGAACTATCCTGTGTTGATTTTCTAGTTTGTGTTGTATTAGTAGTGTTTGAAATATATAATGAATGAAGTATTAAATGTATTAATTTGTATTAAGAGTGGAGTGTAAACTAGTTGCTGCGATAATGCGATATATATCATTTCCGGTATGGACATGGCTAGTTTGCGGGACTAATGAAATTATACATCAATTTAATAAACGTATAAATGCTATTTTTTTTTTTTTTTATCTTTTATTATTTTTTTCTCAGTCGGAGACCTCCGTGGCCGAGCGAATATGGTCATAAACTTGCAATCTCTCTCTCTCTCTCTCTTTACTTTCGTTCGTAACATTGAACATGACATATCCGTTGAAAAGAATGAAAAAATGAAAACAAGAAATTGTTCAGTCTTCATATTTATGAGATTGCTTAAATAATAATAATTATTGATATTATTAATAATAATAATATTATCCAATACAATCTAGAAAAATACACGCATGTCAAGGTTCGAAAAAAATACAGCAAAATTATACATGACAATGCAATGTCACCAATTGGAATGAATCATCAGGAAAATAAAATTCTTAGGTTTGCAGAAAAACTCATAAAATAAGGAACAAAAATATATCCCTCTACCGAAACGAAATATAGAGGGAACAGCATGAGTACAAATGTATAGAATGCAAAAGTGGTAATGATAATATTGTTACATAAAGAAATCATGTTCCTTTGCCATACTTAAAATTGTGATATTTATTACCAACTATTTAATTATGGTTTATCATAATCTTGGTCTCTTCTGACTAGAAGATATCAAGGGGTAGAAATAATCTACTATGTCCAAATTAAATGCCAATCAAAGAACATTTCATTGTTCTGTTCTACACACAGCAGTATAAATTTGCGTGTCGGTCTTAATAGTGAGTCTGTCTGTCTGTATGGTGCTAATTACACTTCACAATTCCTAACACCATGTGTATTGAACAACCCAAAACTCCACAGTTTTAGTTATTTTTCCCTGTACTTTCATTAATTTTTTTTTTTAATAAGGTCAACTTTATCCTAAAAGTTTAACTATTTTCGTTTACGTTTCTCCATTTCAGTTTGTGTACATTGTCAGTATAAGTTAATCAATATTGCCATCCAAAAGTCATTAATATGTGATCACGGGGCAATCAAATTGAAGGCCGACATAAGTACTGTAAAAACAAGTATCCCCCTGAAGTATTTGTTTGTTAGCTAACAGGGTGCCTGTGTATATCCAATCGGTATGTCGTAAAATTAGATTAGTGTTAATCACTGATGAGGCGTGAAAACTGTGATTTGAGAATTTGCCCTGGGCAATGTGGTCTGATTAGTAGGAGCGTAATAAGCACTAATTAAAAATGTTGGTCTGTAACAGATAGTCGTCATACTGAATAGCGGACCGGTCTGATTATCCTTATGAACTATTATTTGTCATATTAATATTGACGAATTTCAGTTCATCCTTTATATATAAATACATTTGAATTTACAACGGTTAACATAAACGTAAATGTAGGTATGTCCGAGTAATGTCTGGTTAATAAATGTGCTTCATCATAGAAATATTAAGTAACACAGAGTCATAATTATGCCAAGGGGTCCGGGTATGACCCCCCCCCCACACACACACACACACGGACAATTTTGGTATAATATTGTGCATTCTGCGGTGCATAATTTGAACTGGCAAATCGACAGTTTTTTTTATCATAAATAAATTAAAAATCATCCAGGTTTGATTTTTTTTCTTGTCAAAATCATTGGGATTAAGTCGCGTACTCGCTTATAGGCAGCTACGCGCCTTGGAACTTAGAAAACAGACTGGCAGATTTCTTGAAGATCTTCGAAATATCATTTCAAACTACAATCTACTGATAAACAAGAATTAATGGATTTCTCCACATGTGTTACTTCGTAATTTCAATTAAGATAAAATTTATAATAGTTTATCCCCATATTCTATATATACTGCTTTTGCTTAGTTAAGTATGAGATAATTATAGCTGGAGAATTTGAGGTTTAATAATATATTGGGGGATTTTGTTAAGAGACCAATTATTTTCCAATGTTATAGAGGAGAATAAGCGATTACAGATATAGAAAACTCGAACGTAGGTATTTCATAAAATTTCAAAGAAAAAGAAGTAAGAATGCATGTTACAAAAATACGATTATCAGATCACAGCTATTGAAAAGGGTAAGTTAGCGACATATATAAAGGACATCTTTTTGTGTTTGAAAAATTTGAAATTGTTTTGTAGATCATGTGGAATATGCATATATATTAATATTGCATTATTATTGTATTAAATGTAATTGTGTGTAACCATATTGCATGTATGTATATGTGTACTATGTGGCCAAAGGCGGCTTTACAGTTGCAAATAATACACACATCCACAAGCTCATTCAGGTTGATGATGAACTCCTAAATTTAGATTTATGCTGTAAATTGACAATTCGATTTATTACATTGTAATACTCTATCCCCTCAATCGCCTTTCATATAAAGTTTAGAATATTGATCAACCATTGTTCTCTCTTTCCATCTTTAGCTGTCTTTCTCACATTTCAATCATTATTAATACCACTATTGCAACACCAAAATGATGATGTGTGTATGTGTTAGTTTTCTATCTGATCATCAATCAAAACCGACCAGAATCTTATATGGAAATAAAATGGTGTATTGCTGTATCCCTATGTTGTATTGTTGTATACATGTTATACTTAGTGTAATAAAGATATATTCTGTTCCGTTCTGGTTAAAGGAGCGGAAGTCTCCAGTGGGAATCAGAAAGGAATGAACCAACATATATAAACCGGAGACACCCCACTGAGCAGGACTGTACTCCCCACAGTAGGGGGCTCAGTTTAACTATATTGGCTGTTTATTTGATCTTCGCTTAATCGGAGTAACTACTATCAGAATAGAAACAGGGCGTTATGAATCTTATTGGAATTGAATGACTGTGTATGTTTTGTAATAATACTGTGGTTGAGTCAGAAGTACGCTACATAACTTATATGACAATATCCAACAAAATCTGATAAATAGAGCAATTAAAGTAAATCCCGCTATTAATAACATGTCTGATGCCGATAAGTTGTCTTTTAATATATATGACAAGAATATGATTGTCTGACAGAGATGATAATCGCTTTTTTTCTCGCAAGTGCGTGTACCTTTAGTTTTTCATAAGCATTCCTTCTTTTAAAAAGTGTTAAATATGGATTAGCGTCTGTCTCTATGTTCTTATAATTTTAGTCTTTTGTGATCTTTTGGTCTCCTGTTATAGCTTTGTATATATAGTGTGTGCATTGTATTATGTATATTTATGTGCCAGTTGTACACAGATACATATTATTTTTGTAATTATACAGAAATCATGCGAACATTTTTATTTACATAATGCATATGGCCTACAATGGTAATTAACATCAGTACAATAATAAAAAAAAAAAATAAGGAGACAAAATTAAACAGTACAATCAAATCATGCATACATAATACAAATACAATTAAAAAGGGCTAGATATAAAATATATTCACTTATTTACCACGGACCTATGGTATATAGGTCCGTGTATATACTTTTTAATATTATAACATTATAATTTTTCAGATTTCGTTTGTATTATACAGTCAAATTATTAATCATATAGCAAATTTCAAAAGAACGATATAACAATTGTCATCTTAACATTCAGTATCATAAAAATACATGCACAACCCTTACTCTGCATTTAATGATTTCACAAATATTTAAATGGCCACTTGATACAATACTATTGAAAGATTATACCTCTCGCTCTCTCTCTCTGTAAATATATATATAGAGAGAGGGCACATTCATATATATATATACAATGTATATCTATATAGGGGAGTGTGCCATATATGAAGAATATATAAGCACAAATATATTTACACGTATATATTATAACGCATATATACACGTTTACACATACAATGTATACACATATTTATATATGCACACATGAAAACTAGTACAGCACCTTTGGCAAGCTTAACCAAAAGCGGAAAACGAAAGTAGTTCCAGATGTCAGTGTTCAAACAACTTGACATACGAAATTGTACACAATTATATCATGTCAATGGCTTAATGAAATATATATTTTTTACAAACCATGTCGGGATTTTGAAAGTTTACTATGTAATTCTTTATCACAGGCAATGCAAGTTAAATATTAACTACTAGATATAACATGTGTCTTATTACAATTTCACGTAATGAACTCAAATCTTTAAGCTTATTACTATTTTTGGAATTCCTCAGTTCACAAAATTTTAACATGATTGGACGTATAAGCATATTTGTATCTAAGGTTTGTTCTCATTTGATTTTAAAAATTGGACATATAAATAGATAACGAAATTTATCTCCCATGTCGTTGCAGTTTTGTGAATTTACGTTCATTACTATGTATATTTTGCCAGCGGCAAGTTTCAATTCGCAGGTTATGGTTTCTGGTTACAAAGGCAGCAATTTTCTTACACTAGTATACTGACAGTTTTTCATTATATGGGCTTCGGATAAAACTAGTTTTAATATATTTATATAAATTTGTGTTGGATGTATAGGTTAATTCTGTATGCCACTGTTGTATAAAATATCTTACAATTTTTGGAAAGATGATTTTAATAGCCATTTCCTATCTAATCTTTGGCTATACCAAATACCAGAAAACCCTAACGAGAAAGGTAGTCTACCAGTCACCATCCCTCACCCAGGTGACAAACCTGACTACCCCGCCCTCTCACAAAAAAAAGGCCACATGACACTTACGACCCTCACTTAGATGGCATCCCTAGGTGTGAATACACAACCCATATGCACCATGTTGTGCTCGGAGGGAAATCCACAGAGCTTAGTATTTTACAATCGAAAAAAGAAAAACAAATGTTAATGGTTCTTCCTCTCATCTTTTATATGAATAAAAAGGTTGTTGATTTAATTGATTATGTGTTCTGTTAAGAAATTGAGAATGTGATTTCAAGTAGAACAGTATTTTGGTATAATGTTCAAGAGTACAGATAAGAACACATAATCAAAACATAAAAATAAAAAAAAAAAAATATTATTATATAATAGCTTCACGTAATTTATTTAAAAAATAAGAATAAGTGTTAAGTGTAATCATTGACGATTTTCCTACTTTCAGGGGTATTTCGGAAGTATTTCTGTTAAATAGATTTTGTTTATTGGTTGTTTGTTTTGTATGTAATTTTTTCATCATCAAAGGCGTATACTAATGGATCTAATTAAACTGCCACAATGTAATCAAACCAGATAATTGGCCGTGTATCATTTCATTAGTCCCGCAAACTAACCATGTCCATACCGGAAATAATCTATCAAATTACCGTAGCAACTTATACTTCGTTTTGTACTTCATTCATTTAATATTTCAGACACTTAATAAACAACAATAAAATAGAAAATTATTTTGTTCCGTGCTATTTTTCACACCTATCATACATAATCGTGTATCAACAACATATACAAGGTCACAAGGTTACTTCGCGATCCGTGATAACTTGGTAAAAAAACCTAGATTCAAAAACATAAATACATTATTTTTCGTAAATATGTTCGAAAACACATTAAACCACAAAATATAAACACTAAAACACATTAAAACCACAATAGATATAAACACATGTATACTACATGTATAGATATTCCTATAATTAGGGGTATTTCGGGAGTATTTCGGTATTTCGGTATTTCGGGAGTATTTCGGTTAGTCGTGTGACCGGATTAAAAGTATTGCTCCATAAAATTTCCATTGCGTGTTTTAGGCCAACCCCAAATGTTGATATAGTCTTTCAAATAATTCACTAAAATTCACTTATTTTATCGAGATCCAGCTAGAAAATAGCATTTTCCTGGTCTCTACTGAAAAGCCATATCTATCCATTTTTAGCATTTTTCTTTCAAAAGGGCCGCAAACTAAACAATTCCGATTCCAAGATGGCGACAAGAAGAACACATGCCTTGACATTTCAAATAATTGCAGAATGTTCCATTACGAAAGCAAGAGTGGCAAAAATGACACTCCCTCATTACACAGTCGATACACCAGTCTTCATGCCAGTTGGCACACAAGGGACCCTGAAAGGATTAGTTCCAGACCAACTAAAGGAACTTGATTGTAAAATTATGTTGGGAAATACATACCATCTAGGACATAGACCAGTTAGTATTTCGAAATTATTAATTTGAAAGATTGTGAAATGTTCTTAAGTCTTAATATTGACTGTCGAAATAATTGGCCCTCAAACAACATGAGCAAATCATTTTAAGGGCAGTCAAAAATCAAGAACTTCATCCAGTTAAGTCGTAAAATGTGGTACAGTTGATTGACCGGTTCCGGATCACTAACGAAATTTTCACTGATCATCGTAAAAATATTTAAAGATTTTGTGTATGCTCTTTATTTTCTGGAAGACTA
>CM037782.1:25799170-25838554 GCA_021229015.1 Solen grandis | reverse complement strand
ACGAGTCGCATGATTCGAAAAACATTTCTTCGTTAAATGGCTTGTTGATACTGTTAACAGTGATCTTTCAAACACTTTTGTCGCAATGTTTAAGAAGACTTTTTACCCAAGAGAGTATTGTTGAGTATTACCTGTCAGTTATGTAGTCGCGATATCATCGGTTTTCATGAAAGCAATTCCATTCAGTTCACGAGTCGCATGATTCGAAAAACATTTCTTCGTTAAATGGCTTGTTGATACTGTTAACAGTGATTTTTCAAACGTTTCTGTCGCAATGTTTAAGCAGACTTTTTACCCAAGAGAGTATTGTTGAGTATTACCTGTCAGTTATGAAATCGCGATATCATCAGTTTTCATGAAAGCAATTCCATTCAGTTCATGAGACGCATGATTCAAAAAACTTATTTCTTCGTTCAATGGCTTGTTGAATACTGTAAACAGTGATCCTTCAAACATTTTTGTCGCAATGTTTAAGCAGACTTTTTACCAAGAAGAATACTTCTAAGTATTACCTGTCTGTAATGTAGTCGCAAACTTGAAAACTTTTTTTACAGACTTCGGGTACTGCAACATTATATGTGTGTGTTGCTTTATGAGGATGACATATGACAATTGTACTCGATAAACAACAATTGCAAACGACACACAACAGTATAAAATGACACGCGACAATGCGATATGCCACTTAACATTATAACGAACTAATGTTGCATTGAATTACTATCATTTTCATGAAATATCGCATAAATATTTAGTGTTGTTTCAAATTGATGTCACCAAGGAACAGAATGCAAAAAATTGCATAAAAATCAGACTTTAATCATTTTAGTAATAAAGGGTGATTTCAAGCCAAGCGCCCCCTAGCAGCAAAATGAGAAACAAAATTGAGTAAAATTTTACTATTAGGTACCTAGAAATTCAGCAAATGGTTCAATGAAGCATACAAGTCGCACTAGTCGAACATTCTATTCCTTATATATCACAATTTGAAGCATAAAAACTGATTTACAATTATTCCAAAAAAAGGATCAAACTTTGGACTGCCGTAATATGACCAAATCAAGTCCGATCTTCAAAACCTAAACATCACTGGAAAGGGCTATTCAAGAACTAAAACTTTTGTTTATATACTTTCAATAAAATATTTTTTGTTTTGGAGCTATTCGGAGCCGAATAAAAACACAATTATCGTAATATGACCTTGACCTTTGAAATTTCATTTTAACTTTTTAATTGTGAGGCCCTTTAAAACATAACAATACATAACTTGTGAAAATATCATGAAGAAAATAAAGTCAGGAGCGACAAAAAACATCTTTCCGAAATTTTAATTTTTCCTAAAATTTAGTGAAGTTTGACCGTTTCTAGAGGACAAACCATGCATTTATTAAATTCGCTACCCCATATATTTTGTGCGTATATGTCTTGCAAATCATTTGCAGCAAACAGAATTCTTCTATCTGATGTCTAACAAAAACGGATAGGTTTTTCGTACACATACCCTCATCTGCACAGTTTTTTGCGAGGTTCGAACTTTCAACCTTCCGTTGCTAGCTCAAAAAGTTTCAGCCACTCATACCTAGAAACTATCATATTTTATTAGGCTATCAACAAGAAACATAATGCAATAAAGCGCATTTGGATCAGGCTTTAACTTTTTGAGTTATAAGTAAAAGAGTGCTTTCAAGCTAAGCGCCCCCTAGCGGCAAAATGAGAAACAAAATTGATTACAATTTTTCCATTAGGTACCTAGCAATGCAGCAAATAGTTCAATCAAGTACGCAAGTCGCACTAGTCGAACATTCTATTTCTTATATATCACAATTTGAAGCATAATCAAAGCGCACAATGCGCTGAGAGACGGCGACGGGATTAACATTCTAAACCCAGATTTTCTGAAATTATTGAAGCAGTCACATGACGACAAAAACTCCATCCGCTGTTGCTACAGAAGTTCTGTTTGTAACATAATAATCCGGAGTAAAGGTCATGAACCTTTCATTCATAAAGAGCTGCATACCTAAGTAGGTCATTCTCTTTCTCTAGTGCTAGCGGATTCTATCTGTTGTTTTGTTTATGTAGAAATTGACCAGGTATTTGATTATTTAAGATACTAGAATGTTTGCCTATCTATTTCAAAGTTAAGAAATGCCATGGGAGGAACCTTACTCGCCATCATGCAAAATATTCTGTGGACTACTTTAGGTTAATTACATACATACGGAGCACTACTTTTTCTTTTTACAGGAGTAGATCTTCATGTACGTAAGATGAGTTGCTGTTCTGGTTAAGAAATGTCACGGATATTTTTTTTCACGCTTAAAATTGATGCTTCCAGTGAAAAATAATAGCAAAAGAAAAGATGTTAACAAACAGTAACACACTAAAAGCGGTTACGGTTATGATTTAAACGCCTGTGTAACATATTCCACTCGTATTCGTTAGTGCAGAATCGCATTGCATGGATCCGCACTAAGCGCGGAGAGGTACGGTTAAAAATGTTGTGGAAAATATGCAAATTAGCAAGGCCTGATTTCGAATTTCAGCATAAGACGGCTTATCGCCGTCTAAAAACTGATTTACAATTATTCCAAAAAAGGATCAAACTTTGGACTGCCGTAATATGACCAAATCAAGTCCGATCTTCAAAAACTAAACATCACTGGAAAGAGCTCTTAAAGAACTAAAACTTTTGTTCATATACTTTCTATAAAATATTTTTAGATTTGGAGCTATTTTATGCCGATAAAAATAATAATAATTGGTATATGACCTTGACCTTTGCATATTATGCTTGATTTTTTTCTATGAATTTATTTGTTTTATAAAAATGCATAAACAGTGAAATAATGATGAAGATTGAACAAAAAATAAAGTCAGGAGCAGCGAAAAAGAGGAAACGTATGGATATACAATTGTTTGATAAGAGGATCAAACTTTGGACTGTGGTCATTTGATCAAATGAAGTCCGATCTTCAAAATCTAAACACCAATGAAAAGATCTCTTCACAGACTAAAACTTTTGTTCATATACATTCTATAAAATATTTTTAGATTTTGAGGTATTTTATGCCGATAAAAATAATAATAATTGGTATATGACCTTGACCGTTGCATATTATGGCTGATTTTTTTTCCATGATTTTATTTGTTTTATAAAACTGCATTAACAGTGAAAAAATGATGAAGATTGAATAAAAAATAAAGTCAGGAGCTGCAAATAACATTAAAAGTCATGCTTTGAAAATGTTGACTTTTCGAAAATATTGGTAAAGTTTGACCGCATACTGTGGACAAACCATGCATTTCTCAAAATCGCCACACTATATATTTTGTGCGTATATGTCTTGCGAATCATATGCAACAAACAAAATTCTTTTATCTCAATTCCAATAAAAATGGGCACTTTTTTTTCAATTAAGTAAACAAATCGCACTAGTCGAACATTCTATTTCTTATACATCACATTTTGAAGCATAAAAACTGATTTACAATTATTCGAAAAAGGATCAAAATTTGGACTGCCGTAAAATGACCAAATCAAGTCCGATCTTCAAAATCTAAACATCATTAGAAAGAACTTTTCTAATACTAAATCTTTTGTTCATATATTGTTTATGAATTGTTTTTTGATTTTGAGCTATTTCAAGCCGAATTGATATACAATTATCCTAATATGACCTTGACCTTTACAATACATTTTCACGTTTTATATTATGTGACACTTAAGAACATAGTTTTACATTAAATGTGAAAATTTCATAGAAATTGAACTAAAAATAAAGTCAGGAGCTGCAAAAAATCTTAACAGTCATGCTTTGAAAATGTTGATTTTTCGAAAATTTGGTTAAGTTTGACCGCATACTGTGGACAAACCATGCATTTCCCGAATTCACCACCCCATATATTTTGTGCGTATATGTCTTGCAAATCATATGCAACAAACAAAATTCTTTTATCTCAATTCCAATAAAAATGGGCACTTTTTTTGTAGACCTACCCTCATTTTCACTGTTTTTTGCGAAGTTCGAACTTTCAACCTTCAGTAGTCAAAAAGTTTTATATACGCAGATTTTTTAAACCTATCATATTTGATTAGGCTTTTGACAAGGAACACAATGCAAAAAACCACATCTGAATCGGACCTCAAATAACAGAGTTATTAGCATTTGTTGATTTTTTTCAAAGCGCCCCCTAGCGGCAAAAATAAGACAAAATGAAAATTTTCTCAACGTTAGGATCAAGTTCAGATAAATATAAGGAACTGGTAAAAATTTCATACTTGTGGCTTTTTTCTATCATGGTGATATGCCGTTCACAAAAAAGGGTTAGAAAAATAATAATAACTAGAATCGCAATCGCGATATCATCGGTTTTCGCAAAAGCAATTCCATTCAGTTCACGAGTCGCATGATTCGAAAAATATTTCTTCGTTAAATGGCTTGCTTATAATGTTAACAGCGATCTTTCAAACACTTTTGTCGCAATGTTTAAGAAGACTTTTTACCCAAGAGAGTATTGTTGAGTATTACCTGTCAGTTATGTAGTCGCGATATCATCGGTTTTCATGAAAGCAATTCCATTCAGTTCACGAGTCGCATGATTCGAAAAACATTTCTTCGTTAAATGGCTTGTTGATACTGTTAACAGTGATTTTTCAAACGTTTCTGTCGCAATGTTTAAGCAGACTTTTTACCCAAGAGAGTATTGTTGAGTATTACCTGTCAGTTATGAAATCGCGATATCATCAGTTTTCATGAAAGCAATTCCATTCAGTTCATGAGACGCATGATTCAAAAAACTTATTTCTTCGTTCAATGGCTTGTTGAATACTGTAAACAGTGATCCTTCAAACATTTTTGTCGCAATGTTTAAGCAGACTTTTTACCAAGAAGAATACTTCTAAGTATTACCTGTCTGTAATGTAGTCGCAAACTTGAAAACTTTTTTTACAGACTTCGGGTACTGCAACATTATATGTGTGTGTTGCTTTATGAGGATGACATATGACAATTGTACTCGATAAACAACAATTGCAAACGACACACAACAGTATAAAATGACACGCGACAATGCGATATGCCACTTAACATTATAACGAACTAATGTTGCATTGAATTACTATCATTTTCATGAAATATCGCATAAATATTTAGTGTTGTTTCAAATTGATGTCACCAAGGAACAGAATGCAAAAAATTGCATAAAAATCAGACTTTAATCATTTTAGTAATAAAGGGTGATTTCAAGCCAAGCGCCCCCTAGCAGCAAAATGAGAAACAAAATTGAGTAAAATTTTACTATTAGGTACCTAGAAATTCAGCAAATGGTTCAATGAAGCATACAAGTCGCACTAGTCGAACATTCTATTCCTTATATATCACAATTTGAAGCATAAAAACTGATTTACAATTATTCCAAAAAAAGGATCAAACTTTGGACTGCCGTAATATGACCAAATCAAGTCCGATCTTCAAAACCTAAACATCACTGGAAAGGGCTATTCAAGAACTAAAACTTTTGTTTATATACTTTCAATAAAATATTTTTTGTTTTGGAGCTATTCGGAGCCGAATAAAAACACAATTATCGTAATATGACCTTGACCTTTGAAATTTCATTTTAACTTTTTAATTGTGAGGCCCTTTAAAACATAACAATACATAACTTGTGAAAATATCATGAAGAAGGAACTAAAAATAAAGTCAGGAGCGACAAAAAACATCTTTCCGAAATTTTAATTTTTCCTAAAATTTAGTGAAGTTTGACCGTTTCTAGAGGACAAACCATGCATTTATTAAATTCGCTACCCCATATATTTTGTGCGTATATGTCTTGCAAATCATTTGCAGCAAACAGAATTCTTCTATCTGATGTCTAACAAAAACGGATAGGTTTTTCGTACACATACCCTCATCTGCACAGTTTTTTGCGAGGTTCGAACTTTCAACCTTCCGTTGCTAGCTCAAAAAGTTTCAGCCACTCATACCTAGAAACTATCATATTTTATTAGGCTATCAACAAGAAACATAATGCAATAAAGCGCATTTGGATCAGGCTTTAACTTTTTGAGTTATAAGTAAAAGAGTGCTTTCAAGCTAAGCGCCCCCTAGCGGCAAAATGAGAAACAAAATTGATTACAATTTTTCCATTAGGTACCTAGCAATGCAGCAAATAGTTCAATCAAGTACAAGTCCACTAGTGAACATTCTATTTCTTATATATCACAATTTGAAGCATAATCAAAGCGCACATGCGCTGAGAGACGGCGACGGGATTAACATTCTAAACCCAGATTTTCTGAAATTATTGAAGCAGTCACATGACGACAAAAACTCCATCCGCTGTTGCTACAGAAGTTCTGTTTGTAACATAATAATCCGGAGTAAAGGTCATGAACCTTTCATTCATAAAGAGCTGCATACCTAAGTAGGTCATTCTCTTTCTCTAGTGCTAGCGGATTCTATCTGTTGTTTTGTTTATGTAGAAATTGACCAGGTATTTGATTATTTAAGATACTAGAATGTTTGCCTATCTATTTCAAAGTTAAGAAATGCCATGGGAGGAACCTTACTCGCCATCATGCAAAATATTCTGTGGACTACTTTAGGTTAATTACATACATACGGAGCACTACTTTTTCTTTTTACAGGAGTAGATCTTCATGTACGTAAGATGAGTTGCTGTTCTGGTTAAGAAATGTCACGGATATTTTTTTTCACGCTTAAAATTGATGCTTCCAGTGAAAAATAATAGCAAAAGAAAAGATGTTAACAAACAGTAACACACTAAAAGCGGTTACGGTTATGATTTAAACGCCTGTGTAACATATTCCACTCGTATTCGTTAGTGCAGAATCGCATTGCATGGATCCGCACTAAGCGCGGAGAGGTACGGTTAAAAATGTTGTGGAAAATATGCAAATTAGCAAGGCCTGATTTCGAATTTCAGCATAAGACGGCTTATCGCCGTCTAAAAACTGATTTACAATTATTCCAAAAAAGGATCAAACTTTGGACTGCCGTAATATGACCAAATCAAGTCCGATCTTCAAAAACTAAACATCACTGGAAAGAGCTCTTAAAGAACTAAAACTTTTGTTCATATACTTTCTATAAAATATTTTTAGATTTGGAGCTATTTTATGCCGATAAAAATAATAATAATTGGTATATGACCTTGACCTTTGCATATTATGCTTGATTTTTTTCTATGAATTTATTTGTTTTATAAAAATGCATAAACAGTGAAATAATGATGAAGATTGAACAAAAAATAAAGTCAGGAGCAGCGAAAAAGAGGAAACGTATGGATATACAATTGTTTGATAAGAGGATCAAACTTTGGACTGTGGTCATTTGATCAAATGAAGTCCGATCTTCAAAATCTAAACACCAATGAAAAGATCTCTTCACAGACTAAAACTTTTGTTCATATACATTCTATAAAATATTTTTAGATTTTGAGGTATTTTATGCCGATAAAAATAATAATAATTGGTATATGACCTTGACCGTTGCATATTATGGCTGATTTTTTTTCCATGATTTTATTTGTTTTATAAAACTGCATTAACAGTGAAAAAATGATGAAGATTGAATAAAAAATAAAGTCAGGAGCTGCAAATAACATTAAAAGTCATGCTTTGAAAATGTTGACTTTTCGAAAATATTGGTAAAGTTTGACCGCATACTGTGGACAAACCATGCATTTCTCAAAATCGCCACACTATATATTTTGTGCGTATATGTCTTGCGAATCATATGCAACAAACAAAATTCTCCTATCTCATTCCTGAAAGACGTGGATAAATTTTTCGCAGACCTACCCTCATTTCACAGTTTTTTCGAGATTCGAACATTCAACCTCCTGTAGCACGAAAGTTATATATACGCAACTTTTTGAAAACTATCATATTTTATTAAGTAATTGACAAGGAATGCAATGCAAAAAACCGCATTTCAATCGGACTTCAAATAACAGAGTTATTAGCCCTTAGTCACTTTTACAAAACGCCCCCTAGCGGCAAAATTAAGACAAAAATGAAAATTTTCTCGACGTTAGGATCAAATTCAGATCCTAGGACAAAACTGGTAAAAAAATCAGAACTGTGACTGTTTCCTATCTTGTTGATATGCCGTTCACAAAAAAGAGACGGAAAAATAATAATAAAAAACTAGAATCGCAATCGCGATATCATCGGTTTTCGCAACAGCAATTAAATTCAGTTCACGAGTCGCATGATTCGAAAAACATTTCTTCGTTCAATTGCTTGTTGATACTGTTAACAGTGATCTTTCAAACGTTTCTGTCGCAATGTTTAAGAAGACTTTTTACCCAAGAGAGTATTGTTGAGTATTACCTGTCAGTTATGAAATCACGATATCATCGGTTTTCATGAAAGCAATTCCATTCAGTTCATGAGTCGTATGATTCGAAAAACATATTTCTTCGTTCAATGGCTTGTTGAATACTGTAAACAGTGATCTTTCAAACATTTTTGTCGCAATGTATAATCAGACTTTTTACCAAGAAGAATACTTTGAGTATTACCTGTCTGTTATGTAGTCGTAAACTTGAAAACTTTTTTTACGGACTTCGTGTACTGCAATGTTATATGTGTGTTTTGCTTTATGATGGAGACAAATGACAATTGTATTCGATAAACAACAATTGCAAACGACAAACAACAGTATAAAATGACACACGACAATGCAATATGCCACTCAACACTATTACGAAGAACTGTTGCATTGAATTACTTTCATTTTCATGAAATATCGCATTATCATTTTTTAATCATTTCAAATTGATGTCACCGAAGAACAGAATGCAAAAAAAATCGCATAAAAATCAGACTTCATTTTTTTTTAATTTTAATTTAACTAATCTCCCCCAGAACCAAAACTGATTAAAATTTTACTATTAGGTACCTAGCAATGCAGCAAATGGTTCAATCAAGTATACAAGTCGCACTAGTCAAACATTCTATTCCTTATATATCACAATTTGAAGCATAAAAACTGATTTACAATTGTTCTAAATAGGATCAAAACTTGGACTGCCGTAAAATGACCAAATCAAGTCCGATCTTCAAAACCTTAACATCACTGGAAAGGGCTCTTTAAGAAATAAAACTTTTGTTAATATACTTTCAATGAAATATTTTTTGTTTTGGAGCTATTTGGAGCCAAATAAAAACACAATAATCGTAATATGCCCTTGAACTTTGCAATTTCTTTTTAACTTTTTAATTGTGAGGTCCTTTCAGACATAACAATACATAACTTGTGAAAATATCATGAAGAATGAACAAAAAATAAAGTCAGGAGCGACAAAAACATGTTTTAGAAATTTTAATTTTTCCTAAAATTTAGTAAAGTTTGACCATTTCTAGAGGACAAACCATGTATTTCTTAAATTCGCCACCCCATTTATTTTGTGCGTTTATGTCTTGCAAATCATTTGCAGCAAACAGAATTCTTCTATCTGATCTCTAACAAAAATGGATAGGTTTTTCGTAGACCTACCCTCATCTGCACAGTTTTTTGCGAGGTTCGAACTTTCAACCTTCCGTTAGTAGATTAAAAAGTTTAAGCCACTCATCCACTCATACCTAGAAACTATCATACTTTATTAGGCTATCAACAAGGAACACAATGCAACAAACTGCATATGGATCAGACTTCACCATTTTGAATTATAAGTAGAAAAGTGCTTTCATGCTATGCGCCCCCTAGCGGCAAAATGAGAAACAAAATTGATTAAAATTTTACCATTAGGTACCTAGCAATGCGGCAAATAGTTCAATTAAGTATACAAATCGCACTAGTCGAACATTCTATTTCTTATACATCACATTTTGAAGCATAAAAACTGATTTACAATTATTCGAAAAAGGATCAAACTTTGGACTGCCGTAAAATGACCAAATCAAGTCCGATCTTCAAAATCTAAACATCATTAGAAAGAACTTTTCTAATACTAAATTTTTTATTCATATATTGTTTATGAATTGTTTTTTGATTTTGAGCTATTTCAAGCCGAATTGATATACAATTATCCTAATATGACCTTGACCTTTACAATACATTTTTACGTTTTATATTATGTGACACTTAAGAACATAGTTTTACATTAAATGTGAAAATATCATAGAAATTGAACTAAAAATAAAGTCAAGAGCTGCAAAAAATCTTAACAGTCATGCTTTGAAAATGTTGATTTTTCGAAAATTTGGTTAAGTTTGACCGCGTACTGTGGACAAACCATGCATTTCCCGAATTCGCCACCCCATATATTTTGTGCGTATATGTCTTGCAAATCATATCCAACAAACAAAATTCTTTTATCTCAATTCCAATAAAAGTGGGCACTTTTTTTGTAGACCTACCCTCATTTTCACTGTTTTTTGCGAAGTTCGAACTTTCAACCTTCCGTAGTCAAAAAGTTTTATATACGCAGATTTTTGAGAGCTATCATATTTGATTAGGCTTTTGACAAGGAACATAATGCAAAAAACCACATCTGAATTGGACCTCAAATAACAGAGTTATTAGCATTTGTTGATTTTTTTCAAAGCGCCCCCTAGCGGCAAAAATAAGACAAAAAAGAAAATTTTCTCAACGTTAGGATCAAGTTCAGATAAATATAAGGAACTGGTAAAAATTTCATAATTGTGGCTTTTTTCTATCATGGTGATATGCCGTTCACAAAAAAGGGTTAGAAAAATAATAATAAAAACTAGAATCGCAATTAGAATTGCGACATCATCGGTTTTCGCAATTCAATCTCATTCTTTTCAAACATTGCAATTCACGAATTGTATTACAAAAGCAAATGAATTTCTATGCGTGTGTTGATACTTAAGAGTACAAAACTGCTGCTTTTATGTAAAAAGGTGCATAATCTGTGATTTATTCAAAGATATAAGCTTTAATCGGACTTCGGTACAAAATTTGTCACAAAGTTTGAAGATGATTGCAAAAGAAATGTTTATCATATACCCACACAAGTCTGCAAAGTCTATGCAAGGTTCGAACATTCAACCTTCTATAGCCAGTAGAAAAAATCAGGTTTTTGAACCTTAGATTTATCAAATTTATCAGGCTTTCAACAAGAATATCAACTTTCTTAGTTACAACAACAAGAGTGGTCAGAAGACAACATAGCTTGCCGTAACAGCACTTTTTGTATATGATTTAAGTTTTTGAAAAGTAGGTCAAACTCCAAGGTCAAGGTCACAAGCCAAAAGTCATAGTTCCAAATGATAGATCTTGAATTGGGCTGTCTACATGTAAAATATCTAAGCTATATCTCTTAGAATATAAAAGATATAAGCCAGGTTAAAGGTTTGTTCACGGACGACAACGACGAAAATGACGCGAGGGGTTTGACATTAGATCTCCGGACTTTCTTCTCAGATATCAAGCAAAGTGCCCCTTTGCGGAATATGATAAACAAAATTTATTTACATATTGCAAATTAGGTCTTAGAAATGCAGTAAATTAAGATGGCTGATATCTGCCATTTTTTATTTTCGTGTACTAGCCCTTAAAGATGAAAGGGGAAATAACGCAACCATGTGTCTTTATGTCTTGGCCTAAAAATGCGAATGAAAGAAAACGTGCCATATTAATGTTATTTCGACTTTGGACAAAGACACGAAATCACGAAATATGCCACCTGAAATAAACTTTTGAGGTAACATACTGATTTAAGATTTTTTGATAAAGGATCAATCTTTGGACTGATGTAATTTGATCTAATGAAGTCCGATCTTCAAAAACTAAACACCAATGGAAAGATCTCTTCACAAACTAAAACTTTTGTTCATATACTTTCTATAAAATATTTTTAGATTTGGAGCTATTTAATGCCGATAAAAATAACAATTATCGGTATTATGACCTTGACCTTTGCATATTTTCATCGTTATTTACTATGAGTTTATTTGTATTATTTAAATGCATAAACAGTGAAAAAATGAAAAGAGTGAAAAAAAAAGTCAGTGCTGCAAAAAAGAGGAAACATTCGGATTTACAATTGTTTGAACAAAGGATCAAACTTTGGACTGTGGTCATTTGATCAAATGAGGTCCGATCTTCAAAAACTAAACACCAATGGAAAGATCTCTTCACAGACTAAAACTTATGTTCATATACTTTCTATAAATTATTTTTAGATTTGGAGCTATTTTATGCCGATCAAAATAATAATAATTGGTATATGACCTTGACCTTTGCATATTATGCTTGATTTTTTTCATTGATTTTATTTGTTTTATACAAATGCATAAACAGTGAAATAATGATAAAGATTGAACAAAAAATAAAGTCAGGAGCAGCAAAAAAGAGGAAACATATGGATATACAATTGTTTGATAAGAGGATCAAACTTTGGACTGTGGTCATTTGATCAAATGAAGTCAAATCTTCAAAAACTAAACACCAATGGAAAGATCTCTTCATAGACTAAAACTTTTGTTCATATACTTTCTATAAAATATTTTTAGATTTGGAGCTATTTTATGCCGATAATAATAATAATAATTGGTATATGACCTTGACCTTTGCATATTATGCTTGATTTTTTTCTATGATTTTATTTGCTTTATACAAATGCATAAACAGTGAAATAATGATAAAGATTGAACAAAAAATAAAGTCAGGAGCAGCAAAAAAGAGGAAACATATGGATATACAATTGTTTGATAAGAGGATCAAACTTTGGACTGTGGTCATTTGATCAAATGAAGTCCGATCTTCAAAAACTAAACACCAATGGAAAGATCTCATTACATTCTAAAACTTTTGTTCATATACTTTCTATAAAATATTTTTAGATTTGGAGCTATTTTATGCCGATATAAATAATAATAATTGGTATATGACCTTGACCTTTGCATATTATGGGTGATTTTTTTTCTATGATTTTATTTGCTTTATGAAAATGCATTAACAGTGAAAAAAAGATGAAGATTGAATAAAAAATAAAGTCAAGAACTGCAAATAACCGTAAAAGTCATGCTTTTAAAATGTTGATTTTTCGAAAATATTGGTTATGTTTGACCGCGTACTGTGGACAAACCATGCATTTCTCAAAATCGCCACACCATATATTTTGTGCGTGTATGTCTTGCGAATCGTATGCAGCAAACAAAATTCTCCTATCTCATCTCTGAAAAAAATGGGGACTTTTTTCGTAGACCTACCTTTATTTCATCGTTTTTTCGAGATTCGAACATTCAACCTCCTGTAGCACGAAAGTTTAATATACGCAAATAATTGAAACGTATCCTATTTTATTAAGTTTCTGACAATGAACAAAATGCAAAAAACCACATTTGAATCGGACCTCAAATAACAGAGTTACTAGCCCTTAGTCGTTTTTACTAAACGCCACCTAGCGGCAAAACTAAGACAAAAATGAAAATTTTCTCAACGTTAGGATCAAATTCAGATCATAGGACAAAACTGGTAAAAAAATCAGAAATGTGACTTTTTTCTATCAGGGTGATATGCCGTTCACAAAAAAAGGTTAGAAAAATAATAATAAAACTAGAACCGCAAAGCGGCATCTTGGTTTTCGCTTTAACTTGACTAGTAAGAGTACTGGTTTCAACTGCAGACATAATTGATTGATATTAACTTTATTCGAATATTTTTGTTAATTGATCAATTAAGTCCGATCTTCAAAAACTAAACATCATTAGAACGATCTCTTCACGAACTAGAACTTTTGTTCATATACTTTCTATAAAATATTTCTAGATTTGAAGCTATTTTGTGCCGATAAAAATAATCGGTATTATGACCTTGACCTTTGCATATTTTCATCGTTATTTACTATGAGTTTATTTGTATTATTTAAATGCATAAACAGTGAAAAAATGATGAAGATTGAAGAAAAAATAAAGTCAGGAGCTGCAAAAAAGAAGCAACATATGGATTTACAATTGTTTGATAAAAGGATCAAACTTTCGACTGTAGTAATTTTATCAAATGAAGTCCGATCTTCAAAAACTAAACACCAATGGAAAGATCTCTTCACAAACTCAAACATTTGTTCATATACCTGCTTTAAAATATTTTTAGATTTGAAGCTATTTTGTGCCGATAAAAATAACAATAATCGGTATTATGACCTTGACCTTTGCATATTTTCATCGTTATTTACTATGAGTTTGTTTGTCTTATTTAAATGCATAAACAGTGAAAATATGATGAAGATTGAACAAAAAATAAAGTCAGGAGCTGCAAAAAAGAGGAATCATACGGATTTACAATTGTTTGATAAAAGGATCAAACTTTGGACTAAGGTTATTTGATCAAATGAAGTCCGATCTTCAAAAACTAAACACCAATGGAAAGATCTCTTCACAAACTCAAACATTTGTTCATATACCTGCTTTAAAATATTTTTAGATTTGAAGCTATTTTGTGCCGATAAAAATAACAATAATCGGTATTATGACCTTGACCTTTGCATATTTTCATCGTTATTTACTATGAGTTTGTTTGTCTTATTTAAATGCATAAACAGTGAAAATATGATGAAGATTGAACAAAAAATAAAGTCAGGAGCTGCAAAAAAGAGGAATCATACGGATTTACAATTGTTTGATAAAAGGATCAAACTTTGGACTAAGGTTATTTGATCAAATGAAGTCAGATCTTCAAAAACTAAACACCAATGGAAAGATCTCTTCACAGACTAAAACTTTTGTTCATATACTTTCTATAAAATATTTTTAGATTTGGAACTATTTTATGCCGATAAAAATAATAATAATTGGTATATGACCTTGACCTTTGCATATTATGCTTGTTTTTTTTTAATGATTTTATTTGTTTTATAAAAATGCATAAACAGTGAAATAATGATGAAGATTGAACAAAAAATAAAGTCAGGAGCAGCAAAAAAGTGGAAACATATGGATATACAATTGTTTGATAAGAGGATCAAACTTTGGACTGTGGTCATTTGATCAAATGAAGTCCGATCTTCAAAAACTAAACATTACTGGAAAGATCTCTTCACAGACTAAAACTTTTGTTCATATACTTTCTATAAAATATTTTTAGATTTGAAGCTATTTTGTGCCGATAAAAAATAACAATAATTGGTATTATGACCTTGACCTTTGCATATTTTCATCATTATTTACTATGATTTAATTGTATTATTTAAATGCATAAACAGTGAAAACATGATGAAGATTGAACAAAAAATAAAGTCAGGAGCAGCAAAAAAAAGGAAACATACGGATTTACAATTGTTTGATAAAAGGATCAAAGTTTAGACTGAGGTTATTTGATCAAATGAAGTCCAATCTTCAAAATCTAAATACCAATGGAAAGATCTCTTCACAAACTAAAACTATGAGTTTATTTGTATTATAAAAATGCATAAACAGTGAAAAAATGATGAAGATTGAACAAAAAATAAGGTCAGGAGCTGCAAAAAGGAGGAAACATACGGATTTATAATTGTTTGATAAAGGGATCAAACTTTGGACTGCCGTAAAATGACTAATTCAAGTCCGATCTTCAAAAACTAAACATCACTGGAAAGAGCTCTTGAATAACTAAAACTTTTGTTCATATACTCTCAAAGAAATATTTTTAGTTTTTGAGCTATTTGGGGCCGAATAAAAACACAAGAATCGTAACATGACCTTGACCTTTTCAATTATTTTTAAAATTTTTAATTGTGATCCCCTTTCAGGCATAACAATACATAACTTGTGAAAATATCATGAAGAATTAACAAAAAATAAAGTCAGAAGCGATAAAAAACATGTTTTTGAAACTTTAACTTTTCCTAAAATTTAGTGAAGTTTGACCATTTGCAGAGGACAAACCATACATTTCTTAAATTCGCCACCCCATATATTTTGTGCGTATATGTCTTGCAAATCATTTGCAGCAAACATAATTCTTCTATCTGATCTCTAAGAAAAATGGATAGGTTTTTTGTAGACCTACCCTCATTTGCACAGTTTTTTGCGAGGTTCGAACATTCAACCTTCTGTAGCTCAAATACTTTCAGCGACACGTACCCTCGAAATCTATCATATTTTATTTGGCTATAAACAAGGAAAAGAATGCAAAAAAACGCATTTGAATCGGACCTCAAATAAGTGAGTTATTAGCCATTAATAAATTTCATACAAAACGCCCCCTGGCGGGAAAAGTAAGACATAAATGAAAATTTTCTCAACGTTAGGATCAAGTTCAAATACGTGGTAATAACTGATTAAAATTTCAAACATGTGACTTTTTTCTATCATGGTGATATGCCGTTCACAAAAAAAGGTTAGAAAAATAATAAAAAAACTAGAATCGCAATCGCGATATCATCGGTTTTCGCAAAAGCAATTCCATTAAGTTCACGAGTCGCATGATTCGAAAAATATTTCTTCGTTCAATGGCTTGTTTATAATGTTAACAGCGATCTTTCAAACACTTTTGTCGCAATGTTTAAGAAGACTTTTTACCCAAAAGAAGATTTTTGAGTATTACCTATCAGTTATGTAGTCGCGATATCATCGGTTTTCATGAAAGCAATTCCATTCAGTTCACGAGTCGCATGATTCGAAAAACATTTCTTCGTTCAATTGCTTGTTGATACTGTTAACAGTCATCTTTGAAACGTTTCTGTCGCAATGTTTAAGCAGACTTTTACCCAAGAGAGTATTGTTGAGTATTACCTGTCAGTTATGAAATCGCGATATCATCAGTTTTCATGAAAGCAATTCCATTCAGTTCATGAGTCGCATGATTCGAAAAACATATTTCTTCGTTCAATGGCTTGTTGAATACTGTTAACAGTGATCATTCAAACATTTTTGTCGCAATGTATAATCAGACTTTTTACCAAGAAGAATACTTTTGAGTATTACCTGTCTGTTATATAGTCGTAAACTTGAAAACATTTTTTACGGACTTCGGGTACTGCAATGTTATATGTGTGTTTAGCTTTAAGATGGAGACAAATGACAATTGTATTCGATAAACAACAATTGCAAACGACAAACAACAGTATAAAATGACACACGACAATGCAATATGCCAGTCAACACTATTATGAAGAACTGTTGCATTGAATTACTATCATTTTTATGAAATATCGCATTATCTTTTTTGTGTCATTTCAAATTGATGTCACCGAAGAACAGAATGCAAGAAAAATCGCATAAAAATCAGACTTCATTTTTTTTTAATTATTAATAGTGATTTCAAGCTAATCGCCCCCCAAGCGGCAAAATGAGAACCAAAACTGATTAAAATTTTACTATTAGGTACCTAGCAATGCAGCAAATGGTTCAATCAAGTATACAAGTCGCACTAGTCAAACATTCTATTCCTTATATATCACAATTTGAAGCATAAAAACTGATTTACAATTGTTCTAAAGAGGATCAAAACTTGGACTGCCGTAAAATGACCAAATCAAGTCCGATCTTCAAAAACTAAACACCAATGGAAAGATCTCTTCACAGACTAAAACTTTTGTTCATATACTCTCTATAAAATATTTTTAGATTTGGAGCTATTTTATGCCGATAAAAATAATAATAATTGGTATATGACCTTGACCTTTGCATATTATGCTTGATTTTTTTATCTATGCTTTTTTTTGTTTATAAAAATGCATAAATAGTGAAATAATGATGAAGATTAAACAAAAAATAAAGTCAGGAGCAGCAAAAAAGGGGAAACATATGGATATACAATTGTTTGATAAGAGGATCAAATTTTGGACTGTGGTCATTTGATCAAATGAAGTCCGATCTTCAAAAACTAAACATTAATGGAAAGATCTCTTCACAGACTAATACTTTTGTTCATATACTTTCTATAAAATATTTTTAGATTTGGAGATATTTTATGCCGATAAAAATAATCATAATTAGTATATGACCTTGACCTTTGCATATTATGCTTGATTTTTTTCTATGAATTTATTTATTTTATAAAAATGCATAAACAGTGAAATAATAATGAAGATTGAACAAAAAATAAAGTCAGGAGCAGCAAAAAAGTGGAAACATATGGATATACAATTGTTTGATAAGAGGATCAAATTTTGGACTGTGGTCATTTGATCAAATGAAGTCCGATCTTCAAAAACTAAACACCAATGGAAAGATCTCTTCACAGACTAAAAATTTTGTGCATATACTTTCTATAAAATATTTTTAGATTTGGAGCTATTTTATGCCGATAAATATAATAATAATTGGTATATGACCTTGACCTTTGCATATTATGGGTGATTTTTTTTCTATGATTTTATTTGTTTTATGAAAATGCATTAACAGTGAAAAAATGATGAAGATTGAATAAAAAATAAAGTCAGGAGCTGCAAATAACCTTAAAAGTCATGCTTTTAAAATGTTGATTTTTCGAAAATATTGGTTATATTTGACCACGTACTGTGGACAAACCATGTATTTCTCAAAATCGCCACACCATATATTTTGTGCGTATATGTCTTGCGAATCATATGCAACAAACAAAATTCTCCTATCTCATCTCTGAAAAAAATGGGGACTTTTTTCGTAGACCTACCTTTATTTCATCGTTTTTTTCGAGATTCGAACATTCAACCTCCTGTAGCACGAAAGTTTTATATACGCAAATAATTGAAACGTATCATATTTTATTAAGTTTCTGACAAGGAACACAATGCAAAAAACCACATTTGAATCGGACCTCAAATAACAGAGTTATTAGCCCTTAGTCATTTTTACAAAACGCCACCTAGCGGCAAAACTAAGACAAAAATGAAAATTTTCTCAACGTTAGGATCAAATTCAGATCTTAGGACAAAACTGGTAAAAAAATCAGAAATGTGACTTTTTTCTATCATGGTGATATGCCGTTCACAAAAAAAGGTTAGAAAAATAATAATAAAAATAAAAAAAAAAAAAATAAAACAGAAGAAGAACAATAGGTTTTCGCAAGCGATGCGAAAACCTAAAAAATAAAACAGAAGAAGAACAATAGGTTTTCGCCCAGCGATGCGAAAACCTAAAAATAAAACAGAAGAAGAACAATAGGTTTTCGCACTGCGATGCGAAAACCTAATAATTCTACTTGAGGCTGAAAGCCCTAATAAAAGTTTGAAGAAAGCCGTTATAACTAAGGCAATGTGCTTATCGGTCCTGGTGTACACCATTGCATCCTAAAATGCACCTCATTCTCTCAAATACGCATCGCAATTCACCTTTCATCACGGGCACTCTTTCCTGCGTAGGAACGTCCGGATCGTGGGTAACCAACCAAATAACCGCCTTCTTCCCTTACTTCAAATTGCTAGATTTTCGTATACAAGCCCTTATCCGAAAAACATGAATATCTGCCATGTTTGTTGACGGAATCACTTGAATTTTTCAGGACTTTTTGCACATTGTAGTCTACGGCATTCTTGCAAATTTCAACTTCAAACATCAACTTGTCGATTTTATATGATTTTTTAAATAATTTCTGCTTAAATATGTATGAAATCATAATCACGTGACCAAACAAGTATTCCTTGCAGTATACATCACTTCACTTTTCAGTGTGTTAATGCTGAAGAAATCATAATTTTTGGCTCAAAGTTCATGAAACTACAGCGTTTCAATTTCGTTAAAAGTACACTTTTCGCCTTTCTGTCATAACTCAACCAATTCAACCCCGATCTTCAAAAACTAAACACCAATGGAAAGATCTCTTCACAAACTAAAACTTTTGTTCATATACTTTTTATAAATATTTTTAGATTTGAAGCTATTTTATGCCGATAAAAATAACAATAATTGGTATATGACCTTGACATTTGCATATCTTCGCTGTTTTTTTTCTATGATTTTATTTGTATAATAAAAATGCATAAACAGGGAAATAATGATGAAGATTGAACAAAAAATAAAGTCAGGAGCTGCAAATAACCTTAAAAGTCATGTTTTTAAAATGTTGATTTTTCGAAAATATTGGTGAAGTTTGACCGCATACTGTGGACAAACCATGCATTTCTCAAAATAGCCACACCATATATTTTGTGCGTATATGTCTTGCGAAACATATGCAACAAACAAAATTCTCCTATCTCATCTCTGAATAAAATGGGTAGGTTTTTCGTAGACCTACCTTCATTTCACAGTTTTTGCGAGATTCGAACTTTCAACCTCCTGTAGCACGAAAGTTTTATTACGCAAATTATTGAAACCTTTCATATTTTATTTAGTTTCTGACAAGGAACACAATGCAAAGAACCGCATTTGAATCGGACCTCAAATAACAGAGTTATTAGCCCCTAGTGACTTTTAACAAAACGCCCCCTAGCGTCAAAATGAGAAACAAAATTTATTAACATTTTACCATAAGGTACTTAGAAATGCAGTTAATAGTTCAATCAAGTATAAGAAAGCGCTATTGAATCATATATTTCTTATAAATCACAATTTGAAGCAAAAATACTGATTTACAATTATTCCTGAAAAAGATCAAACTTCAGACTGCCGTAAAATGACCAAATCAAGTCCGATCTTCAAAATCTAAACATTATTAGAAAGAACTTTTCTAAAACTAAATCTTTTGTTCATATATTGTTTATGAATTGTTTTTTAATTTTGAGCTATTTCAAGCCGAATTGATATACAATAATCCTAATATGACCTTGACCTTTACAATACATTTTTACTTTTTATATTATGTGACACTTAAGAACATAGTTTTACATTAAATGTGAAAATTTCATAGAAATTGAACTAAAAATAAAGTCAGGAGCTGCAAAAAATCTTAACAGTCATGCTTTGAAAATGTTGATTTTCGAAAATATTGGTTAAGTTTGACCGCGTACTGTGAACAAACCATGCATCTCCCGAATTCGCCACCCCATATATTTTGTGCGTATATGTCTTGCGAATCATATGCAACAAACAAAATTCTTTTATCTCAACTCCAATAAAAATGGGCACTTTTTTTGTAGACCTACCCTCATTTTCACTGTTTTTTGCGAGGTTCGAACGTTCAACCTTCCGTAGTCAAAAAGTTTTATATACGCAGATTTTTGTAACCTATCATATTTGATTAGGTTTTTGACAAGGAACACAATGCAAAAAACCACATCTGAATCGGACCTCAAATAACAGAGTTATTAGCATTTGTAAAAAAATTTCAAAGCGCCCCCTAGCGGCAAAAATAAGACAAAAATGAAAATTTTCTCAACGTTAGGATCAAGTTCACATAAATATAAGGAACTGGTAAAAATTTCATAATTGTGGCTTTTTTCTATCATGGTGATATGCCGTTCACAAAAAAGGGTTAGAAAAATAATAATAAAAACTAGAATCGCTAATGCGATATCATCGGTTTTCGCAAAAGCAATTCCATTCAGTTCACGAGTCACATGTTTCGAAAAACATATTTCTTCGTTCAATGGCTTTTTGAATACTGTTGAATACAGTGATCTTTCAAACATTTTTGTCGCAATGTTTAAGCAGACTTTTTACCAAGAAGAATACTTCTAAGTATTACCTGTCTGTAATGTAGTCGCAAACTTGAAAACTTTTTTTACAGACTTCGGGTACTGCAACATTATATGTGTGTGTTGCTTTATGAGGATGACATACGACAATTGTACTCGATAAACAACAATTGCAAACGACACACAACAGTATAAAATGACACGCGACAATGCGATATGCCACTTAACATTATAACGAACTAATGTTGCATTGAATTACTATCATTTTCATGAAATATCGCATAAATATTTTAGTGTTGTTTCAAATTGATGTCACCAAGGAACAGAATGCAAAAAATTGCATAAAAATCAGACTTTAATCATTTTAGTAATAAAGGGTGATTTCAAGCCAAGCGCCCCCTAGCAGCAAAATGAGAAACAAAATTGAGTAAAATTTTACTATTAGGTACCTAGAAATGCAGCAAATGGTTCAATGAAGCATACAAGTCGCACTAGTCGAACATTCTATTCCTTATATATCACAATTTGAAGCATAAAAACTGATTTACAATTATTCCAAAAAAGGATCAAACTTTGGACTGCCGTAATATGACCAAATCAAGTCCGATCTTCAAAACCTAAACATCACTGGAAAGGGCTATTCAAGAACTAAAACTTTTGTTTATATACTTTCAATAAAATATTTTTTGTTTTGGAGCTATTCGGATCCGAATAAAAACACAATTATCGTAATATGACCTTGACCTTTGAAATTTCATTTTAACTTTTTAATTGTGAGGCCCTTTAAAACATAACAATACATAACTTGTGAAAATATCATGAAGAATGAACTAAAAATAAAGTCAGGAGCGACAAAAAACATCTTTTCGAAATTTTAATTTTTCCTAAAATTTAGTGAAGTTTGACCGTTTCTAGAGGACAAACCATGCATTTATTAAATTCGCTACCCCATATATTTTGTGCGTATATGTCTTGCAAATCATTTGCAGCAAACAGAATTCTTCTATCTGATGTCTAACAAAAACGGATAGGTTTTTCGTACACATACCCTCATCTGCACAGTTTTTTGCGAGGTTCGAACTTTCAACCTTCCGTTGCTAGCTCAAAAATTTCAGCCACTCATACCTAGAAACTATCATATTTTATTAGGCTATCAACAAGAAACATAATGCAATAAACCGCATTTGGATCAGGCTTTAACTTTTTGAGTTATAAGTAGAAGAGTGCTTTCAAGCTAAGCGCCCCCTAGCGGCAAAATGAGAAACAAAATTGATTACAATTTTTCCATTAGGTACCTAGCAATGCAGCAAATAGTTCAATCAAGTACGCAAGTCGCACTAGTCGAACATTCTATTTCTTATATATCACAATTTGAAGCATAAAAACTGATTTACAATTATTCCAAAAAAGGATCAAACTTTGGACTGCCGTAATATGACCAAATCAAGTCCGATCTTCAAAAACTAAACATCACTGGAAAGAGCTCTTAAAGAACTAAAACTTTTGTTCATATACTTTCTATAAAATATTTTTAGATTTGGAGCTATTTTATGCCGATAAAAATAATAATAATTGGTATATGACCTTGACCTTTGCATATTATGCTTGATTTTTTTCTATGAATTTATTTCTTTAATAAAAATGCATAAACAGTGAAATAATGATGAAGATTGAACAAAAAATAAAGTCAGGAGCAGCGAAAAAGAGGAAACGTATGGATATACAATTGTTTGATAAGAGGATCAAACTTTGGACTGTGGTCATTTGATCAAATGAAGTCCGATCTTCAAAATCTAAACACCAATGAAAAGATCTCTTCACAGACTAAAACTTTTGTTCATATACATTCTATAAAATATTTTTAGATTTTGAGGTATTTTATGCCGATAAAAATAATAATAATTGGTATATGACCTTGACCGTTGCATATTATGGCCGATTTTTTTCCATGATTTTATTTGTTTTATAAAACTGCATTAACAGTGAAAAAATGATGAAGATTGAATAAAAAATAAAGTCAGGAGCTGCAAATAACATTAAAAGTCATGCTTTGAAAATGTTGACTTTTCGAAAATATTGGTAAAGTTTGACCGCATACTGTGGACAAACCATGCATTTCTCAAAATCGCTACACTATATATTTTGTGCGTATATGTCTTGCGAATCATATGCAACAAACAAAATTCTCCTATCTCATTCCTGAAAGACGTGGATAAATTTTTCGCAGACCTACCCTCATTTCACAGTTTTTTCGAGATTCGAACATTCAACCTCCTGTAGCACGAAAGTTATATATACGCAACTTTTTGAAAACTATCATATTTTATTAAGTAACTGACAAGGAACGCAATGCAAAAAACCGCATTTCAATCGGACTTCAAATAACAGAGTTATTAGCCCTTAGTCACTTTTACAAAACGCCCCCTAGCGGCAAAATTAAGACAAAAATGAAAATTTTCTCGACGTTAGGATCAAATTCAGATCCTAGGACAAAACTGGTAAAAAAATCAGAACTGTGACTGTTTCCTATCTTGTTGATATGCCGTTCACAAAAAAGAGACGGAAAAATAATAATAAAAAAAAAAAAAAAAATAAAACAGAAGAAGAACAATAGGTTTTCGCAAGCGATGCGAAAACCTAATAAAACAGAAGAAGAACAATAGGTTTTCGCACTGCGATGCGAAAACCTAAATAAAACAGAAGAAGAACAATAGGTTTTCGCAAGCGATGCGAAAACCTAAAAAAAAAACAAAAAAAAAACAGAAGAAGAACAATAGGTTTTCGCAAGCGATGCGAAAACCTAAAAATAAAACAGAAGAAGAACAATAGGTTTTCGCACTGCGAGGTGCGAAAACCTAATAATAAAAGTTTGGAGAAAGCCGTAATGACAAAGGCAATATGCTTATCGGTCCTGGTGTACACAATTGCATCCTAAAATGCACCTAATTCTCTCAAATACGCATCGCAATTCACCTTTCAACACGGGCACTATTTCCTGCGTAGGAACGTCCGGATCGTGGGTAACCAACCCAATAACCGCCTTCTTTTCTTACTTCAACTTGCTAGATTTTCGTGTACAAGCCCTTATCCGAAAAACATGAATATCTGCCATGTTTGTTGAAGGAATCATCTGAAATTTTCAGGACTTTTTGCACACCGTAGGCTACGGCAATCCTGCAAATTTCAACTTCATACGCCAACTTGCCGATTTTATATGATTTTTTTAATAATTCTTGCTTAAATATGCATGACGTCATAATCACGTGACCAAACAAATATTCCTTGCAGTATACATCACTTCACTTTTCAGTGTCTTAATCCTGAAGAAATCATAATTTTTGACTCAAAATTCATGAAACTACAGCGTTTCAATTTCGTTAAAAGTACACTTTTCGCCTTTCTGCCATAACTCAACCAATTCAACCCCGATCTTCAAAAACTTAACATCACTGGAAAGAGCTCTTGAAGAACTAAAACTTTTGTTCATATACTTTCAATGAAATATTTGTAGTTTTGGAGCTCTTTGGGGCCGAATAAAAACACAATAATCGTAATATGACCTTGACCTTTTCATTCATTTTTAAACTTTTTAATTGTGAGGCCCTTTCAAACATAACAATACATAACTTGTGAAAATATCATGAAGAATGAACTAAAAATAAAGTCAGGAGCGACAAAAAACATGTTTATGAAATTTTAATTTTTCCTAAAATTTAGTGAAGTTTGACCGTTTCTAGAGGACAAACCATGCATTTATTAATTTCGCCACCTCATATATTTTTTGCATATATGTCTTGTAAATAATTTGCAGCAAACAGAATTCTTCTATCTGATGTCTAACAAAAATGGATAGGTTTTTCGTAGACCTACCCTCATCTGCACAGTTTTTTGCGAGGTTCGAACTCTCAACCTTCCGTTACTAACTCAAACTTTTCAGTCACTCATACCTTGAATTTATCCTATTTTATTAGGCTATCAACAATGAACATAATGCAACAAACCGCATTTGAATCAGGCGTCAACTTTTTGAGTTATAAGCAAAAGAGTGATTTCAAGCAAAGCGCACCCTAGCGGCAAAATGAGAAACAAAATTGATTAAAATTTTACCATTAGGTACCTAGCAATGCAGCAAACAGTTCAATAAAGTATACAAGTCGCACTAGTCGAACTTTCTATTTCTTATATATCACAATTTTAAGCATAAAATGGTATAACAATTATTCCAAAAAAGGATCAAACTTTGGACTGCCGTAATATGACCAAATCAAGTCCGATCTTCAAAAACTAAACATTAATGAAAAGGGCTCTTAAAGATCTAAAACTTTTGTACATATACTCTCAATGAATTATTTTTAGTTTTTGAGCTACTTGGGGCCGAATAAAAACACAATAATCGTAATATGACCTTGACCTTTTCATTTATTTTTTAACTTTTTAATTGTGATCCCCTTTCAGACATAACAATACATAACTTGTGAAAATATCATGAAGAATGAACTAAAAATAAAGTCAGAAGCGATAAAAAACCTGTTTTTGAAACTTTAACTTTTCCTAAAATTTAGTGAAGTTTGACCGTTTCCAGAGGACAAACCATAACATTTCTTAAATTCGCCACCCCATATATTTTGTGCGTATATGTCTTGCAAATCATTTGCAGCAAACAGAATTCTTCTATCTGATCTCTAACAAAAATGGATAGGTTTTTCGTAGACCTACCCTCATTTGCACAGTTTTTTGAGAGGTTCGAACTTTCAACCTTCTGTAGGTCAAATACTTTCAGCGACACGTACCCTCGAAACCTATCATATTTTATTTGGCTATCAACAAGGAACAGAATGCAAAAAACCGCATTTGAATCGGACCTCAAATAAGTGAGTTATTAGCCATTAATAAATTTCATGCAAAACGCCCCCTGGCGGGAAAAGTAAGACATAAATGAAAATTTTCTCAACGTTAGGATCATTTTCAAATACGTGGTAATAACTGATAAAATTTTCATACATGTGACTTTTTTCTATCATGGTGATATGCCGTTCACAAAAAAAGGTTAGAAAAATAATAAAAAAACTAGAATCGCAATCGCGATATCATCGGTTTTCGCAAAAGCAATTCCATTAAGTTCACGAGTCGCATGATTCGAAAAACATTTCTTCTTCAATTGTTTTTTAATCTTTGAAACGTTTCTGTCGCAATGTTTAAGCAGACTTTTTACCCAAGAGAGTATTGTTGAGTATTACCTGTCAGTTATGAAATCGCGATATCATCAGTTTTCATGAAAGCAATTCCATTCAGTTCATGAGTCGCATGATTCGAAAAACATATTTCTTCGTTCAATGGCTTGTTGAATACTGTTAACAGTGATCATTCAAACATTTTTGTCGCAATGTATAATCAGACTTTTTACCAAGAAGAATACTTTTGAGTATTACCTGTCTGTTGTGTAGTTGTAAACTTGAAAACATTTTTTACGGACTTCGTGTACTGCAATGTTATATGTGTGTTTTGCTTTATGATGGAGACAAATGACAATTGTATTCGATAAACAACAATTGCAAACGACAAACAACAGTATAAAATGACACACGACAATGCAATATGCCAGTCAACACTATTACGAACAACTGTTGCATTGAATTACTATCATTTTTATGAAATATCGCATTATCTTTTTTGTGTCATTTCAAATTGATGTCACCGAAGAACAGAATGCAAAAGAAATCGTATAAAAATCAGACTTCATTTTTTTTAAATTTTTTTATAGTGATTTCAAGCTAATCGCCCCAAGCGGCAAAATGAGAACCAAAACTGATTAAAATTTTACTATTAGGTACCTAGCAATGCAGCAAATGGTTCAATCAAGTATACAAGTCGCACTAGTCAAACATTCTATCCCTTATATATCACAATTTGAAGCATAAAAACTGATTTACAATTATTCTAAAGAGGATCAAAACTTGGACTGCCGTAAAATGACCAAATCAAGTCCGATCTTCAAAAACTAAACACAAATGGAAAGGGCTATTCAAGAACTAAAACTTTTGTTCATATACTTTCAATGAAATATTTTTTGTTTTGGAGCTATTTGGAGCCGAAAAAAAACATAATAATAATTGGTATATGACCTTGACCTTTGCATATTATGCTTGATTTTTTTCTATGATTTTATTTGTTTTATAAAAATGCATAAACAGTGAAATAATGATGAAGATTGAACAAAAAATAAAGTCAGGAGCAGCAAAAAAGAGGAAACATGTGGATATTCAATTGTTTTATAAGAGGATCAAATTTTGGACTGTGGTCATTTGATCAAATGAAGTCCGATCTTCAAAACCTAAACACCAATGGAAAGATCTCTTCACAAACTAAAACTTTTGTTCATATACTTTCTATAAAATATTTTTAGATTTGGAGCTATTTTATGCCGATATAAATAATACTAATTGGTATATGACCTTGACCTTTGCATATTATGCTTGATTTTTTTTCTATGATTTTATTTGCTTTATAAAAATGCATAAACAGTGAAATAATGATGAAGATTGAACAAAAAATAAAGTCAGGAGAAGCAAAAAAGAGGAAACATATGGATATTCAATTGTTTGATAAGAGGATCAAACTTTGGACTGTGGTCATTTGATCAAATGAAGTCCGATCTTCAAAAACTAAACACCAATGGAAAGATCTCTTCACAGCCTAAAACTTTTGTTCATATACTTTCTATAAAATATTTTTAGATTTGGAGCTATTTTATGCCGATATAAATAATACTAATTGGTATATGACCTTGACCTTTGCATATTATGGGTAATTTTTTTTTCTATGGTTTTATTTTTTTTATAAAACTGCATTAACAGTGAAAAAATGATGAAGATTGAATAAAAAATAAAGTCAGGAGCTGCAAATAACCTTAAAAGTCATGCTTTTAAAATGTTGATTTTTCGAAAATATTGGTTATGTTTGACCGCGTACTGTGGACAAATCATGCATTTCTCAAAATCGCCACACCATATATTTTGTGCGTATATGTCTTGCGAATCATATGCAACAAACAAAATTCTCCTATCTCATTCCTGAAAGACGTGGATAAATTTTTCGCAGACCTACCCTCATTTTCACAGTTTTTTCGAGATTCGAACATTCAACCTCCTGTAGCACGAAAGTTATATATACGCAACTTTTTGAAAACTATCATATTTTATTAAGTAACTGACAAGGAACGCAATGCAAAAAACCGCATTTCAATCGGACTTCAAATAACAGAGTTATTCGCCCTTAGTCACTTTTACAAAACGCCCCCTAGCGGCAAAATTAAGACAAAAATGAAAATTTTCTCGACGTTAGGATCAAATTCAGATCCTAGGACAAAACTGGTAAAAAAATCAGAACTGTGACTGTTTCCTATCTTGTTGATATGCCGTTCACAAAAAAGAGACGGAAAAATAATAATAAAAAAAAAAAAAAAAAAAAAAATAAAACAGAAGAAGAACAATAGGTTTTCGCAAGCGATGCGAAAACCTAACTAGAATCGCTATTGCGATATCATCGGTTTTCGCGAAAGCACTTCTATTCAGTTCACGAGTCGCATGATCCGAAAAACATATCTTCGTTCAATGGCTTGTTGATACTGTTAACAGCGATCTTTCAAACAATTTTGTCGCAATGTTTAAACAAACTTTTTACCCAAAAGAATATTTTTGAGTATTACCTGTCAGTTATGAAGTCGCGATATCATCGGTTTTCACGAAAGCAATTCCATTCAGTTCATGAGTCGCATGATTCGATAAATATTTCTTCGTTCAATGGCTTGTTGATACTATTAACAGCGATATTTCAAATATTTTTGTCGCAATGTTTAAGCAGACTTTTTACTCAAAGGAATATTTTTGAGTATTACCTGTCTGTTATGTAGTCGCAAACTTGAAAACTTTTTTTATGGCTTTGGGGTACTGCAACGTTATATGTGTGTGTTGCTTTATGATTGCGACAAATGACAATTGTACTCGATAAACAAGAATTGCAAACGACAAACAACAGTATAAAATGACACACGACAATGCAATATGCCACTCAACACTATTACAAACTAATGTTGCATTGAATTAATATCATTTCATGAAATATCGCATTAATTTTTTAGTGTTCTTTCAAATTAATGTCACCAAGGAACAGAATGCAAAAATAAATGCATAAAAATCAGACTTATTTTAGTTATATAGAGTAATTTCAAGCCAAGGGCCCCCTAGCGGCAAAATGAGAAACAAAATTGAGTAAATATTTTCTAATAGATACCTAGCAATGCAGCAAATGGTTCAATCAAGTATACAAGTCGCACAAGTTAAACATTCTATTCCATATATATCACAATTTGAAGCATAAAAGCTAATTTTCAATTGTTCTAAAGAGAATCAAAACTTGGACTGCCGTAAAATGACCAAATCAAGTCCGATCTTTAAAAACTAAACATCACTGGAAAGGGCTATTCAAGAACTATAACTTTGGTTCATATACTTTCAATGAAATATATTTTGTTTTGGAGCTATTTGGGGCCGAATAAAAACACAATTATCGTAATATGACCTTGACCTTTGCAATTTCATTTTAACATTTTAATTGTGAGGCCCTTTCAAACATAACAATACATAACTTGTGAAAATATCATGAAGAATGAACTAAAAATAGTCAGGAGCGACATAAAACATGTTTTTGAAATTATATTTTTTTCCGAAAATTTAATGAAGTTTGACCGTTTCTAGAGGACAAACCATGCATTTCTTAAATTCGCAACCCTATATATTTGTGCGTATATGTCTTGCTAATCATTTACAGCAAACAGAATTCTTCTATCTGATGTCTAACAAAAATGGATAGGTTTTTCGTAGACCTAACCTCATCTGCACAGTTTTTTTTTGCGAGGTTCGAACTTTCAACCTTCCGTTACTAGCTCAAAAAGTTTCAGTCATTCATACACAGAAACTATCATATTTTATTAGGCTTTCAACAAGGAATATAATGCAACAAACCGCATTTGGATCAGACTTTAACTTTTTGAGTTATAAGTAAAAGAGTGCTTTCAAGCTAAGCGCCCCCTAGCGGCAAAATTAAAAAATAAAATTCATTAAAATTTTACCATTAGTACCTAGCAATGCAGCAAATAGTTCAATCAAGTATACAAGTCGCACTAGTCGAACATTCTATTTCTCATATATCACAATTTGAAGCATAAAAACTGATTTACAATTATTCCAAAAAAAGGATCAAACTTTGGACTGCCGTAAAATGACCTATTCAATTCCGATCTTCAAAACCTAAGCATCACTGGAAAGAGCTCTTGAAGAACTAAAACTATTGTTCATATACTCACAATGAAATATTTTTAGGTATGGAGCTTTTTCGGGCTGAATATAAACACAATTATCGTAATATGACCGTGACCTTTGCATTTATTTTTTAAAATTTTAATTGTGAGGCACTTTCAAACATAACAATACATAACTTGTTATAATTTCATGAAGAATGAACTAAAAATAAAGTCAGGAGCACAAAAAACATGTTTTTGAAATTTAAATTTTTCCTAAAATTTAGTGAACTTTGACCGTTTCTAGAGGACAAACCATGCATTTCTTAAATTCGCAACCCTATATATTTTGTGCGTATATGTCTTGCTAATCATTTACAGCAAACAGAATTCTTCTATCTGATGTCTAACAAAAATGGATAGGTTTTTCGTAGACCTACCCTCATCTGCACAGTTTTTTTGCGAGGTTCGAACTTTCAACCTTCCGTTACTAGCTCAAAAAGTTTTAGCCACTCATACCTAGAAACTATCATACTTTATTAGGCTATCAACAAGGAACACAATGCAACAAACCGCATATGGATCAGACTTCAACATTTTGAATTATAAGTAGAAAAGTGCTTTCATGCTATGCGCCCCCTAGCGGCAAAATGAGAAACAAAATTGATCAAAATTTTACCATTAGGTACCTAGCAATGTGGCAAATAGTTCAATTAAGTATACAAATCGCACTAGTCGACAATTCTATTTCTTATACATCACATTTTGAAGCATAAAAACTGATTTACAATTATTCCAAAAAAGGATCAAACTTTGGACTGCCGTAAATGACCAAATCAAGTCCGATCTTCAAAATCTAAACATCATTAGAAAGAACTTTTCTAAAACTAAATCTTTTGTTCATATATTGTTTATGAATTGTTTTTTGATTTTGAGCTATTTCAAGCCGAATTGATATACAATTATCCTAATATGACCTTGACCTTTACTATAATTTTTTACTTTTTATATTATGTGACACTTACGAACATAGTTTTACATTAAATGTGAAAATTTCATAGAAATTGAACTAAAAATAAAGTCAGGAGCTGCAAAACATCTTAACAGTCATGCTTTGAAAATGTTGATTTTTCGAAAATTTGGTTAAGTTTGACCGCATACTGTGGACAAACCATGCATTTCCCGAATTCGCCACCCCATATATTTTGTGCGTATATGTCTTGCAAATCATATGCAACAAACAAAATTCTTTTATCTCAATTCCAATAAAAATGGGCACTTTTTTTGTAGACCTACCCTCATTTTCACTGTTTTTTGCGAATTTCGAACTTTCAACCTTCCGTAGTCAAAAAGTTTTATATACGCAGATTTTTGAAACCTATCATATTTGATTAGGTTTTTGACAAGGAACACAATGCAAAAAACCACATCTGAATCGGACCTCAAATAACAGAGTTATTATCATTTGTTGATTTTTTTCAAAGCGCCCCTAGCGGCAAAATTAAAACGAAAATGAAAATTTTCTCAACGTTAGGATCAAATTCAGATAAATATAAGGAACTGGTAAAAATTTCATAATTGTGGCTTTTTTCTATCATGGTGATATGCCGTTCACAAAAAAGGGTTAGAAAAATAATAATAACTAGAATCGCTATTGCGATATCATCGGTTTTCGCAAAGCAATTTACCTCAGTTAATGAGTCGCATGATTCGAAAAACATATTTCTTCGTTCAATGGCTTGTTGAATACTGTTAACAGCGATCTTTCAAACATTATTGTCGCAATGTTTAAACAGACTTTTTACCCAAAAGAATATTGTTGAGTATTACCTGTCAGTTATGTAGTCGCGATATCATCAGTTTTCACGAAAGCAATTCCATTCAAGTCACGAGTCGCATGTTTCAAAAACATATTTCTTCGTTCAATGGCTTGTTGAATATTGTTAACAGTGATCTTTCAAACATTTTGTCGCAATGTTTAAGCCGACTTTTTACCAAGAAGAACACTTTTAAGTATTACCTGTCTGTTATGTAGTCGCAAACTTGAAAACCTTTTTTACGGACTTCGGGTACTGCAACATTATATGTGTGTGTTGCTTTATGATGGTGACATACGACAATTGTACTCAATAAACAAGAATTGCAAACGACAAACAACAGTTTAAAATAACACGCGACAATATAATTAATTTAACAGAATGCAAAAATACATAAAACAACCTTTATTTTTAGTGTTGTTTCAAATTGATGTCACCAAGGAACAGAATGCAAAAAAATTGCATAAAATCAGTTTTATTTTACTTATAAAGAGTGATTTCAAGCCAAGCGCCCCCAAGCGGCAAAACGAGAAACAAAATTGAGTAAATATTTTCTATTAGGTACCTAGCAATGCAGCAAATGGTTCAATCAAGTATACAAGTCGCACTAATCAAACATTCTATTCCTTATATATCAAAATTTGAGGTATAAAAACTGATTTACAATTGTTCTAAAGAGGATCAAAATTTGGGCTGCCGTAAAATGACGAAATCAAGTTCGTTCTTCAAAAACTAAACATCACTGGAAAGGGCTCTTCAAGAACTAAAATTTTTGTTCATATACTTTCAATAAAATATTTTTTGTTTTAGAGCTATTTGGAGCCGAATAATAACACAATAATCGTAATATGACCTTGACCTTTGCAATTTCATTTTAACTTTTTAATTGTGAGGTCCTTTCAAACATTTCAAATTGATGTCACCGAAGAACAGAATGCAAAAAAAATCGCATAAAAATCAGACTTCATCTTTTTTTAAATTATTAATAGTGATTTCAAGCTAATCGCCCCAAGCGGCAAAATGAGAACCAAAACTGATTAAAATTTTACTATTAGGTACCTAGCAATGCAGCAAATGGTTCAATCAAGTATACAAGTCGCACTAGTCAAACATTCTATCCCTTATATATCACAATTTGAAGCATAAAAACTGATTTACAATTATTCTAAAGAGGATCTAACCTTGGACTGCCGTAAAATGACCAAATCAAGTCCGATCTTCAAAAACTAAACACAAATGGAAAGAGCTATTCAAGAACTAAAACTTTTGTTCATATACTTTCAATGAAATATTTTTTGTTTTGGAGCTATTTGGAGCCGAAAAAAAACATAATAATAATTGGTATATGACCTTGACCTTTGCATATTATGCTTGATTTTTTTTCTATGATTTTATTTGTTTTATAAAAATGCATAAACAGTGAAATAATGATGAAGATTGAACAAAACAAAAAAAGGAGAAACATATGGATATACAATTGTTTGATAAGAGGATCAAACTTTGGACTGTGGTCATTTGATCAAATGAAGTCCGATCTTCGAAAACTAAACATTAATGGAAAGACCTTTTCACCGACTAAAACTTTTGTTCATATACTTTCTATAAAATATTTTTAGATTTGGAGCTATTTTATGCCGATAAAAATAATAATAATTAGTATATGACCTTGACCTTTGCATATTATGCTTGATTTTTTTCTATGAATTTATTTGTTTTATAAAAATGCATAAACAGTGAAATAATAATGAAGATTGAACAAAAAATAAAGTCAGGAGCAGCAAAAAAGAGGAAACATATGGATATACAATTGTTTGATAAGAGGATCCAACTTTGGACTGTGGTCATTTGATCAAATGAAGTCCGATCTTCAAAAACTAAACACCAATGGAAAGACCTCTTCACAGACTAAAACTTTTGTTCATATACTTTCTATAAAATATTTTTAGATTTGGAGCTATTTTATGCCGATATAACTAATAATTATTGGTATATGACCTTGACCTTTGCATATTATGCTTGAATTTTTTTCTATGATTTTATTTGTTTTATAAAAATGCATAAACAGTGAAATAATGATGAAGATTGAACAAAAATTAAAGTCAGGAGCTGCAAATAACCGTAAAAGTCATGCTTTGAAAATGTTGATTTTTCGAAAATATTGGTTAAGTTTGACCGCATACTGTGGACAAACCATACATTTCTCAAAATCGCCACACCATATATTTTGTGCGTATATGTCTTGCAAATCATATGCCACTAGCAAAATTGTCCTATCTCATCTCTGAAAAAAATGGGGACTTTTTTCGTAGACCTACCTTTATTTCATCGTTTTTTTCGAGATTTGAACTTTAAACCTCCTGTAGCACGAAAGTTTTATATACGCAAATAATTTAAACGTATCATATTTTATTAAGTTTCTGACAAGGAACACAATGCAAAAAACCTTTAAGGCCAAAAAAATTCCCTTTTTTTAAAAGGAAAAAAGACAAAAATGAAAATTTTCTCAACGTTAGGATCAAATTCATATCTTAGGACAAAAGTGGTAAAAAAATCAGAAATGTGAATTTTTTCTATCATGGTGATATGCCGTTCACAAAAAAAGGTTAGAAAGATAATAATAAAAATAAAAATAAAAAAAAAAATAAAACAGAAGAAGAACAATAGGTTTTCGCAAGCGATGCGAAAACCTAAAAACTAGAATCGCAATCGCGATATCATCGGTTTTCGCAACAGCAATTAAATTCAGTTCACGAGTCGCATGATTCGAAAAACATTTCTTCGTTCAATTGCTTGTTGATACTGTTAACAGTGATCTTTCAAACGTTTCTGTCGCAATGTTTAAGAAGACTTTTTACCCAAGAGAGTATTGTTGAGTATTACCTGTCAGTTATGAAATCGCGATATCATCAGTTTTCATGAAAGCAATTCCATTCAGTTCATGAGTCGTATGATTCGAAAAACATATTTCTTCGTTCAATGGCTTGTTGAATACTGTAAACAGTGATCTTTCAAACATTTTTGTCGCAATGTATAATCAGACTTTTTACCAAGAAGAATACTTTGAGTATTACCTGTCTGTTATGTAGTCGTAAACTTGAAAACTTTTTTTACGGACTTCGGGTACTGCAATGTTATATGTGTGTTTTGCTTTATGATGGAGACAAATGACAATTGTATTCGATAAACAACAATTGCAAACGACAAACAACAGTATAAAATGACACACGACAATGCAATATGCCACTCAACACTATTACGAAGAACTGTTGCATTGAATTACTTTCATTTTCATGAAATATCGCATTATCTTTTTTTAATCATTTCAAATTGATGTCACCGAAAAAAAAAATTTTTTAATTATTAATAGTGATTTCAAGCTAATCGCCCCCAAGCGGCAAAATGAGAACCAAAACTGATTAAAATTTTACTATTAGGTACCTAGCAATGCAGCAAATGGTTCAATCAAGTATACAAGTCGCACTAGTCAAACATTCTATTCCTTATATATCACAATTTGAAGCATAAACACTGATTTACAATTGTTCTAAATAGGATCAAAACTTGGACTGCCGTAAAATGACCAAATCAAGTCCGATCTTCAAAACCTTAACATCACTGGAAAGGGCTCTTTAAGAAATAAAACTTTTGTTAATATACTTTCAATGAAATATTTTTTGTTTTGGAGCTATTTGGAGCCAAATAAAAACACAATAATCGTAATATGCCCTTGAACTTTGCAATTTCTTTTTAACTTTTTAATTGTGAGGTCCTTTCAGACATAACAATACATAACTTGTGAAAGTATCATGAAGAATGAACAAAAAATAAAGTCAGGAGCGACAAAAACATGTTTTAGAAATTTTAATTTTTCCTAAAATGTAGTAAAGTTTGACCATTTCTAGAGGACACACCATGCATTTCTTAAATTCGCCACCCCATTTATTTTGTGCGTTTATGTCTTGCAAATCATTTGCAGCAAACAGAATTCTTCTATCTGATCTCTAACAAAAATGGATAGGTTTTTCGTAGACCTACCCTCATCTGCACAGTTTTTTGCGAGGTTCGAACTTTCAACCTTCCGTTAGTAGCTCAAAAAGTTTAAGCCACTCATCCACTCATACCTAGAAACTATCATACTTTATTAGGCTATCAACAAGGAACACAATGCAACAAACCGCATATGGATCAGACTTCAACATTTTGAATTATAAGTAAAAAAGTGCTTTCATGCTATGCGCCCCCTAGCGGCAAAATGAGAAACAAAATTGATTAAAATTTTACCATTAGGTACCTAGCAATGCGGCAAATAGTTCAATTAAGTATACAAATCGCACTAGTCGAACATTCTATACATCACATTTTGAAGCATAAAAACTGATTTACAATTATTCGAAAAAGGATCAAACTTTGGACTGCCGTAAAATGACCAAATCAAGTCCGATCTTCAAAATCTAAACATCATTAGAAAGAACTTTTTCTAATACTAAATCTTTTGTTCATATATTGTTTATGAATTGTTTTTTGATTTTGAGCTATTTCAAGCCGAATTGATATACAATTATCCTAATATGACCTTGACCTTTACAATACATTTTTACGTTTTATATTATGTGACACTTAAGAACATAGTTTTACATTAAATGTGAAAATTTCATAGAAATTGAACTAAAAATAAAGTCAGGAGCTGCAAAAAATCTTAACAGTCATGCTTTGAAAATGTTGATTTTTCGAAAATTTGGTTAAGTTTGACCGCGTACTGTGGACAAACCATGCATTTCCCGAATTCGCCACCCCATATATTTTGTGCGTATATGTCTTGCAAATCATATGCAACAAACAAAATTCTTTTATCTCAATTCCAATAAAAATGGGCACTTTTTTTGTAGACCTACCCTCATTTTCACTGTTTTTTGCGAAGTTCGAACATTCAACCTTCCGTAGTCAAAACGTTTTATATACGCAAATTTTTTTAAGCCTATCATATTTGATTAGGATTTTGACAAGGAACACAATGCAAAAAACCACATCTGAATCGGACCTCAAATAACAGAGTTATTAGCATTTGTTGATTTTTTTCAAAGCGCCCCCTAGCGGCAAAAATAAGACAAAAATGAAAATTTTCTCAACGTTAGGATCAAGTTCAGATAAATATAAGGAACTGGTAAAAATTTCATAATTGTGGCTTTTTTCTATCATGGTGATATGCCGTTCACAAAAAAGGGTTAGAAAAATAATAATAACTAGAATCGCAATCAGAATTGCGATATCATCGGTTTTCGCAATTCAATCACATTTTTAAACAATAGAAATTGAAATGTATCATATTTGATTAGGCTTATGACAAGCAACACAACGCAAAAAAACCGTAATTGAATCAGACCTCAAATAACAGAGTTATTAGCCTCTAGTGACATTTACAAAACATACAAATGAAGTTTCAAGTCATTCAAACTTATAGTGACAAAGTTATGCTTCGGACAAGAAATTCTATCAAAGGGAAATAACTAAAAAAGTGCACAAGGTAGAGTTATGGTTCTTATGCACTGCACTTTGCGTCATTGAAAGGAACATACATGTGAAGTTTCAAGTCATTCAAATTTATTGTGACAAAGTTACCCTCAGGACAAGAAATTCTATCAAAGGGGAATAACTCAAAAAGTGCACAAGGTACAGTTATGAATCTTGCGCACTGCACTCCTTGTCATTGCAAGGAACATACATATGAAGTTTCAAGTCATTCAAACTTATGATGACAAAGTTATGCTCCGGACAAAAAATACTATCAAAGGGGAATAACACAAAAAGTGCACAAGGAAGAGTTATGGTTCATGCGCACACACCGCGTCACTGCAAGGAACATACATATGAAGTTTCAAGTCATTCAAACTTATGGTGACAAAGTTATGCTTTGGGACAAGATATTTATTAATGGAAATAATCATAAAAAAGTGCACAAGGAAGAGTTATGGTTCTTACGCACTGCACATTGCGTCAGTAAGGAACATACATATGCAAGTTTCAGGTCATTCAAAAGTTTATTGTGACAAAGTTATGCTCCGGAACAGAAATTGTATCAAAGGGGGGAATAACTCAAAAAGGGCAGATGGTAGAGTTATGGTTCTAGCGCACTGCATCCGTATCATTGCAGGAAATAATATGAGTTTCAAGTCATTCAAACTTTTGGTGACAAAGTTATGCTCATAATTGTGGCTTTTTTCCATCTGGTTCCCGTTCAAAAAAAAGGGTTAGAAAAATAATAATCTAGAACCCCAAAAGCGGATTTTTTTTCTTTTAATTTGGACTGTAAATTTTTACAAGAAAACAATTGAAAAACTTTAAATTGAAATTTTTTTTAAAGAAAATTTTTCTTTTTTTAAAAAAAAAAAATTTTGCACCCTTAAAAAATTTTTCCAAAAATTTTAAAAAATTTTTAAAATTTAAGAAAATTTGGGGATAAAAAAACAATTCGGTATTAAAAAAATTACCTTTTTAATTTTTAAATTTATTTAAATTTTTTTTTACTTTTTTTAAAAAAAAAGAAAAACTAAAAAAAAAGAAGTTAAAAAAAATGGGGCCCCCCCAAAAAAAAAACAACATATGGATTTCAAATTTTTTATAAAAGACAAATTATGTGGCAATAAAATAAGGATTTAAAAAAAAAAAATGGAAACCTCTTCCAAAACAAAATTTGTTTTCAAAATTTTTTAAAAATTTTTTGTTTGGAAGTATTTATTTAAAAAAAAAAAAAGGAAATTGCTTTGCTAAACTTATTTTTTCATATTTTTTTTTTTA
>CM037782.1:25749532-25799070 GCA_021229015.1 Solen grandis | reverse complement strand
GCATCCCGGTGTCCTTTTTCAAAAATTTGAAAAGTCCGGGTTTTAAAAGCGAAATTCCCAAAATTCGAAAACCCCGTAAAATTTTTTAAAACTTATAAAACGGGGCCCCCTTTGGGGATAAAAAGGATATTTGGGGGGGTAATTTTGGGCTCGGGCCTTTAAAAATTTTTTGAAAAAAAATTGACTTACGGACGTCATTAATTTAAATGATTTCTAATTTAACAAATTTTTTTTATATTTGAAATTTTCCGAAGGGGAAAGAAAATTTAATGCCCATGTTCGACCCGGAAAATTTTTTTTTTTTTTTGATTTTCAGAAGCCCATGGGCGTCATAAACGTCAATTTTTTTTTTACTAAAAAAATTTTACCCCGGGCCCAAACCATTTTTTAAAGGGGCCCATTTTTTTCAAATTTTACAGAATGGTATTTTTTAAATTCTTTTTGGATTTTCCGGGTCCGGTTTTTTTTTAAAAAGAAAAAACCCGGCCCAAGGGGGAATTTAAAAATTGAACCCCAAAAAACGTCAATTTTTTTTTAAAAAATTATAAAAAATTCCTATTTGGATAAAAGTTGAAAAATTTTTTTTAGTTTTGATTTTGGGGGTTTAAAAATTATTTTTAAAAAAAACTCATTTTCTCACGGGGCGTCATTTTTTTTTTATATTATTCTTTTTTTTTTCCCAACTAAACGCTTATTTTTTAAAATTTCAAAATCCAGGACGAGGAAAAAATTTTTTTTTGGTTTTAGGGACGTGAGGGGAAAATTTTTTTTTCAACCCCCAGGCCCATATTAGATTCTCAAAAATTAAACATTTTTTTAAAATTTTTTGGGAAAAAAAAAGTGAATAAAATTTCGTTTTCCCAAAAAAAAAGTTTATTTTAAAAAATTTTCCAAACCAATTTATAAGGAAAAAAATTTAAAGAAAAGAACTAATTTTTCTGAAATTGCTTTTTCTTATTTAACAGCAAACTAAAAAAAGGGAAAAAATTTTTTCCCCCTTTCGTATAAAATTTAAAATTTTTTTAAAATTTTAAGGTCCAAATTTTTTTGAAATTAATTATTAAAAAAAATTTTGGAAAAAAAGATATTTCCCCCAAACGGGGTCATAAAAAAATGGAAAAGGCCGCGCAGGGGGGCAAACCAAAGGGTTAAATACTTGCGCAAAGAAAAAAAAAAAAAAAAAAAAAAAAAAAAAAAAAAATTTAAAATTTGGGGGTATTTCTTGGGGTTTTTTTTTTTTTTTTTTGGGGTTTTTGGGTTTTTTTTTCGAATGTTGACTGTTTTTTCCCAAAAAAAGATTGAAGTTAATACATGAAAAAAGGGGGAAAAAACAAAAAAAAGTTTTTGCAAAAATTTGTGCTAGCGAGCAGTTTGCGCCTTGAAAAAAAAACACCCCGCCCCACATTTTGGGGGTCTAAAAAAAATGCATTGTTTTGCTAAAAGATTTTCCCCCTTGCATAGTTTTTTTGGGTGGGAAATTTTCCTTTCAAAATTCACCATAGTTTTTTAAAAAATTTAGGGAAAATTTTGGGGAAAACTACGGAAAAACCAAAAAAGCCCCCAAAAAAAGGGGGAAAAAAAGATTAATTCCCTTTTTCCCCCTGTCCCCAAAGGGGGTTTTCACTTTCAAAAAATTCAATACTTCTTCCTAATTTTTGGGAAAATTTTTTAAAAAGGTTTCAACTGAGCTGGAGTGATGAAAAATTTTTGTGTGATGAAAGTTTTTTAAAATTACATTTGAACAGTTTCATTTTTTTTTCTGTCATATGACATAGTTAAATTTTTTTATGAAAAAAAAGGCAAGATATGGGGGAAAAATTTTTTTTAAAAAATTTACAGAATGTGTTCTTTTGTGCTAAATTTTTTTTAAAAAAAAGAGGGGAAAAGGGGAAAAACAATTTTTGGGGGGATTAAAATTATGTCATCTTCTATATATACTATAAAAGCAGAAAAATTGGGGGGGAAAAAACCCCCCTTCCGGTTTTTAAAAAAAAGGGGCAAATTATTATTATTCTTTTTTTCTTCCAACTAAACGCTTTTTTTTTTATGTTGAAATGCCCTGGCGAGAAAATTTTTTGGGTTTGTCACGTGGGGAAAAATTTTGATTTCAAGATTTTCACCCCCTATGGTCATATGGTCACAGCAAAAAATAGTGAAAAATGGTGTTCGCGCTCTACACCCTTTTTTTATGGTCGGTTTTCTTAAATTTTTACGTGGAATTTTTAATAAAAGGGGGTTTGCTTTCCCTTCGCTAACCAATTTTTCCCAAAGACCAATTTTGGGGGCAAAAAAAGGGGTTCGAAAAGGCCCGAAAAATTTTTTTAAGGTTTAAAAAAGGGTTCGGGATGAGTAGAAAGTTAAAAATTCCAGTTTCAGTTCGGCAGAATTTTCAAATTTGGTCGGGGCGTCTTAACGTCATGTGCTTCTAGGAATTTAAATTTTCATTTTGGGAAATATTTCGACATGATCCGTTGTTAGGAAATGAAAATTTCAAAAATATGACTTTTAAATAGCGTTTTTGAAAAAAAGAAATTTCAGCCCTTGGGTCCATGATGTCCGAAAAATAGTAAAAATGGTTTGTTCGCGTCAAAAGCCTCATTTATGGTCGGATTTTCTTAAATTTTCACGATGGTCTTTTGAATAAAAGGTTTTGGCAATTTCCCCCCCTCCAAAATTTCCAAAAACCCCAAGTTGTGGCTGAAATAAGACGAAATAGGGCCGAAAATTTCATTATAGGTAAAAGAGCTTAGGTGAGATAGAAATTTGGAAAAATTACCAGTTTCCCGTTCTGCAAAAATTTAAATAATTTTCAGCTGAGTCTATGGTCATGTGAGTCTGGGGATACTTTTAAATTTTTTTTTTTTTGAGAAAAGATTTGACATGATGCCAGTTTTCAAATAAAAAAAATTTTGAGTTTGCAGAAAAATAGCGTTTTTAAATAAAAAAATTTCAGCCCCTTTTTAGTCCATGGCCAAGTAAAAATAGTAAAAAATGGTGTTTGCGTCTAAGCCGTCATTTAGGCGGATTTATTCAAATTTTACAGTGGTTTTCTTTAAAAAACTAAGGTGTCATATCCTGTCACCAACCGAAATTTCCCGAAAGCCCGAATTCTGTGGCGAAGAAAACGAAAAATAGGACCAAAAAATTTTTTTTTGGATGAAAGGAGTTCAGGAAAGATAAAAAATTTTATATTTCCCCGTTTGCAGTTCTGCAGAATTTTTTAAATTTTTTGAGTGTGCGTCATATGACGTCATGTGACGTCATAGGCTACTTCTTTAAATTTTTTTTAAGGGGAATGATTTTGACGTTTCCCGTGTTCAAAAAAATAAAAATTTTTAGAGTTCGACAGTAAGCTCGCTTTTGGGAAAAAGAAAATTTTAGCACCCTTGACGCATGTGCTAAAGCTAAAAAAAGTCCTACGAAAAAAAAAAAAAGGTAAAGGGTGGGAAAAATTTAAAAATTATTCTTTTAAAGGAAAATTTAAACTTAATATTTTTTATTTTTGAGAAATCCTTCCCTTTTGTATCAAGAATGAAATCATTATTATTCTTTTTTCTTCCCAACTAAAGCTTATTTTTTATGTTGCAATAGTCCAGGCGATGAAATTTTTTGGGGATTAGCACGTGAGGAAATTTTGTTTCAATGATTTTCGCACCCCCATGACGTCATATGACTCACATAAAAAAAGTGAAAAGTGGTTTCCCTTTCAGCCGTCATTTTGGTCGGGTTTTTTTCAAATTTTCACAGAGGTACATCTTTAATCAAAGGTTTATCCCCCTTCGCTAACCAATTCCGAAAAAAAAAGTTCTGTGGGGAAAAAGATTCGAAATAGGCCGAAAATTTTTTAAGGGTTAAAGAGCTTCAGGTGAGATAGGAAATTAAACTTACACGTTTTCAGTTTTGCAGAATTTCTAATATATTTTGAGTGGTTTTCGTCATAGAAAATCATGTGCTTCATAGGCATATTCAATTTTATTTGGGGAAAGATTTCGACATGATCCGTTTTGGTAATGAAAATTTAGAGATATACATAAGTAGCGTTTTTGAACAAAAGCACTTTTGACCCTATGCGAAAGATTCACAGCTAAAAAAGTAAAAATGGGTTCGCGCTCTTTTCAGGGCCCTTTTTGGTCGGATTTTCTTAAATTTTCACAGATGGTACTTTTAAATCAAAGGGGGCAATCCGTGCTAACCAAAATTCCCCAAAACCGAAGTTTTTTTGGCAAAAGATTCGAAAAAAGGCCAAAAAATTTATTATAGGATAAAAAAGTTCAGGATGAATAGAAAGTTGAAATTTACCAGTTTGCAGTTCTGCAAAATTTTTAAAAAAAAAATTTTCCGTGCGTCAAAGACTCTTGACGTCATGGTTTTTCTTTTAATTTTATTTTGGGTAAGTTTTTGACATGATCCCCTTTTTTCAGAAAAATAAAAATTTCAGGTTTGCAGTAAAGTATTGCTTTTAAAAAAAGCATCTTCCCCCCTTGGTCACATGAGCCCCAGCTAAAAATAGTGAAAAAAAGGTGTTTGCGCTCTACACCCGTCATTTAGGGTCGGTTTACCAAATTTTACAATGGTACTCTTAAAAAATAGGGTCTATCTTCAGAAAACCCAAATTCAAAGCCGAATTCGTGGCTGAATAAGATTCAAAAATTGGCCCAAAAATTTATTTTAGGATAAAAGAGTTGGCGAAGAAAGTGATATTCACATTTTGAGTTTCAGAATTTCTAATATATTTTAGCGTGACGTCAAATACGTCATGGGGACGTTAGGCATATTTTTTTAAATTTCATTTTAAGGGGAATGTTTTGACAATGCCAGTTTTTTCAGAAAAGAAAATTTCAGAGTTACAAAGTAGGTTTTTGGTTTTTGAACAAAAGAATTTTCAGCCCCCAGACGTCATGTACATCAAAGCTAAAAAAGTCCTACGAAAAAAAAAAAAGAGAAAGGGGTAGAGAATTTTTAATATATTCCTTTGAAGGGAATTAATTTTAAAATATTTTTAATTTTGCAAAAAGTCCTATCATTGAAACAACGAAAATCATTTTTATTATTATTATTTTTTCTTTTTTCCAACAAACCTTTTTTTTTATGTTCAAAAGTCCTGGGGGCGATAAATTTTTTTGGGCTTATTATCAGTGAGGAAATTTTTTTTAAAGATTTTAGCCCCCTAGGTCAATGAGTCACAGCTAAAAAAAATAAAAAAAAGGTTTTTTTGCGCTCTAAGCCGCATTAATGGTGGGATTTTTTTCAAATTTTTACGTTTTGGGACATCTTAAAACTGGGGGTTACTTCTGTAGTTTCCCGAAATTCCAAAAACCAAAGTTTGTGGCTGAAAAAAGATTCGAACTGGACCGAAAATTTCATTTTGGATTTAAAAGCTTCGGGTGAGATAAAAATTGAAATTACACATTGCGTTTGAGAATTTTTTTTAACTATTTGAGTCGTGACGCAAATGTCGAAAAGTGGGGGTCATAAGCTCTCTTAATTTTCTTTTAGGGAAAAGATTTCGCATGATGCAGTTTTTCAGAAAAGAAAATTTAGGTTATGACAGTAAAGTATGGCTTTTGAAAAAAAGCATTTCAGCCCCTATGAGCCCCGGACGTGAGTAAAAAAATGAAACAGGGTTTGCGCTCTACAGCCCCCGTTTTTGGTCGGATTTTTCAAATTTTACAGATGGTCCCCCTTAAAAAAAGGTGTGAATATTTTTCCCCTAACTTAATTCCGAAAAAACCAAGTATTGGTTTGAACAAATTCGAACATAGGACCTTTTAAATAAAAATCAAGTTTGCAGTCTTCCCCGACGTTTTAAAAACATCATGTTGAAAGACTTATAATTTTACTTTCAAAATTTCGGAAAAATTTAAAAATTTTTTAGCATAAAATTTTGAAATTCCCAGGGGAACATTACATGAAACTTCTTTCCCCGCTTTTCATTAACCGCTTGAAAAAATTTTTACGAATGAACTGTTTTATTATTTTTCTTTTTTTCTTCCAAATAAACGTTATTTTTTTTTTTGAAAACCCCTGGCGTGAAAATTTTTTTATTTATTATAGTGAGGAAAATTTTTTTTCTATGATTTTATATGCCTAGAGTCATTGACGTCACATTTTAAATTGCACAAAAATTTGTACGGGTTTTTCCCTTTTTGTGAACCATTTTTATCAAATTTTCCAGATTTTATTTAAGTTCTAGTTTTTCATCCCGGTCCTTTTTCAAAATTCGAAAAGTCCTGGTTCTATAGCGAACTAAGTTGAACCGGCGAAAATTTTTTTTGTTTTTAAACTTCCTTTTTAAGAAGAAAGTTGATATTTATAGTATTAGGGTTTGAAGTTTTAAAATTTTTGAAAATAAATTTCTTTTTGACGTCCCTGACGTCATTTTTTTTAATGTATTTCTAATATTAAAAAATATTTCTATAGTTAAAAATTTTCGAAGGGCAAGAAAAATTAAGACCCAGCTTCCAATGCTAAAATTTTTTATTTCTGTGATTTTAAAATTCCTATGACGTCTAGAGTCACATTTAAATATGAAACAAAATTTGTACATGCCGAGCCATTATTAAATGGCCGATTTTCGGGAAAATTTTTTCCGAAGGGTTTTTAATTTTTAAATTTATTTGATCCCGGGTCCTTTTTAAAATTAAAAAAACCCAAGGTTTATAGCGTTTCCCAAAATTCAAAAACCAAAAGGCGAAAATTTTTTAAAATGCTTTAAAATCGTCCTATTTGAGATAAATGTTGAAATTTTTTTATTAGAGGTTTGGGTGTTTAAAAAAAATTTTGGAAAATAAACGTCATAGGACGCACGTGACGCTTTTTTCATTTTATTATTCTTTTTTTTTCCCAACTAAAGTTATTTTTATGTTGCATAGCCTAGGCGATAAAATTTTTAGGGTTTTTTACAGTGATGAAATTTTGATTTAAATGATTTTGACCCTTGGTCACATGCGCACAGCTAAAAAAAAGTAAAAAAATGGGGTTTGCGTCTACGCCGTCATTTATGGTGGTTTTCTTCAAATTTTTAAATGGTACATTTTTAACAAAGGGGCTACCGTCAGCAAACCAAATTCCAAAAACCCCAATTCTGGTGAAAAAGATTCGAAAAGGACCGAAAAAATTTTTTTTAAAAAAGGTTAGGGGGGGATAGAAAGTTAAAACTTCAAGTTTGGTTCTGAAAATTTCTCAAAAATTTTGAGGGGGGTGACGTCATTGACGTCATGAACCCCCAAAGCAATTTTAATTTTTTTTTAGGGAATGTTTTTTGGAATGGCCAGTTTTCAGAAAAAAGAAAAATTTAGGTTAAAAAAAGGAACGTATGCGTTTTGAACAAAAGCTTTTCGACCCATACGTATGTGACGCCCAAAGAAAAAAAAGGGAAAAAAAGGGGTTGCGCTTACAGCCGTCATTTATGGTCGGATTTTCTTCAAATTTTCACAGTGGTACATCTTAAATCAAAGGTGGAATTTCCTGTCAGCAAACCGAAATTCCCGGGAAAGACCGAAGTTCTGTGGCTGAAAAAAAGATTCGAACATAGGACCGAAAATTTTCATTTTTGGATAAAAGAGCTTCAGGATGAGAGGAAAGTTGAAACTTACACAGTTTGCATTTCTGCAGAATTTTAAAAAAAATTTTGAGTCGTGACGTCTATGAAGTATGTGACGTATAAGCATATTTTTAATTTTCATATTTGGGCAATATTTCGACATGATGCCGTTGTTCGAATAATGAAAATTTCAGAGTTATGAAAGCAAGTATGCGCTTTTGAAGAAAAGCATTTCAGCCCCTATGAGTCACTGAGTCACAGCAAAAAATAGTGAAAAATGGTGTTTACGCTCTCAGCCGTCATTTAGGGGTCGGATTTTTTTAAAAATTTTCACAGATGGTACATTTTGAAACTCAGGTGTGCAATCCTGCAACAAACCCAAAATTCCCAAAGACCGAAGTTCTGTGGCTAAAATAGTTCGAACTGGGACGAAAATTTCATTTTAGGATTAAAGAGCTTCAGGATGAGATAGAAAGTTGAAACTTACCAGTTTGCAGTTCTGCAAAATTTTACATATATCTTGAGTCTTGCGTCATTGCGCCCGGGCCGCCTCCCCTTTTTTTTAATTTTATATTTGGGAAAATTGTTTTTTACATGATCCCAAATTTTTCAGAATAACGAAAATTTCAGAGTTATACAGTTAAAAAAAAAATGCCTTTTGAACAAAAAAAATTTTTTTGCCACTATGAGTCGTGTGACGGGGGAGCTAAAAAAAGTGAAAAATGGTTTTTTACGCTCTACAGCCGCTATTTTGGTCGGATTTTCTTCAAATTTTCACAGAGGGGGCATCTTGAAAATTTGGTGTGAAATCCTGTCAGCTAATCGAAAAAATTCCCCAAAGACCGAAATTTTTTGCTGAAATAAAATTTTTAACTAGGGGGCCCAAAATTTCATTTTGGATTAGGGGGGTTTTTGGATGAAAAAGGAAAAATTTAAACTTAAAACCGTTTGCAGTTTTGCGGGGGGGGGGGGGAATTTTTTTCATATGTTTAGAGTTAAAAATATCATATGGGGGTCATGTGACGTCCGACTAAACTTGTTCTTATCTTTTCACTAAAAATTTGGAATATAATGTCAATTTTCAGCAAAGGGGAAAAAAAAAATAAAAACCAAGGGTTAGTTCATTTTATGGGGAAATTTATCTCCTGCTTTTTTTATTAACACAGCTTGCAAAAAAGTCCTTTCTTTTGTTTTTCACGAAGGGGAACTAGTTATTATTTTTTTCTTTTTTTCTTCCAAAAATAAACGCTTTTTTTTTAAAAGTTGCAAAAACTCCTAGGATTTTTAAATTTTTTTGACTTTTTTGTCACTTTTTGGAAATTTTTGGGGTTTCTATGTTTTTAAAAATTTTTCCTATGACGCCCCTTTGACGTAAAATTTTTAAAATTTTCTAAAAAAATTTGAAAGCGGTTACAGCCATTGTTTTTTTAAACCATTTTCATAAAAATTTTAAGATTTTGTATATTAAGTTCTAGTTTTTTCACCCCGGTTTTTCCGTTTTTCAAAATTCGAAAAGTCCATGGTTCTTTTACCCCAACCCCAAATTTTTAAACCCAAAGGGTTTTGAAAAAATTTTTTTGCTTTTTAAAATCTGTCCTATTTAAAATAGAAATTTTATATTTAGTCGGGATTGGGGCTCTAAAAGTTCTAAACATTTTTTTGAAAAAAAAAAGTCATAGGGGCGTCCCCCAAAAGCCCCTTTTTATGATAATTTTATTTCTAATATTAAAAAAAAAAAAATTTTTTTATTTTTAATTGTCAAAAAGGAATAAAAAAATTTAAAACCCCAGGGGTTAAAAAGCTAAAAAATTTGATTTCTATGATTTTTTATGCCTATGACGTCATAGGGGCGCACGGGGGAAAAAAATTTCAACAAAAGTTTGTACGGGGGCTACACCCATTGTTTTTAAACCCCATTTTTTTTTAAATTTTTCCCGCGAATGTGTTTTTTTTAATTCTAGTTGTGCATCCCGGTGCCCTTTTTTTTTAAAATTCGAAAAGCCCAAAGGGTTTCTATAGCGTTTCCCAAAATTCAAACCCCAAGGGGCGTAAATTTTCAAATTCTTAAAAAAACGGTCCTTTGGGGATAGAAAAATGATTTTGGGGGGCAGTTTTATAGGTCTCTGGGAGTTTTTAAAAATTTTTTTGAAAAAAAAATGTCATATGACTTTTACGTGCGCCATTATATGTAATAAAAATTTTTAATTTAACAAGATTATTTCTATATCTTGAAATTTTCAAAAGGGAAGGGGAAAATTTTGGCCCCCATGTTTCCCCGTTTTCTAAAATTTGGTTTTTAAAGATTTTTTGAACCCTTTGGGGCTTTTTTTGGGGCCCTCAAAATTTGAAAGGGGCTACAAAAGTTTTTACACGGCCCCAACCATTATTAATGGGCCGATTTTCATCAAATTTTCACAGAAGTGTATATTAAGTTCAGTTTTGATTCTTTATCCGTTTTTAAAAATTTTGAAAAGTCCATGGTTCTAAAAGGGGAATCCAAAATTCAAAAACCAATTCGAAAATTTTTTAAAAAGCTTTAAAAATCGGCCCCTTTTTTAGATAAAAAAGTGAAAAAATTTTTTGTATTTTTGGGTTTTTAAAGTCTTAAAAATTTTTTTGAAAAAAAAAGTCATATGACGTCCGTGACGCATTATATGATGGGGGTTTTTTTTAAAATTTTAAACCCCAAAGTTTTTCTATATTTTTGGGAAATTTCAAAGGGGGGAATGAAAATTTTTTTACAAATGATTCAGGGCGAAATTTCAAATTCCCCAAGATTTCAAAAGGGGCCAGGGGCGTCATATAAAAGTCACATTTAAAGGGGCTACGAAGTTTTTTACACGGTCCAGGGGAAAATTTTTAGGGGCCCCGATTTTCATCAAATTTTCCAGAATGTTTATATTAGTTCTTTTTGTGTTTACCGGTTTTTGGTTTTTTTAAATTTTTAAAAAACCAAAAAAAATTTTTGGGGGGGCCCAAAGATTCGAAAAAAGGACGTAAATTTTTTTAAAAGGGTTTTTAAAAAAAAGGGCCTATTTGAGATAAAAAATTAAAAAATTTTTCATTTTTGTGGGGCTCGGGGTGTTTAAAAATTTAAAAGTGAAAAAAAACTTTTATAGGGGCGTCACGTGCGTCATTTTTTATTATTAAAAATTTTTTCTTTTTCCCCAAAATAAAAGGGGTTTTTTTAATTGTTGCAAAAATCCTTGAACGATGAAATTTTTTATGGGGGTTTTTGTCAGTGAGGGAAAAAATTTTAAAATTTAATGATTGACCCCCCACCTATGACGTCACCCCGACGTCACGTTTTAAAAAAGTGAAAAAAGGGGTTTTCCCTTACTGCCCCCATTAATGGTTGGATTTTCTTCCCCAAATTTTTTTCAGATGGTACATCTTTTAAAATAAAAGGGTACATAAAACCCGTCAAAAAACCGAAAAAATTTCCAAAAAAACCCAAAATTTTGTGGTGAAATAGATTCGAACATTTTGGGCCGGGGAAAATTTTTTTTAGGTTTAAAAGGTTCAGGATGAGATTTTAAAAAATTTAAAAAATTTCCAGTATTTTAGTTCTGCAGAAAATTTTAACATATTTTGAGTCGTGGAAAATCATTGACGTTTTTGGGGGGTTTAAAAAACTTTTAACTTAATTTTCCCCTTTTAAAACAAAAATTTCGACATGATGCCAGTTTTTTAGAATAATGAAAAAATTTAGAGGTTTTGGGGAGTAATGTATGCGCTTTTGAACAAAAAAAATCTTCAGGGGCCGTATTTTCGTCATGTACGTTAGGGCTAAAAAAAATGAAAAATGGTGTTTTCCCCCCTTCAGCCGCCCCTTTTTGGTCCCCAAATTTTTTTCAAATTTTTTAAAATGGGGGTATCTTGAAACTTTTAAATGTGTATATCCTTTTTAACAACCCGAAATTCCGAAAGACCCCCAAGTTCTGTGGCTTTAAAAAAAATTCGGAAAAAAGGACCGGGGAAAAATTTATTTTAGAATTAAAGAGCTTCAGGAGGGATAGAAAGGGGAAACTTACACAGTTTGCAAAATTTTGCAGAATTTCTACCCCAAAATTTTGAGCATGGGGTATATGACGTCATGTGGCGTCATTAAAAATTTTTTCTTAATTTTCATTTTAGGGGAAAAATTTCGGGGATGTTTTCCCGTTGTTCAGAAAAAAAGAAAAAAATTTAGAGTTTGAAAAGGGAAAAAATTTTTTGAACCAAAAAAAATCTTCAGCACCCTATGACGTCACATGAAGTCACGCAAAAAATAGTGAAAAATGGTTTTTTGCGCTCTTTCCCCCCGTCATTTATGGTCAGATTTTTTTTAAAAAATTTTCCCAAAAGATGGTCCCTTTTTTATTTTTGGTGTGCTTTTAACCGGTCAGCAAAACCAAATTCCAAAAAGGGGTAAAATTCTGTGGCTAAAAAAAGGTTGAACATAGAACCAAAAATTTTTTTTTTTGGTTTTAAAAGCTTGAGGTTTTGGGGGTAGAAGGTTGAACCTTACACAGTTTGCAGTTCTGCAGAATTTCTACTATATCGGGGGTTTTTTCCCCTCATAGACGTTTTGTGACGTCATAAGCATTTTTTTTTTTTTATTTTAATTTTTTTTTTCCCCTTTTTTTTCAAGGGGTTTTGACATGAGGGGCCGTTGTTAGAAAAGAAAATTTCGAGTTATGATAGAAAAATTTTTTCCCTTTTAAAAAAAAAACATTTTTTGCCCTATGAGTCATGTGACGTCAGAGCAAAAATAGTTAAAAATGGTGTTCACGCTCTACAGCCCCTTTTTTGGGGCGGATTTTCTTAAATTTTCACAGTGGTCATCTTAAATTTTTAATGTGCATTCCTGTCAGCTAACCGAAATTTCGAAAGACCAAAGTTGGGGGTGAAATAAATTGGGGAAATTGGATCGAAAATTTCTTTTGGGAAAATTTTGAGAGCTTCGGGGTGAGATAGAAAGTTAAAAAATTAAAAAGTTTGCAGTTCTGCAGAATTTTTTTCTTGTTTAGGTTAGGGGCGTCAAAGGGGCGTCATGTGACGTCCAGACTAATATTAGTTCTTCTCATTTGCCAAAAATTTGGAATTTAATTTCAAAATTTTTAGCCCCGGGGAAATTAAAATTTTTTTCCGAGGTGGTCATTACAAGGGGAATTCTATTCCTGCTTTTTGCATTAACCCCCGCTTGGGGGAAAGTCCTATCCCCTTTGTTTTCACGAAAAACATTAGTTATTATTATTTAATTTTTTTTTTTTCTTTTTTTCTTCCTTTTAAACGCTTATTTTTCTAGGTTTGGGAAAAAACATAGGCGATGATGGCTTATTAGTCACGTGAGGAAATTTTGATTTCTATGATTTTCAAAAAGGGTTTTTTACGTCATATTTTGTCACAATTGAAAAAAAGGGGACAAAAAAATTTAAAATGTCCGAGCCATTTTTAAGGGGTGATTTTCATCCAAAATTTTACAGAAAAGGGGATATTAAAATTTTAGGGGTTCCGGTGGGCCCTTTTTTAAAAATTTGAAAAAACCAAGGTTCTTAGCGATTCCCCAAATTCGAAACCCCAAAGGCGGGAAAAATTTTAAATTTCTTTTAAAAATCGGTCCTATTTGAGATTTTAAAGTGATATTTGGTCAGTATATAGGGGGTCTTTGGGGGCTTAAAACCAAAATTTTTTTTTAAAAAAACGTCAAAAAATGTCACGGGCGTCATTATATGATAATGTAAAATTTTAATATTAACAAGAGTATTTCTATATTTTTGGGGAAAAGTCGAAAAAGGGAATGAAAAAATTAAAAACAAATGATTCAGAACTGAAAATTTGATTTCTGTTTACCATAAGCCCCTGGGCATAGACGTTTTCGTTTGAAATTGACTACGAAAAATTTTTTTCACGGTCCAGAGCCATTATTAATGGGCCGTTTTCATCAAATTTTTTCAGAATGTGTATATTTTAAGTTCTAGTTGTGCATCCAGGTGTCCTTTTTTCAAAATTTTAAAAATTTTCCAAGGTTTATTTTCGATTCCCCAAATTCGAAACCCCAAAGGCGTAATTTTCAAATTTTATTTTAAAACCCCGGTTTATTTGAGGGGAGAAAATTTTTATTTGGTCAGTATATAGGTCTCTGGGAGTCTTAAACTTTTGTGAAAATAAATGTCATTAAAGGGGGTTTTCGTGGGGGCATTAATGATAATGAAATTTTAATTCTAACAAGATTATTTTATATGTTGAAAAATTTTGAAGGGGGAAAGAAAAAATTTTAAGGGGACATGCTTCAGATGCTGAAATTTTTTTTTCAATGATTATCAGAAGCCCCTTAAAATCTATGACGGCACATTTGAAATTGAAATTTTACAAAATTTTTTTCACGGTCCAAAAAACCTTTAAAAAGGGGCCCATTTTCATCAAATTTTCACAGAATGTGTATATTAAGTTTTCGTTGGTTTTAAACTCGGGGGCCTTTTTTTTAAAAAAACGAAAAAAACCTTTTGGGTTTATAGCGAATTCAAGATTTTAAACCAAGGGGGGGGGAAATTTTTTTTAAAGCTTATAAAAAAGGTCCCCTTTTTGATAGAAAAGTGAAAAAATTGTTTGTATATAGGTTCTAAAAATCTTAAACTTTTGTTGAAAGGGGAAAAGTAATAGAAAATTACGTGAAGTCATTATTATTATTGTATTTCTAAAAATTTAAAAAAAAGTATTTTATTTTTTTTAAAAATTTTTGAGGGCAATGAAAAAATTTTAAGACAAAAAATTCAGGGGGCTGAAATTTCGATATCCCCGATTTTTCCCCAAACCTATGCGTCATAAACGTTCAAAAATTTTAAATTGATACGAAAGTTTTTTTTACGATCCAGAGCCATTATTAATTGGGCCCCCTTTTTTAACATATTTTTTCAAAATGTGTATATTTTTGTTTTTTTTTTTGTATTCCCCGGGTCCGTTTTCAAAATTCGAAAAAACCAAGCATCTAGGGGGGATCCAAAATTCGAACCAAGGGGGTGAATTTTTTAAAAGCTTATAAAAACTGTCCCCTTTCGATAGAAAGTTGAAATTTTGTAGTTTTTTTTGGTCCTTTTGGGTGTCTTAACAATTATGTGAAAAAAAACGTTTTTATTTTGGTCACGTGACTTCATTTTTAATTTATTTATTATTATTATTCTTTTTTTTTCCTTACTAACGATTATTTTTCTATGGGGTTCAAAAAAACCTTTTGGGCGATAAATTTTTATGGCTTATTTTTCACGTGAGGAAAAAATTTTTTTTTTATTTTTTAATGTCTATGACGTACAATTACCCCATGCTACCAAAAAATTTTTTCGCAGGTTAAAAACCATTTTTTATGAACCCCTTTTTTTCAAAAAATTTTACGAAAATGTTTTTTTAAGTTCTAGTTGTGCATCCCGGTGTCCCCTTTTTTAAAACTCGAAAAAACCCCAAGGTTTTTTAGCGATTCCCAATTCCCAAAACCAAGGCGTAAATTTTTTAAAAAACCCCTTTAAAATTTTGGGCCTTTTTGGGGGTATTTGGTTGATATTTGGTCAGTATATAGGGCTCTGTGGGGGCTTAAGATTTTTTTTTAAAAGGGGGCTTTTGACGTCATTTTGACGTCTTTACATAAAAAAGTTTTTCTAATTTAACAAAAATTTTTTCTATGTTAAAAATTTTGAATGGCAATGGAAAATTAAAAGAATTTTGTTTTTAGATGCTAAAAAATTTGATTTCAATGATTAACATAGGTTATGAGTCATGGGGGCGTCACAATTAAAATTTGGGCTCTAAAAATTTGTACACCTTTTCCAAAAACCATTTTTTAGGGGGGCCTTTTTTATCAAATTTTCCAGAATATGAAAATTGGGTTTTTTTGTGTATCCCGTGTCCGTTTTTAAAGTTTTGGGGGAAAAGACAACGTCAAAAATCCATTCAAGCTTTAAAATCTTACCCCGATGAGTAGGAACTGATATTTAGAAAAGCTTTTGAAAAAAAGGTAAAAAGGCCCGTCGCTCAAGTTTGAAAAAATGTCGCGAAAGCCCCATCTTTTGTCAGAACAAAAAAACATCAAAATTAAAATTTTATTTTTCTTTTTTTTTTCCCTAAAAAAAAAGCTTATTTTTCTAGGGGCTTTTCTCCTAGGACAAAGAAATTTTTTATACTTATTAGTCACGTGAGGAATTTTTTTTTCCCCAAGATTTTCATATGCCAAAAGACGTCATTTTAAAAATTTTCCTTTGGGAAAAATGAAAAAAAATTTTTTCGCATCTACACCCCTTTTTTGGGGAAAACCATTTTAAAACAAATTTTCCAGAATGGGGGATTTTTAATTTTTGTTGGGGGATGCCGGTGTCCTTTTTTTTTAATTTTTTAAAAAACCCTGGTTTTATAGCGAACCCCAAATTCAAAAACCAAAAGGCGAAAATTTTTTAAAAAGCTTATAGATTTTTGTCCTATTTAAGATAAAAAATTTATTTTTTATCAGTATATAGGTCTCTAAAAGGGGTTTTAAAATTTTGTGAAAAAATGCATATGACGTCACGGGGGCGTCTTATATGATAATGTTTTCTAATTTTTTAAAAGAAAATTTTTATTTGTTGAAATTTTCAAAGGGGGAATGAAAAAAAAATGCACATGCTTTTAAAAGCTGTAATTTGATTTTTTTTGATTTTCTTTCTCTTTTTACGTCATATGACGTCACACGTGAAAAAAACTACCAAGGGGTTTTAAAACGGGGCCCGAGCCATTATTTATGAACCGTTTTTTAAAATTTTACAGAATTTTTTATATTAAGTTCTAGTTGTGCATCCCCCGGTTTTTCCTTTCTCAAAAAATTGAAATTTTTCCCAAAGGGTTTATAGCGAAAAACCAAAAAATTTGAAAAAACCCAAGGGGGTAAATTTTTTTAAAAGTTTTAAAAAAAGTCCTTTTGAGATGGGGAAAGTTGATTTTTTTGGGCAGTATGTAGGTCTCTCGGAGTCTGGGGAAAAATTTTTTGAAAAAATTTCATATTTGACTTTTCGTGACGTCTTTTTTTGGGAAAAAAATTTTTTTCTTTAAAAATTAAAAAAAATTTTTTCTATATGTTGAAATGGGGGGGAAGGGGATTTTAAAAAATTTAAAAAAAAATATGTTTCCCGATATAATTTTTTTTTCAAAAAATTTTTTTTAAGCATATGACGCATATGGGGGTCCACTTTTTTATTCCCCCAAAAAATTTTTACGGGTTACAGCCATTTACATATGAAAAGATGTTCATCAAATTTTCACGAATGTGTATATTAAGAAAATAGTTGTGCATCCCGGGTTTCCCTTTTTTTAAAAAATTTTTTAAAAGGGGTGGTTCTATTGAGGGGAACCAAGATTGACCGAGGTCGTTTTTAATTTTTTAAAAGCTTTATAAATCGGTCCCATATGAGATAGGGTATTGATATTTGAACATTGTGTTGGATTATGGATGACTGAACGAAAATTTTTGAAAAAGGAAAAATCATGTGGGGGAAATGGGGTCAATAATGAAAATCATTTTAATAATTTACAAGGGGAAAATTTTTTTATGTTTTTAAAAGGTTTTCCTGGGAAAAGGGAAAATTTTATGGGGAATTTTTTTTTCCAAAAATCCATATTTTTAATTCTACAGTTTTCTTTGCCCCCGAGTCATTTTTACGTTACCTTGGGGCCGATGCTAAAAAAATTTTTCGCGGGGTACAGCCATTTTTTTTGGGGAAAAATTTTCATTTTAAAAAATTTAAGAAAAAGGGTTTTTTTGGTTTTTTGTTGAGCATCCCCCGGGTCCCCTTTTTCCAAATTAAAAAATGAAAAAGGTTTTTTTTGGGGGATCCCCATTCGAACCCCTTTGGGGTCAAATTTTAAAAAAGTATAAAAACGTTTCCAGTGAGTTAGAAAAAATAAAAATTTTGGGAAAAAAATAAGTCTCCAAGAGTGCTTTACATTTTTGAAGGATGAAAATCATTTGGGGGTCATTTTCGTCATAATAAAAGGCAAAAAATTTTTTTTTTTGGAATAAGCGGGGGAAATTTTAATATGTTTTTAATTTTTCCCGGCCCCCGAATCTTTTGGGGGGGTTTTTTCTTTAGAAATGCTTTAAAATGCAAAGTAAAATTATATTAAAATTTGGCGTTAATCAACAGATTTGGGCCCCCAGGAGAAAAAAAAATTTTGGGTTTTTCGCCATTTTTTTTTTGGGCCCCTTTTTTTGCAAAAATTTAAAGATTTTTATGTAAGCTTGTTGTGTATCCCGGGGTATTTTTACAAATTCGAAAAGTGAAAAGGCAATGGTTGTATGGCGAATCCAAAAATTTTGAAAAAATTGACGTCAAATTTAAAAAAAATTTTTAAAAAAAACCCCTTTTGAGATTTTTTTTGAAAGTTGATATTTGGAAAAAATTTTAGTCTTTAAAACTTATTTATATTTTGTGAAGATTAACGTTTTTTGGGGCGTATAATGTCAAAAAGAATTTTAAATTTTATCTAGCTTTAATTTCTTATGTTGAAAAATTTCAAGGAGCATAAAAAAAAATTCTTGTATTTTTAAAAGATACTTTTATTTCATTTCTTTGGGGTTTTTTTTGCCTATGTGTTAAATAAATCGAATAAAAAAAATTTCAGTTTTTTTGCAATTTCCTCCAATTTTTAAAATTTATTTTTCAAAGTCATTTAAGTTAGGGCCCCTAAAAAAGAATTTAAAAAAGGAAAAGCAATTTCATATCCTCTTACTGTTTTTGTTTTTAAAAATATTTGACAAATTTTGTAAAAAAGTCCTATCTTTTGTATCAACGAATGAAATTTTTGTTTTTTTTATTCTTATTTTTTTTTCTTCCTATTGTATTTGTGTTAATTTCGGTATGTTGCCGAGGGCCCCCGAAAAAAGGGAAAATTTTTTTGGGGGTTAAATTTTCCCAAAAATAAAACTTTCAAAAGCAATGAATTTTATTCATTTTTCGTCCCCAAACGGGGGGGTTTGACGTCGGTGAAAAAGTTTGTTCCCCGGGTTTTACAGCCAAATTTTTTAGGGGGCCCATTTTCATAAAAATTTAAAGAATGTGTTTTTTGGCTCTTTTGTGCTTTTCCCGGTTTCCTTTTTTTTAAAATTCGAAAAGTCCATGGTTCTAAAGCGAAAAAAAATTCGAACCAAGGTCAAAAATTTTTAAAGCTTTTAAAATCTGTTTTATGTGGGGTAAAAAATTGAAAATTTAGTAAAATTTTTTTTGGTCTCTAGAAGTTTTAAAATTTTGTGAAAAAAGGGGCATATGACACCCGTGAGGGGCATTATATGAAAAAGTTTTTTTTTTGATTAACAAGGGTATTTCTTTATGTTGAATTGTCAAGGGCAATGAAAATTTAAGGCATAGTTTAAAAAATGCTGAAATTTTAAAATTTTATGTTTTTTATAGCCATGACGTCATATGACGTCACATTGAAATATGAACAAAAGTTTGTACGCGGTCTCACCCCTTTTTGAACCGTTTTCTCAAATTTCACAGAAAGGGTTATTAAGTTCTGTTGTGCTCTGGTGTCCTTTTTTTAAAATTCGAAAAGTCCATGGTTCTATAGCGAATTAAAAAAATTTAACCCCGGTCGTAAATTTTTTAAAGCTTATAAAATCGGTCCTATTGAGATAGAAAAGTGTATTTGGTCAGTATATGGTCTCTGGGATCTTAAACATTTTGTAAAATAAACTCATAGACGTCCGTGACGTCATTCATGTAATGTTTTTTAAATTTTAAAAGAGTATTTTTATAGTTGAAATTTCGAAGGGAATGAAAATTTGTGACACATGTTTTAGACGCTGGAATTTCGATTTAAAAAATTTTCAAAACCTTTGCGTCTTGAGCACATTTGAAATTGATACGAAGTTTCAGGGGCCAGAGCCATTATCATGGCCGATTTTTATAAAAAATTTTACAAATGTGTTTTACGTTTTTTTGTGTTACCGGTGTGTTTTTAAAAAAATTTGAAAAGTCAAGCATCTAGGGGATCAAAGATTCGAACCAAGGACGTCAAATTTTTTAAAGCTTATAAAACTGTCCTTTTGAGATAGAAAGTTGAAATTTTGTCAGTTAGGGTCTCTGGGTGTCTAACAATTATTGAAAATAAACGTATATGAGTCACTGAGTCATTTTTTTATTTATTATTCTTTTCTTTTCCTAACTAAAAAGCTTATTTTAAAAATGTTGCAATAGCCTAGGACGATAAATTTTTACGGGTTTTTTCCGGGGAGGAAATTTTGTTTTTAATGTTATCAGCACCCCATGACCCGGGGAATAAAAAAAGTGAAAAATGATGTTGCGCTCTACAGCCGTCATTTATGGTTTGGTTGTCTTCAAATTTTCACAGATGGTAATCTTGAAAAAAAAAAGGGTGCATATCCTGTCACTAACCCGAAATTCCGAAAGACCGAAGTTCTGTGGCTTAAATAAGAGTCGAACATAGGACCGAAAATTTCATTTTAGGATTAAAGAGCTTCAGGTGAGATAGAAAGTTGAAACTTACACGTTTGCAGTTCTGCAGAATTTTAAAATATTTTGAGTCGTGACGTCATATGACGTTATGTGAGTCATAAGCATACTTTTTAATTTTTATTTTTGGGCAATGATTTCGAATGATGCCAGTTGTTCAGAATAATGAATATTTCAGAGTTATGACATTAAAGTATGCGCTTTTAAACAAAAGCATCTTCAGCACCCTATGGAACCAATTTTTATCAAATTTCACAGAATGTGTATGTTAGGCTCTTGTTGTGCATCCCTGTGTCCGTTTTTCAAAATTCGAAAAGTCCAAGCATCTATGGCGAATCCAATATTCGAACCAAGGTCGTAAATTTTAAAATGCTTATAAAATCTGTCCTATTTAAGATAGAAAGTTGATATTTAGTCAGTATATAGGTCTCTAGAAGTTTTAAACATTTTGTGAAAATAAATGTCATATGACGTCACGTGACGTCATTATATGATAATGTATTTACAATATTAACAAGAATATTTCTATATGTTGAAATTGTCGAAAGGCAATGAAAATTTAATGACACATGCTTCAAAGGCGGAAATTTTGATTTCTATGATTTTCATATGCCTATGACGTCATATGACGTCACACTTGAAATATGCAAGAAAAGTTTGTACGCGGTCTACAGCCATTGTTTATGAACCGATTTTCATCAAATTTTCACAGAATGTGTATATTAAGTTCTAGTTGTGCATCTCGGTGTCCGTTTTTCAAAATTCGAAAAGTCCATGGTTCTATAGCGAATTCAAGATTCGAACCAAGGTCGTAAATTTTTAAATGCTTATAAAATCGGATTTATTTGAGATAGAAAAATGATATTTGGTCAGTATATAGGTCTCTGGGAGTCTTAAACATTTTGTGAAAATAAACGTCACATGACGTCACTTGACGTCATTATATGATAATGTATTTCTAATATTAATAAGAGTATTTCTATATGTCGGAAATCGTCGAAGGGCAATGAAAATTTAATGACAGATAAATCAGACGCTGAAATTTCGATTTCAATGATTTTCAGATTGTCTACGAAAGTTTGTACACGGTCCAGAGCCATTATTAATGGGCCGATTTTTATCAAATATTCACAGAATGTGTATATTACGTTTTTATTGTGTATACCGGTGTCCGTTTTTCAAAATTCGAAAAGTCCAAGCATCTATGGCGGATCCAATATTCGAACCAAGGACGTAAATTTCTAATGCTTATAAAAACTGTCCTATTTGAGATAGAAAGTTGAAATTTTGTCAGTTAGTAGGTCTCTAGGTGTCTAACTAATTATGTGAAAATAAACGTCATATGACGTCACGTGACGTCATTTTTTATTATTATTATTCTTTCTTCTTCCAACTAAACGCTTATTTTAATATGTTGCAATAGTCCTAGGACCATGAAATTTTTATGGGTTATTAGTCACGTGAGGAAATTTTGATTTCAATGATTGTCAGCAGCCTATGACGTCACATGACGTCACAGCTAAAATAGTGAAAAATGGTGTTTGCGCTCTACAGCCGTCATTTATGTCGGATTTTCTTCAAATTTTCACAGATGGTACATCTTGAAACTAAGGTGTACATATCCTGTCAGCTAACCGAAATTCCGAAAGACCGAAGTTCTGTGGCTGAAATAAGATTCGACATAGGACCGAAATTTCATTTTAGGATTAAGAGCTTCAGGATGAGATAGAAAGTTGAAACTTACACAGTGTGCAGTTCTGCAGAATTTCTACATATATTTTGATCCTGACGTCATATGACGTCATAAGCATACTTCTTAATTTTTATTTTAGGGCAATGATTTCGACTGATGCCAGTTGTTCAGAATAATGAAATTTCAGAGTTATGACAGTAAAGTATGCGCTTTTTAACAAAAAGCATCTTCAGCATCCTATGTCGTCATATGACGTCACAGCTAAAAATAGTGAAAAATGGTGTTCACGCTCTACAGCCGCTATTTATGGTCGGATTTTCTTGTAATTTTCACAGATGGTACATCTTGAAACTAAGGTGTGCATATCCTGTCAGCTAACCTTAATTCCGAAAGACCGAAGTTTGTGGCTGAAATAAGATTCTAACATAGGACCAAAAATTTCATTTTAGGATAAAAGAGCTTCAGGATGAGATAGAAAGTTGAAACTTACACAGTTTGCAGTTCTGCAGAATTTCTATACATATTTTTAGTCGTGACGTCATATGACGTCATGTGACGTCATAAGCATACTTTTTAATTTTCATTTTTCGGCAATGATTTCGACATGATGCCAGTTGTTCAGAATAATGAAGATTTTAGAGTTATGACTGTAAAGTATGCGTTTTTGAACAAAAGCATCTTCGCACCCTATGTACGCTCATATGACGTTACAGCTAAAAATAGTGAACAATGGTGTTCGCGCTCTACTGCCGTCATTTATGGTCGGATTTCTTGTAATTTTCACAGATGGTACATCTTGAAAACTAAGGTGTGGCATATCCTGTCAGCTAATCGAATTTCCGAAAGACCGAAGTTCTGTGACTGAAATAAGATTCGAACATAGGACCAAAAATTTCATTTTAGGATAAAAGAGCTTCAGGATGAGATAGAAAGTTGAAACTTACACAGTTTGCAGTTCTGCAGAATTTCTATACATATTTTGAGTCGTGACGTCATATGACGTCATGTGACGCCATATGCATACTTCTTAATTTTCATTTTTGGGCAATGATTTCGACATGATGCCAGTTGTTCAGAATAATGAAGATTTTAGAGTTATGACTGTAAAGTATGCGTTTTTGAACAAAAGCATCTTCAGCACCCTATGACGTCATGTGACGTCAGAGCTTGAAATATTGAACAATGGTGTTCGCGCTCTACTGCCGTCATTTATGGTCGGATTTTCTTGTAATTTTCACAGATGGTACAACTTGAAACTAAGGTGTACATATCCTGCCAGCTTACCGAAATTCCGAAAAACCGAAAGTTCTGTGGCTGAAGTAATATTCGAACATAGGACCAAAAATTTCATTTTAGGATTGAAGAGCTTCAGGATGAGAAAGAAAGTTGAAACTTGCACAGTTTGCAGTTCTGCATTATTTCTACAAATATTGTGAATCGTGACGTCAGAGGACGTCATAAGCATACCACTTATTTTTAATTTGGGAATGATTTCGACATGATGCCAATTGTTCAGAAATTGAAAATTTCAGAGTTATTGCAGTAAAGTATGCGCTTTTAAGCAACAGCATTTTCAACACCCTTATGACGTCACGTGACGTCAGAGCTAAAAAATAGTGAAAAATGGTTGTTCGCGCTCTACAGCCGCCATTTATGATCAGATTTTCTTCAAATTTTTACAGATGGTACATCTTGAAACTAAGGTGTGAATTTTTTTGTCAGCTAACCTTAATTCCGAAAAACCGAAGTATTGTGGCTGAAGTAAGATTCGAACATAGGACCAAAAATTTCATTTTAGGGCTAAAGAACTTCGGGATGAGATAGAAAGTTGAAACTTACACAGTTACATTTAAATGCAGAATTTCTACATATATTTTGAGTTCGTGACGTCTATGCGTCATAAGAAATTCTACTTACTACTACTACTTATTTTTTTTTCTTCGTAACTAAACGCTTATTTATAATTATAATGTCAATTAATCACCATGAACATGAAATACTACCAGAGGTGATACATCACATGAAACTTCTATCTCCTGCTTTTTGCATTAACACAGGTTACAGAAAGTCCTATCATTCGTTAAGACGAATGACATCTAGTTAGTATTATTATTATTCTTTTTTTCTTCTAACTAAACGCTTATTTTTTCTATGTTGCAATATCCTAGGCCGATGAAATTTTTATGGCTTATTAGTCTCGTGAGGAAATTTTGATTTCTATGATTTTCATTTCTCTATGACGTCATATGACGTCACATTTGAAATATGCTACAAAAGTTTGTACGCGGCCTACAGCCATTGTTTGTCAACCGATTTTCATCATATTTTCACAGATTGTGTATATTTAGGTTTAGTTGTGCATCCCGGTGTCCGTTTTTCAATATTCGAAAAGTCCATGGTTCTTATAGCGAATCCAAGATTCGAACCAGGTCGTAAATTTTTAAATGCTTATAAAATCTGTCCTATTTAAAATAGAAAGTTGATATTTAGTCAGTTTATAGGTCTCGAGAAGTTTTAAACATTTTGTGAAAATAAATGTCATATGACGTCACGTGACGTCATTATATGATAATGTATTTCTAATATTAACAAGAATATTTATATATGTTGAAATTGTCGAAGGGCAATGAAAACTTAATGACACATGCTTCAAAAGCTGAAATTTTGATTTCTATGATTTTCATATGCCTATGACGTCATATGACGTCACACGTGAAATAAGCTACAAAAGATTGTACGCCGTCCAGAGCCAATATTAATGAACCGATTTTCATCAAATTTTCACAGAATGTGTTTTATTAAGTTCTAGTTGTGCATCCCTGTGTCTGTTTCTCAAAATTCGAAATTGCCAAGGTTCTATAGCGAATCCAAGATTCGAACCAAGGTCGTAAATTTTCAAATGCTTATAAAATCAGTCCTTTTTGAGATAGAAAGTTGATATTTGGTCAGTATGTAGGTCTCTCGGAGTCTTAAAAATATTTTGAAAATTTGCATCATATGACGTCACGTGACGTCATTATATGAAAATTATTACTAAATTAAAAAGATTATTTCTATATGTTGAATGGTCGAAGAGTAATAAGAATTTAATGGCATATGTTTCAGACAATATATTTTCTATTTCAATATTTTTTATAAGCATTTGACGTCATATGTCGTCACACTTAACATATTCTACAAAAGTTTGTACGCGGTCTACAGCCATTACTTATGAACCGATCTCCATCAAATTTTCACAGAATGTGTATATTAAGATCTAGTTGTTCATCCCGCTATCAGTTTTTCAAATTCTAAAGACCATGGTTCTATGGAGAATCCAAGATTCGAACCGGGGTCGTTAATTTTCAAATGCTTATAAAATCGGTCCCAATGAGATGGAAAGTTGATATTTGAACATTATGTAGGTTTATAGATGACTGAACGTTTTTGTGAGATGACGTCATTACATGAAAATCTATTTCTAATATTTACAAGAAAATTTTCTATATGTTAAAATGGTCATGGAAATGGAAAATTATATGACATTTTGCTTCAAACGTTGATATTTTTAATTCTACAATTTTCATATGCCTATGACGTCATATGACGTTACACCTGCATATGCTGCAAAAGTTTGTACGCGGTCTACAGCCATTGTTTATGAACCGATTTTCATAAAAATTCACAGAAAGTGTATATTAGGTTATAGTTGAGCATCCTTGTGTCCGTTCTTCCAAATCAAAAATGCAAAGGTTTTATGGCGGATCCAATATTCGAACCATTGACGTCAAATTTTAAATACGTATAAATCGTTTCCAGATGAGTTAGAAATCTAATATTTGGAAAGAAAATAAGCTCCAAGAGTGCTTAACATTCTATGAAGATAAAACGTCATTTAAAGTATATGACGTCATAAGGTCAAAAATTATTTCTGATTATTACGCATAAATTAATATGTTGTTAACTTCCCAGGACCATGAAATCTTATGGTATATACTTTAGAAATGCTTTAGATTGCAATGTAATTCATATTAATTTGACGTTATATCACATCAGTTTTGAGTCAGGACAAAAAGGTTTTACGCGGTGTAAAAGCCATTATTTTTGGACCAATTTTCAGCAAATTTCAAAGAATGTATATGTAACGCTTTAGTTGTGTATCTCGGGTCCTGTTTTACAAATTCGAAAAGACAAAAGCAATGGTTCTATGGTGAACCCAAAGTTTCGAAACATTGACGTCAAATTTCAAAAACATATAAAATCGCTTCGAGATGATTTAGAAAGTTGATATTGGACTGAATATTAGTCTTTAAGATTATTTATATTCTGTGAGGATTAACGTTATTTGACGTCAAAAGGGTCAAAAGAATGTTAATATATTACGTGTTTATTTCTATATGTTGCAAAGTTGCAAGGAGCAGAAAATTACTTGTTTATATTTAAGATACTTAATATTTCATTTCATTGATTTTTCTTATGCCTATGATGTCATGTGACATCAAACTTGACGTTGTCTACACACACTTGTACGCGGTCTACACCCATTATTACAGGATGGAATTCGAATTGTAAGCGTTTTAAAAAATTTGATTTGTAACATAGATTATAAAAATAGTCCAAGCTAAATAAATCGATATAAAAAAATGATTTTCAGTTACTTTTGCCATTTCCTCCAGTTAAACGGTTTATTTTTCAAAGTTCATTTAAGTAAAGGCCATACAAAAGCAAGTTAAAGGCTGCAATTAATATCCTCTTCTTTTTTGCTTTTAAGTATTTGACAAATGTAGCAGAAAGTCCTATCATTCGTATTTAACGAATGAAATTAGTTTTTATTCTTTTTTCTTCCTTTGTATTTGTGTTAATTTCGATATGGGTTTCCAATGGCCCCGAACAATGAAACTTTTGAGCTTTCGAATGCAATGAAATTTTATATTACTATGACGTCATATAACGTCAGATTTGAAGTCAGGTGAAAAAGTTTGTACGCGGTCTACAGCCATTATTTCTGGGTCGATTTTTCATCAAAATTTCAAAGAATGTGTATGTTAGGCTGTAGTTGTGCATTCCCGGTGTCCGTTTTTCCAAATTCGAAAAGGGAATGGTTTTATGGCGAATCCAAGATTCGAACTAATGACGTCAAAATTTTAAATGCGTATAAAATCGTTACAGTGAGCTAGAAAGATGATATTTGGACAGAATATAAGTCTCTAGTTTTATTTATATTCCAGAAGATGAAATGTCGTATGACGTCATATGACGTCATGAGTTGAAAAGTAATTTCTAACTTTTACATGTAAATTTTTATATGTTGAAAACATCTGAGCTCCTAGAAAATTTAATAGCATATGCTTTAGATAGAACATTTTGCATTTCAATAAGTTTTATTTGACTACGGGCGTGTTTTGACGTCAAATTTGACGTCGTTCTAAAAATGTTTGTACGCGGTCTATCGCCATTATTTCTGGGCCGATTTTCATCAAAATTTCACAGAATATGTATGTTAGGCTCTAGTTGTGCCCTTTCCCGGGGTCCGTTTTTCCAAATTCGAAAAGGCAAAGGTTTTATTGCGAATCCAAGATTCGAACCATTGACGTCAAATTTCAATGGTATAAATCGCTTACAGATGAGATAGAAAGGTGATATTTGGACAGAAAAATAAGATTCTAAGTTTTCTTTATATTTTCAGAAGATGAATGTCGTAGGACATCATATGCGTCATGAGTTGAAAAGTAATTCTAAATTTTACATGTAATTTTTTATATGTTGAAAACATCCGTGTACTTGAAAATTTAAAAGCATATGCTGCAGTAGAACATTATGCATTTCAATAAGTTTTTTTTTACTATGACTTGTTTTGACGTCAAAATTGACGTCGTCTAAAAATGTTTGTACGCGGTCTACAGCCATTATTTCTGGGCCGATTTTCATCAAAATTTCACAGACTATGTATGTTAGGGTTAAGTTGTGCATTCCCGGGGTTCGTTTTTCCAAATTCACAAAGACAAAGGTTTATGGCGAAACCAAAATTCGAACATTGACGTCAAAATTTCAAAATACGTATAAAATCACTTTCAGATAAGTTAGAAAGCTGAAAATTTGGACAGTATATAAGTCTCCTAGTGGGCTTTACATTCTGTGAGATGATTGTCATTTGACGTTATATGACGTCATAATGTCAAAAAGAATTTGTGATATCTAAGCTTTAATTTTAGTATGTTGTAAAGTTCCCAAGACCATGGAAATTTAATGGCATAAAATCGGATATGTCCTTTTGAATGCATATATTTCATATTCATTTGGCGTCATATAACATAAGGTTTGACGTAGGACAAAGGTTTTACACGGTCTACAGCCATTATTTCTGGACGATTTTCACCAAAATTTTACAGAATTTATATGTTACGCTCTAGTTGTTTATCGCTGTGTCAGTTTTCCATATTTGAAAAGGAAATAGTTCTTTGGCGAATCCAAGATTCGAACCATTGACGTCAAATTTCAAATGCGTATAAAATCGCCTCCAAGTGAATTAAAAAGCTGATATTTGGACTGAATATTAGTCTCTAAGACCATTTTCTTTTTTGTGAAGACGAGCGTCATTTGCGTCATATGAGTCTGAATGTCTAAATGAATTTTAAAAAGTTGATAATTTATTTTTTTTTAATACCTCCAGCGACGTCACGATCACGTGTATTGCTACACTGTAATTAAGCATTTTCGAAAAAATGTGCTAGATTTGACGTCAGTTAAAATGAATACTAAAATTGGAATCTTCAGCCCCATAGGGCTTACTTCAAAAGTTCATGAATGAGAAGTCCATACGAAAAAAAGGTAAAAGGTAGGGAATTTAATATATATTCTTTCTGACGGTATAAATCTTTACATTTCAAAATGTTGCAGAAAGCCCTATCATTCGTATCGACGAATGAAATCTAGTTATTATTATTCTACTTTTTTTTTCCCTTTTGAGGTTCAAATTAAAACAGGTTGCCGATGAGCTAGCGCATAAAATTTTAACAGTAGGCACAGTGACTTTGGCGCTTTTGATCGTCATATTTCTTTTCTTCATGGACACATGACGTGGGGTGAGAAAAAGTACAAAAGCTTGTACGCGCTCTACAGCCGTCATGTCTGGACCGATTTACTTGATTTTTTTACAGAATGTATATATTAAGTTCTTGTTGTGCAGGATTATATACATTTTGCAATATTTGAAAAGATCAAGGATCTATGGCTGAACCAAGTTTCGAACTTTGGACCAGAAAATTGTGTGAAGTATTACGAAGCACTCAGATAAGCTAGAAACATGAAATTTGGACAGAATATGTGTCTATTGATTTCCGTTTCTGAGAAGACTGACGTGTATGACGTAAAATGACGTCATGGACGCGTTATCAAATTTTTATCCAAAATAAACGTTTTTTTAGCACTGGAAGACAAAGTTTTTGACCGATTTGCATAAAATTTTCACGGGAAGGTGCAATTAGCCTCTTTTTGTCAACAGTCACTTCCGCTTCCGGAAAAGGCTAAGGTCAAGGTCACATGTCAATTATCGGTTTTTTCTTCGGCCTTAAATATCACAAAAACGAAAAAAATATTTTATAGAGACACTATGCGTAAAATTTTTGGTGCTTTAAAAGACCTTCAGATGTATATAGTTTTTGAAGATCGGCGTTGAATCAGTTGAGTTATTGCGAAAAACAAAGATTAAGATATTGCAACCCTTAGCGCACTTTACTATTATATTGGATAATTATTGATTTTTGTTAATAAGAGTTGGATATAATTTGTAGATCAATCCCCGGGCCCGTTCTTTTGGTGTTTAAATTTTTAAAGATTGACCAAATATTCATTAAGTTATGGGGGAAAAACAAAACGATATGAACCATATTTATCCCCGTTTTTTTGCCGTATGCTCAAGGTTTAAACGTCGTATCTACAAAGTGTTTAAAGATACATACATTTATGAAGCGAGGAATTGTGGGAAATCAAAAGACCTTTCTAACGGTAACTAACTTTTTAAAATTGGACTTAATATAAGGAAGTTACATGAAAAACTAAGAATGCAGTAAAACCGTTTTTCTGCACTCCCGCAGTAAGTCCGATCATTTTTTTTTTTAAGAAACTAATGATTTTTTTTTTAAATAACATAAAGAACTTTTTTTGGATGATGTAAAGTGGTTAATGATAGCGATTTTTAAAGATGGGGCCCTAAATTTAAATTATTTTTCGAAAAGGAAAAAAGTACAAATTTTTGGATTTTTGCCGTTTTCTTTAAAAAATAACTTTCTATATCTAGAGCCCCTAATAGAAAAATTGAAAAATGAAACAGTGAAAAGTTGGAAATTTAAAGGGTTTTTTTGTACCCACCTTTTTAAAAAATTGGAATCGGATATCCTTAGGAAATTTTGATGGAAAAAAAGTTCATTTTCCTTCTTTCATGATTTTTGCAGTTGTTTTCTTTTATTTTTTTTTTTTTTACGAAACCTTAAATTTTTTAAAATAAATAAAAAACAGTATTATTAGCATTATGCAAAGCGATTTAATGGTATGCAGATTTTAATGATCGGACCATTAATTAAAAGTTTTTGTCGAAGGGAATAATAGACAGAACATCGTTTTGCCCATTTTTTTTTCCGTTTTTTTGAAAAATAATTTTTTTATCTCAAAGCAGAAAAGAAAAATTGAAACATGAAAACAGTGAAATTTTGGGAAAAAATAAATGCCTTTTTTTTAGCTCACCCGAGCACTTGTGTGGGTATGCGTTTATGATCGTTTTGTCCGTGTTACGTCTCCGTCGCATCAATTGTTTTAACCTTAGAGGACAGTTTTGTTCAATCTTCATGAAACTTTTCAGGTGTTTTTTTGATGATATTCGGATGAGTTGTAATTGGGTAGTGGGGTCAAAAAAAAGGGCAACTGGGTTTCAAATCCTTGAAAAAACCTTGTGAACACTCTAGGGGCCCACAGTTTTGGCCCAATCTTCATAAAATTTGGTCAGGATATTTCCCTACATGATATCTCGGATGATTTTAAAATTTGGGTCTTTGTGGGGTAAAAAAACAAAGGTCACCAGGTCAAATCTTAAAAAAAGCTTGGGGAACACTCTACGGCCACGTTTTAACCCAATCTTCATGAAATTGGTCAGGTTGTTTGTCTACTTTGTTATCTCGGATGAGTTAAAAAGGGGGGCACAGGGGGGTCAAAAACAAGTTCACCAGGGAAAAAATCTTTAAAAAACCTTGCGAACATTTAGGGGCCCCACGGGTTTTAGCCCAAATTTTTCATGAAAAAGGGTTCGGGGGTTGTTTGTCTACATGATATCTTGGATGGGGTTAAAAAATGGGAAATGTGGGGTAAAAAACTATTTCACCAGGTCAAATCTTAGAAAAAACCTTGTGAACACTCTACAGGCCCAGTTTTGGCCCAATCGTCATACTTTTTGGGTTTCGGATGTTTGTCTACATGATTTTCCTTACATGAGTTTGAAAATTGGGTAAAGGTGGAAAAAAAAAAGGGGGTTTCCCAGGTCAAATTAAGAAAAACCTTGTAAAGTCTTTGGGAGGCCCCCATTTTTTAGCCCAATCTTCAATAGATTTGGTCAGGATGTTTGTCTAATTAATATAATTGGATGAGTTCAAAATGAGTACTTGGGTCAAAAACTGGGTCACCGGGTTTTCAAATCTTAGAAAAATGGGGGTGCACTCTAGAGGCCTACATTTTTGTCCAGTCTTCTTTAAAAATTATATGAATGATGACTGCATAAATTTCCCCATTTTGAGAGAAAATTCAGGTAAGATCAAATGTAGGTCATTTTAGTCAAATGTTAGAAAAAACACTTTAGATGCCAGTTTTTTTGTATTATGCCTAAACCAGCCATCTTACCAGGGTGAGCGAACAGGGCCATCTTGGCCCTCTTGTTTAAAAAATTTGGGAAACTTTTTTGGAAGTTTGTTTAGGAATAAAAATTAATTTTTTTACCGTTCTTTCATGCACTTCTGCAGTTAGTCCCAATCACTTTATTGCTTTTTTTAAGAAATATTAAATTTTTAGCTCACCTGAGGGACATGTGCTCAAGTTTACCTTTTAAGAATCGATGAATGTCCTTTGTCCCTCCGTCAGTCCACCTCGTCTACAATTGTTTGTTTTTAACTCTGCATCTTCATTTTTTTAAAATAATTATCTTCAACTTTTTTAAACAATGTTTTTTACCATAAAATCTTGGGCAAGTTCGATTATGGCTGATATCGGCCCATTAAAGGGCGGGGTTATGCCCCTTTTAAAGTTTTTAAAAAAGCTAAATTTTCACATTGTCATTGTCTCTTTAAAATTAAAAGTTAACTGAAAACAAAAGCCACATATTCCCTTTTGAATGCAAGGGCTTTTAAAAATTTTAAATTTTGTTATATGACATCACAGATTTCCTCTGCTATTTATTTATGTTTTTCAAAATCTACAGCTGTCAATTTTGGGAAGGATTTTCTTCAAATTTTTTAAGGGTGGTTTATTTTTTAGGAAATTAAATTTTTTATGATCAGTTTTGACATGGGTTTTCAGTGCAGAAATCCCCTTTTTTTTTTCAGAACAAAAGAAGCTAGTTTATAAAAAAGTTGCAAATTTATGAAGTTTTCGTTTAAATTTAATATTTTTTAAAACCCCCTTCAAAAAAATATTTTATATCGCAAAAATCGTTTTTTTTTTTGTTTGGTCCCCTAAAATAAAAAAATGTCCCAATTTTAAGGGAAAGTAAATTTTTTCCGGGAAAAACGTTATTGACTGCCAATCTCCACGCAGTTATCTCCCCTTCATTCTTCGGGATTCTTTTTGTAAGTGAGCGCGCAAGGGGGATTTAATGTTTGGAATTTGATTGACTGCTAGCTTGATTTTTTCGTTGGTTCCCGGGCGTACTAAACCCAAGTAATAGGATTTGTTTGTTTTCACTTTTGGTTTTCATTTTTTTAAGCAAAATTTAAATTTCCCGCAATTTATCTTCAAATTTGAAGAAAATGTTTAAAACCCCCCCTTGATCTTCAATCGGGGGTTTTTTTTGGGTTTGATTTCGTCTTTTAAGGTCGGTTTTAAATCCCCCTTTCAATATAAAAAAAATTTCCAAAGATTTCACTTTTTTTTACACCCCCCACATCTTATTTTCTTCACAGTCCAGGTAATGAAGGAAAATTTTTCTAAAGGGGTGCGATTATTGGGCTATTTTTGGCCCCCCTTTTTTTTTTTTAAAGCATTACTGGGGGCACTTTTAGACTTAAAAACCTTGAAATTTCCCTAGGGGGAATAGACCTCACAAAAGGGGGAATTGCAGTGCACAAGAACCTTAATTCTAAAAATTTCATTTTTTTTGGAGTTATTCCCCTTTGGGTTTAATTTCATATTAAATTTAAAGGGTTTTTTTCCGAAAGACTCATGACTATAAAAACATAAAACCTTTGAAGTTAAAGGGGTGGGTTAAAAGTTTAGCCCAAAAAATTCCCAAGTACACTAAACCCAAAATTCCAGGGAAAATTTCCAAGGGTTTTTTTGGGGATTTTTCCCCCACTTTTATAAAATTTTTTGTGCCCTTAAGAAACTCCCTTTTTGAATCTTGCATTGAAATTAATTTATTTTTGGGAAAAAAGAAATTAAAAAAAGTTTTTATGCACAAGGTTCAAAAACTTTTGGCCTCAGTTTTTTTTGGGGGTACGGGGAAACCTCCTAAACCGAAAGGGTTTCCCCGGACCCCCAAAAATTCCGGTTTTCGGGAAAGGTCTCCGGTTTTTTTACAGGGTTTTTGCTTTTTGGGGGTTTTATTTTGCTTTTGTAGGGGATTCTTTTTTATTCTTTCAAAGGGTTATGTGTTGGTTTTTTAAAATTAGGGTGAGGTGCCCATTGTTAATTTTTATTAATGTTTTAAATTTACAAAAAGGTTAAAGTTTTTCCCAAAATAAAAGGGGGAAATTGGGAATAAAACCAAAAAAATTTTTAATGTACAAAATTTTATTGTTACTAAATGCAACATATGTTTATTCAAAAAAGCAATGGGTAAAAATCTTTTAAGGGAAACAAAATTTTGATAATATCACCTTTAAATTGAAACCCTTAATCAATTTTACTTGTTTTAAATTGCAATTTTTAAAAGGCCCTGTAATCTTCATTCAAATGTATTCCAAAAAATTTAAAATCAGAAAGAGCCGATTTTTTTAACTTCTTTTTTGTCCGGAAAACCAATAAAAACATTTATGAAGGAAACGAAATGATGTGTTTGTTGAGGGTTTTTCCTTTTTTTTTAACCTGTTTTTAAATTATCAACCTTCTGATGCCCAATTAAGTTTGATTAACACTATTATTACCGTTTTCCCTGTAATTGATAATCCAGTCATTGCAAAAACACCGTTTAATTTTTATTTTTCAACTTTAGTACGCCGATTAATCTAAAAACCAATTAGGGCCATACACACATTTTTAACAGTACAAAATTTTAAATTTAAATCTTTGGGGTTTTTTTTTCTCGGACAAAATTTTGGTGTGCGGTTTACAGGGGGTTAAAAAAAGCCCCAATTTATCTAAATACCCCAAAATTTTTCGTGGGGTTTTCCGGAAATTTCCCGGAGGGCCCGGGTTTGGGAGATTTTTTTCCAATTGAAATATTTAGGAAAAAAAATGGGGGTTTTTAAAAACGTGGGGTTTTAGACATTACCGGTTTTCAGAGGGTGGTTTGGGGGGTTCCAACGAAAAAAGTGCACTTAAAAAAAAGGGTTATTTTAAATATTTTGGGTAACAAATGGTAATTTTTTCTTCATCATGTAAAGGGGAAACTAATTTAAAAGGGGCTCATTCACTGCTAAAAATTTAAAAACTCAGTGACCCCTTCCAGAAATTTTATTTACGGCACTTATGAAAAGTTTAAACAATAATATTCAAAAAAAAAGGACAAGAAAGAGCTTCCATTTTTTAAAAAAGCTTTTAATTTTAAACTTTGGAAATGCCTTTTAAACAAATTCAACATTTTTACTTGTGTTGTTAAGAATTTAAATTTTTGGGTTTTTTTATATATCATTTACAAAAGGGGAATAACTCAGGAAAATTTATTTCTAGTCATGGGAAAATGGTTTTTTCCCCCCCTTATTTATGATTTTTTTTTTTGTTTTTTTTTTTATTGTTTTTCCCCCTTTAAAGATTTATTTTTTTTATATACTCTGTGCGCTTTTTTGGGCAGCCATTTTCATTCAGTCCGGGATACCCATGCCAAAATCATACTGCTTTCTGTTTGTTTCTCATAGCTTGGGGGAAAAATTTATGTCCATTTTAGCTTTATTGTACCGCATCCCCCCGGTCACCCATTTGGGCATCTTTTGACCCTTCTCCCAGTTCCATGAATCTTGGGGAGTTTGACAAAATTTTAAAGGGATTTTGAACCTTATGAAACAGCTTGTTTTGGGGGGTGTTTTAAAATTTGGATGTATTTGCAGTTTTCCTTTCAAGGTGGGTTGTTTTTTTCTCCTTGCACCCATTAAATTAGGTTGCCCAAGATAAATTGACCTTGTTTATGCCCTTTAAACCCATACATCTTCTTACCCCATAAAAAGGGCATCTAAACCTTCCACAAGTTTTTTCCCCAAATTTAAATGCTCCCTTTTTTGTTTCTGTTGAAGGGGCCTAGATTGGGCCATTTAGCCAAAGGGCCCCCTGTGCGTTTTGGAGTGGCCCTTTTTGGCCTTACGATTGCCCCTAAAGCCCTCGGGGGCCTCCTGCGCATTTCCATTTATGTATAATGTAGGGCCCCATAGATGAAGAGCCAGTCATTTTTTCCCCAAACCCTTTTGGGCTTGTGGGAATAGGGGCCATTTTTTTTGTTTTCAGCAATTAAACCCTCATTGTTTTGGGAAGAAAGTTTTTTTTCTTTTTAAAAAATGTTTATTGGTTTTTGGTTAAAAATTTTAAAGCCCTATATATACGGGAAAAAGGGCCCAAGGATCCTGACAAAGGAAACATAAAAGTTAAAAAGACCCCTCCCGGGCACCCTTTTAAAGTTTTGTTTTAACCCCGGGGAGATGGGGGCCTTTCGGGCTTTTTGGGGGGGCCATCCAGACCCCCTAAAATTCCCCCCGGGGCCCCTGTTTCTTATCAAAGAATCTCCACAGTTTTTATAGTAGAAGGGCCCAAAACTTGTCTCTTTTTAAAAAAAAAAGGGCCCTTTTTTTCAGATGAAAAAAAATTTGCAGGGTAAACATTTTTAAATTTTTTTTTATATTTTTGTTGTTTTTTAAACTTTTTTTTAAACAATAAAAAAAGGTTACTAAAAATAGAAACTTTTATTGAGAAAAAGAATAAGTTTTATTTTCATGGTTGTTTTAAACTTTTTCCCTAATGCAGATTTTTTTAATAGAAAACTTTTTTTTTTTTTCATTTCAAAAAAAAAAATTTCCCATAAAAAAAGGGAAGTTTTTTAAAATTTCAGGGGGTTGCCTGTAAGCTAACTGCAATTGTAACTGCATTTTTTTGGGGGTATACACCTTTTTAAACATAAAATGCGGTTATTTTATTAAAATGAGGGAATATTTTGCTAAAAAATTTCTTTAAAATGGCTCAGAATAATTTTTTCCTAAACTTTTAGGATCTCTTTTTGATTTTTTTTTTACAAAAATAGAACTGGCCCCCACAGTTACCCGTATGGGAATGTCCCTACACAAAAATAGTGCCCTTTTTAAATTTCTGAAATTAAAAGGTGAGTTTTTGACTAAAAGAAATGAAGAAAATTTTTTTAAATTTTTTAAAAACGGGGGTTTTTAAATTGTAAAAATTGAAATTTTGGGGGGAGGGTTTTAAAAAAATTAAAAATTTTGGGGTTTTAAAGGGGAAGGGGTTTTTGGGAAAGGGGGGGGTGTGAAATGGAAGTCCGGGAATAAAAATTTATTTGGGGGTGTAGGTTTTTTAAAAGGGTAAGGGAATTTTAGGGGGAAAAGGGGGGTTTTAAAAGGGTTAAAAATTTTTTTCTTGAAAGTTTTTTAAAGGGGAATTTGGGGGGAAATTTCCCTTAATGAAATTGTCATATGTTTTTATATGTTTTAAAAAAATTTTTGTAAAATTTTTTGTGGTCTTAGCCCTGTTTTTGTTGAAAAATTGATTTTATCGATTGGGGGGGTTGGTTTCGGGAAGTGGCAATCAAATGCTTAAAACCATTGAATCAAGTGACTTTGGAAATTTTTCTTTTTTAAAGGTTAAAATTTTGGGTTATTAAATGAGCTCTTAATTTTGGTTTTTTAAAATTGATCTTTTCCGTTGCAAAAAAAAATTTAAAATTTAATTTAAAAAAATTTGTTGTACGTGTTGTTAAAATTTTAAATATAAAATTTAAAGTTTTTTTTTTTGTGTGTTTCCCAGGAAAATTGGGTTATATGACCTTTTGGGGCAAATTAATATTCTTTTATTCCAAATTAAAATTTCCCCTCAAAAGGGTGTACGATGCAAATTTATCTTTAAAAAATTACAAAAAGGTTTTATGGGAAAAAAGTTTATTTTCCTTCCCGGGGAAGGGAACACTGGGGAAACATTTTATAGTCATCCATTTCAAAGGGACGGTTTAAAGACGCTTCCGCGAAGGGTTACCCCGGCTTGTATCTGATTTGCCTCTTTGAACCTCCGATAGGGGGGACCCAATCGGAATGACGTAAGAAAAAAAACCCGGGCCATTTATCCCCCCAATTTTAAAACCGGTGAATTTCCCGTGAGGTGGCGCCTTTTATACCCTTTTTATCGATAGCAGGTGGGGGCCCTTTTAAAATTCGGTTCGTGTTGTCCGTTTTTAAGAAAACCAAATTTTCAGCCTAAATTGAACGACCCCTATTAAAAGCCCTTTTGGAATTTCTTGTTTCCCAATTCCGTGCTCCCAATGCTTAAAGAAAAAAAAATAAGAAAATTTTTGGGATTGGGGGAAAATGTTTCAACACCTACGGGTTTTGCCTTTTTTGGTCCCTTAAGGTTATCCCTTCCTACAAAGGGCTGAAAAAAAAAAGGGCCCTTTTTTTTTTTTTTTTTTTTTTTTTTTTTTTTTTCCACTTCATACTTCACATTTTTTGGGAAACCCCGGGGGAAGGGAAAATTTTTGGTAGGCTAAAACTTGTTACAGTTTTGTTAAAATTTTGGGGGTTTAAATTAAAAGGGCAGGAAATAAACAAGCGCCCCCCTTAATTGGTTCCCTCCCCCGGACTTAAAAGTATGTGGGGGGAAGGGTGAACCCATACCAACCCTTAAAAGGCTGCTGGCTTGTTTTTATCCGAATTTATATGGTACACCCAAATTTTTAAACAAGAATTTTGGGGTTTTTTTTTTGGGGGCTTTGTGTAAAAAAAAAGGAAATTTTTAAAAAATTTAACTTGTGTTTTAACTCATTTTTTCCCCACAGACGTGCTTCCTGGCGATAAAAAATCTTATATTTTAAAAATAAATTTCGGGAAGGCCCGGGGTTTTCCCCGGGACGGGAACCGGGCACCCACGAAAAACCCAAATTTCAATACCCAAATCTACCCTTTAAATAAAGGGGTTTAAAAGGAAATTTAAATTGTTTGTTTTTTACAAATAATAGGGAAATTTTTTCAAAACAATGGGGTTCCATGTTTTTTGATCTTCCTTTTCCGAGCGATCTATTTTTCTGGGTCCAGGAAATTTGTGTAAATCGGCGTTTTATTTTCGGCAGTATTACTTTCCTTTTTACCTTCCCCTTTTGGTACTTTTTTTGATTTTTCTTCCCGTTTCAGTATTTGGGTTACTTCATAAATTTTAAAATTTAATTTTTTTACTCACCCAAATTTTTCTCAAATTTTTCCCCAAAAATCTCCTCAAAATTTTCCCCAAAATTTCTCTCACATCTCAAAAACAAATCCCCCTTAAAATATTTTCCCAAATCTTCAAAAAACCCCTCCCCAAATTTTCCCAAACAAAGCCTAATCCCCCTTTAAATCATTAAAAAAATTGATTTTAATTTTTGTAAATAAAACGTAGTTAAAAGTAAAAATCTAAAAAAATTTTTATATATATAGGGTTTATACACAGGTACGAGGGTCATACCCAAATCTACCCAAATCCTTTCCCCAAAACATCGAAAAGCGGGGAAAGGGTTTGGGGTTTGGGATTAACCAAAAAAAAAAAAAAAAATAAAAAAAAATTTTAAATATACAGCCAAAAAAAAAATTTCCCCAATCTTACCAAACTTTTCCCAAAAATTACCCAAATCCCCTCACATCTTTTTGCCAAATCCCCTTCAATCTCTCAAAAATTTTCCCCTATCTTTTCCAATCCTACCCAAACTCTCACACTCTAAAACCCCAAAACTCCCCTTAAAAATCTTCCCCAATCCTTTTTAAAATCTTTAAACCCAAAACTTTCCCCAAAAAATTTGATAATCACCCTTTAAATCATTTAAAAAAAAAATTATTTTTTAAATTTTTTTAAAGAAATTGTAGTTTTAAAGGGTTTGATCTTAAAAAAAAAAAAAATATTTCACAGGGAGAGTTCCCTTTTCCAAAAACTACCCAAAATCCTCCCAGAAATTATTTTTGTTTTTAAAATGAAAACCCGTGTTTTTAAAATCAAATTTAAAAAAAAAATTTAATTTAAAAAAATCAAATTTAAATTTACGGCGGCCCTTTAAAACTTTGGGAACTGGCCAATTTTTTTGTTTTCTTGTTCCATGTGGGGTTTTTAGGGGACGGGAAACGGGATTCTTGGCCCTTTCTTTAAAGATTCCGCATAAATTTAAAAATGATTCGCGAAAATCCGCTTGATACCCCAACTGGGTTTAAAATGTCCCCAATTTCCCTTTTTTTAAAGGGTATCGTCACCCTAATTAATTTTTTCCCTTCCTACTGTTCATCAATGGGGTTTTTTTTTATGCACAATTTTGGGCCCCCGAGGGGGGTAAAGTTACCAGAATTAAACAAATGAAAAAATTTTTTTTCCCCATTAAAAAAAAAAAATTTAAAAAAAAAAACTGCATATTTTTTCCTTTTAAAATTGTGCCCCTTTTCTCAATTATAAAGGGGGTTTTTGGGGCAAAAAAATTCGGGGTCCTATGGCCGGGTTTGCTTTTGGGAAAAAAAGGTAGTAGACGACTTTATTGGTATTTATTAATTTTTACAATGGGAGAAGAACAGGTTGTTTGGGGGGTGGGGGTTGTTTTGAAATTTGTTTTCCTTTTAACACGGTTCTGTAAAAATTTTTTATCTAATTTTTTATTTTTAGTAGAGGATAAAATGGCACTTGTATCCGGAGGGGTTTTCACCACTTAAGGGAAATTTTGGGTTGTTCGGGGTGATATTTTTTTAAATTTAATTTAATTTTAACACCTTTGGGTGCAACTTAAAAGAATTTTCTCTCTTTCAAAAGAAATTTTCTTTAATGTACCGTATTTTTTTGGGGGGGGGTGGGGGGAAAAAACAAATTTTTTTGGGGTACCCCCTTAGGGAAATTGGGGATTACGTTTTAATTTTTTTCGGCACTTTCCTGCCATTTCTATAAATAAAGGGGTTTTTTGGCGTTCAGATTGTTTAAAATGTTCCCCAAAATTAATTATTCAGGGTTTTATGTTATATAAAACCCAAATATTAAGTTTTTCACACTGTTTTTAAAGGGCAATTTTTGTTCTTTTCAAAAGGAAAAATGAATTTTTCTCTAAACATGGCATATGTCAAGGGGCTATACCAATGATTTTTTAAAAAAAAAAGGGGAAAAAAAAGGGTTTCCCATAAGTGACATTTCAGAGAAAAAAGTTATAAAAAAAAATTTCAAAGTAGAATTTGGGAAAATTTTTTTTCCGCTAATTTCTGTTTCTAACTTAGAGTAGTTTAAAAAAACATGTAAGAAATTATCCCAAATTTAATTTTTGGTTTTCCCTTTTCCTAAAGGCAAAAAATATTTCCATATGACAATCACATGGCTTGGGGTTTTTCAGAAATTTCGGTAACCAACCAAAAAAATAAAGGAGGGAAAATTTTCATTCAAATTAAAAAATTTTTGGGGGGTAAATGAAAACTGCTTTTAAAAAGTAATAAGTTTTTTTTTTAAAACAGACTTTGCCTCTAATCTTTTTATTTTTTATCTTACAACCCGTATTTTTCCAAAACATCTAATGATCTTTTCTTTATTTTGGGAAATCAGATAAATAAAATACCAAAACCAATGACTTAAACATAGGGGTGGGGAAATGGAATTCCAGAAATTTCATAGGGGCGAAAACGGATGTGCGTTTTAAAACGGACTCAACGATCCCTAAAAAAAAAGGGGGGGTTTTTTTTTTAAAATATTTTAAACCCCCAACCTTTCCTTTTTTTTTCATTGGCAGCAAGATTTTATCACATCCAAGCGATTTTTGAGGGAAATTTTTTTTAATTTTCAGTGAAAAAATCCAAAGGAAATTTTTGGGGACCCAAATTTTGATTCCAAAAAAGGAATTTAATTTGCAAATTTTGTTTTTGCACCACTCTTTTTAAAGTTTTTTTTCTTAATAAAAAAATATTTCCATTTCAGAATTTGGCCTTTTACACGCAAAAATTTTTTAAAAAAAAAGTATTCGAAATTTTTAACTTTTTGTTTAAATTTTAAATTTTTAGAATCATAAATGGACAATTTTCCCAAAAACTATGTGTTACCTAGGGGGGGTTAGGGAAAACATAAAATTTAAAGGTTATTTATTTGGCTCCTAAGTGTTTTAAAGTTTTTTTTCATTTTGGGAATTAAAATTTTTTTTTTAAAAAAATTTTGGTTTGGGTTTAAAAATGTGAAATTTTAAAAGAATTTTTTTTGGTTTTTTTAACGTTTTTATGCTATTTTATTGTGCTTTCCTTAATTTAAAACTTTGAGGGGGGGCCCGTTTTTTGGGCCCCAAGGTATACAAAAAAATTTAAAATTTTTCCCTTTTTATGGTAAAACTTTCTTTTCCCGTTATTAAAATCTGAAGCGAAGAAATCAAATTGACTTTTGGGTTTAAAACCCTGTTAACATAAAAAATATACGGGGGCCCCCTTTTACCCGAGCCCCGGGGGGGTTTACCGGGGGATTTCTCATTTAAAGTTTTTTTGCCCGGGGGGAAAAATTTTACCAAGCGGCATTTTGAGCCCGGGGCAAAAAAAAAAACTGGGGTGTCAGTACCACCCAGAATACCGGGGCTAAAGTACAGACTCCAACAGATTTTGTGATAAATTGAGGGCCAAAGCCCCCCTTTACTCCCTATCACGGCATTACTCTAAATTTGGCCAATAAATTCCCCGTTAAATTTCTTTGGGGCCCTTTTTTTGTTTTTAAACACGATGTATTCGCCGATTGCGGAACCAAAACCTTTAAATTTAAAAAAACCGTATGGCCCCCCCGGGCAATTTTTTTGTGTACTCTTCAAATTTTTTAAAACGAGGTTTGGTCCCGGGTTTTTTCGTTGTGAAAAAAATTTTAAAAGGGGGGGGAACCAAGACAAAAGGTTTACTTCCAAGGCGTTTTTTCCCCTTGGATTCCCGGGTTTCCCGGGGGGAAAAGTCAACATTTTTTGCTCCTTGAAAAAAAATTTCTAAATTGGGTTTATTATCAGGGTTAACCCGTGTTTTTTGACAAAATTGGGGGTTGAGGATTTTTTTAATTTTAAAAAGGTCAACTAGATGCCTTTTAAAAAGCAAATCCTGGGCCCTTTAATTTTACCGACAAAAAAATCCCATTTTCAATTTTTGAGAAAATTTAGGGCAAAGGGGAACAATGGGCCGCCAGGGGGCCACCATTCAGGGGTTCACCGACCAAATAAAAGCCCTTTTCATTTGTTAAAAATAGCTAAAAAGACAAAAAAAAAATTCTACGGTGAAAGTTTGTCTGGCCTTGAATATTTTAAAAATTTGAAAAAATGATGATAAACCCCTAGTCCCCTTTTTTCAACCTGCACAAACAAAACCCCCCTCTCAACCCCATTGAGGGCCCAAATTTCAGGTTTACAAATTTAAAAAAAAAGGTTTAATGGATGTAAGGGGGCTACCTGGGAAATCTTTATAAGCGATTTTATCCTAGAAATAAAAATCGCGGGGTTTGAAGCGGGAGTCGCCCAAAAATCTTCCCCTTTTTAGGGTTCAGGGGAAAAAAAAGTTTTAAAAAATGTCAAATTTAAAATCACATATTTTATTTGAAATAACTTTAAAAGATTTTGACCTAGTCACGGGCAGGGGGCCCCCCCTCTAGGAGGGTTCACCAAGGGGGCTACGGGTTTAAAAGGTTTCCCCCCCAAGATTAAAATCGTAGAGACCGTTTTATCCCCAAGCCAAAAGTCAAAAAGAAAACGCGCCCCAGCTTTAAAAAAGGGGCTTCCTAAAAGGAAAAAGTTCATGTTTGGTAATGCTCTATTTGGGGGAAAATTCAAAGATTAAAAATGCAAAATAGACATTCGAGTCAAAAGGGGCATCTTTCCAAAAAATCAAAGATGGGCGTTTTAGAAGCCCCCATGTTTTTGCTTTGGGGTTTTTAATTTTGGGTGGGAACCGTTTTTAAACATCCATTCCGCTTTTACTCAAGACTCAACCCCCCTCGGGGGGGAGGGACGGGGCCACAAAAACTGAGCAATACCAAATTTTCCCGGGCCTGGCAACTAACGGGGCACGACGACCAAAAGGCCTTCCCCGGGAAATGGGGGTTTCCCCAATCTCGTGACCATCGCCTTTTCGGTTTTAATCACATGAGTCTGGTAATCAACGCCGGGAGGACCCCCCCTCGCCTCAAAACCACCAATCTCGAACACACTCCCGTCAGGGACAAAAACATTTCAAACCCAAACGTTGGAACAATGCTCCCGTCCTGCTCACCTTTGAAACCCACTTTTAAAAAGGTCAAGGGGGGGAACTTTCTTTTTTTAAAAAGAACAAAATTTCCTTTTATCAAATTTTGGGACTTAAACTTTGCGGGGGTTTAAAAAAAATTAAACTTTTTCCCGACTTTTTTGATTTGTTTAAAAAACTAGACAATTTTTTGGTTTTTTGAAAGGGCTCATGTTTTTAGGGATACAAAAGGGGTTTTAAATTTCCCCCCTTTGGTTTTTTTACTCCCCAAACCCCCAACGTGGGTTTTAAAAAAAAAATAAGGGGGCATAGGCATATATTTTGGTTTAAAAATCTGTCTGGGTTTTTGAAATTTTAAATAGACCCCCATTGAATTTTGTGGGGGTGGGAGTCAAATTTATAAATTTGGTTTCTGGGCTTAATGACAAATTATTTTTGGGAGCCATTTTTTTTATATAACCCCCGTGAAAACCCCGTTTTTTCAATTTAAAGCGACTTTTAGCATTTGAAAAATCTTGTAAAAGTTGTAGCCAATTTCAAAAAAATAAGTATTCTTTGCAGGGATTTTAAATCAAGGGCTCCCAGCTAATGCTTTTACCGGGCTGATCCATTTTTTATGCGATTTATTTGGCATTGGGGGCGTTTTCGAGCACTTTTTAAAAAATATACAATTTTTTTAAAAAAACGGAAAAAAAACATTAAAAAGGAACTCAAAGGGCCCCAAAAAAACAAACTCCCCTTTGGGTTTAGACGATTTAAATTTTTTAAAACGTAATCTTTTTATTTTTAAAAAAACATTCATAAATTTAATTTTTCAGGAAAATTTTCCTTTTTTAAAAAATCATCTGTCATTTGGTTTAAAGTATTTACAACTGTTTTATTGGGTTTTTTTGAAATTTTTTCCAGTTCGTTATCATTTATAGATTTTTTCTATTTTTTTTTAGGGCCCTAACTTGTTTCAATAGGCCAAAAATTGCTTCAAAATCTAAAAAAATGAAAATTTAACCTTGGGTACCTTTCCCAAAAAAATCCCCTCCTTTTTTGGGGGAATCAAAAAGGGGTTGTCCTTCCCCCAAAAAACATTTATTTTTGAAATCTGAAACCCGTCATCAGTCAAAATTTATACTTTCCCCGCAATCCCAAAAAAACTGAAGACTATTTTACACAAGAAAATCTCGCAAATCTTCCCTCACCGCAAAGTTTTCTTTTCACACCTTAAAGAAAAAAGAAAAAAAAATTTAATAAAAAAAAAAAACCTTGGGGTTTGGGTTTAAAGTTTTCCTTTTGCCGGGAAAAATTTCCATAAAAGCAAAAAATAAAAACAGAAATTCACCGGAAAAGCCCTTTTTAAAAAGTGGGGCCCTTTTTAAATTTTCACATTAATTAAAAAATTAATTGATTATTTTAAAAACATTCCCCTCCATTTGGGGGAAAACAACGGCGGGAATCCTTCAAACAACATTGATAAAAGGGTAATCTGAAAACCCGGGGCACATTTAATTGGGTACTTTCCCCCCCCAATCCCTAATTTTGTAGACTATAAATTTCACAAAAAACCCCCCGCAAATCTTCCCCTCATCAGCACAGTTCTCATTTTTAAAAATAAAAAAACCCGGGGTTTTTTCCCGAATGGGCCCAAAGCGGGTAAAGTTTCCCCTAAAGCAAAAAAAACAAAATTTACCGACCGCCTTTTTTTAGGGCCATTATTTATTATCATCCTTAATTAATTAATTAATTAATTAAATTAATTGATTAAAATTTAAAACATCCCTCCATTATAGGAGAATCAACAGGCTTTTGTTTCCGTAACAACAAATTTATTTTTAAATTTTAACCCTTTGTCATCATTTAACTTGATTTCTTTCCCCCAAAACCCAAAATTCTGTAGAATATTACACAAGAAATCTCCCCAAATCTCCATTTACTCAGCACAATTTTTTCATTAACACCTGTAAAGAAAACTTTCACAAAATTTAAAAAATAAAAAACCCTTTGGTTTTTTCCTGAATGTCACTTTGGGGGGGTAAATTTCCTTTTAAAAAAAAAATAAATACAGAAATTTACCGCTCCCTTTAAGTGGCCCCTTAAAGATTAATTTAAATTGATTGGGTTGATTAATTTTAAACACTCACTCATTTCCCCCTCACTCACTCTTTTTTCAGCCAGTGATAAATGTTTTTCATATTCAATTTTTTATTTTGATTGCTCCCCCACCCCCCCCCCCACTGCATTTTTATAATTTAAAACCGTGAAAAAACTTTTTTTTTCATTCAGAAATTCACTGACAGCCCCCTTTTAAAATGGGGCCCTTAGGGGTTTTCATCATTCATTCAAATTCCTTTTATTCATTCATACATACATAAAATTTCATATAACATAAAAAACATTTCATACAAACTACATTAATTTAACATACAATTTTTTCATTCATTTTTTGCAGCCAGTGATAAAATATTTCCCTAATTTAAAAAATTTTTTTTTTTGCTCCCCCCCCCCCCCCCCCCCTCTATCATTTTTATAAAACATTGTACCGTTTTTGTCATCTTTTGTGAAAAATATAAGGTATTATTTTGGGGGTTTAAAACTGTTTTTCGCCCGGGAATAAAATCACTTTATAAGTTGTTTTATACTGCCCCCCTCTGTATTTTTTTAAATTTAACCAATAAAATAAAGTGCTGTTCTTTCGTTTTGTTCTGTTACCGGGTTAAAATTACCGATCGATGGGCTGAAATTTTTAGGTTTGAAAATAAATTTTTTAATGGCAGTATTTTTTAAAAACCATGCTTTTTAAATAAAAGGGTGAGTGATTGAAAACAAATGGGTAGTTTTATTGTCAACTAAAAAAAAGTAATCGACTCTTACAAATCAAACAATTTTTAAAAAAAACAATGAATGTTAAAGGGAAAGTAAAACATTTTTTTTCCCCTTAGCTACCATCACGTGAAAGAAAAATGTATATTTGGAACTTTAAGCTAATTACATGTGAGAGCTTTTCTAGGCAAATTTTTCCCATACCCGATATTTTAAAAATCCATCATATTCTTTTGGCTTTCAAAAAAGGGAAACGAATACAAAAACCGCATTTGAATCAAATTCAACTTTTTGAGTCTAAGAAAAAGAATGTTTTTAAGCGAAGGCCCCTTGGGGGCAAAAAGGCAAAAGGGGAAAAAAAATTGTTTAAAATATTTTCTATTAGGTACGTAAAAAATCGGGAAATATTTTTAATTGGGGTTATAATAGCAAGGGGTCAAACATTTTTTTCTTAAATGCACAATTTTGAAGAATACAAACTGTTTTCCTTGTTCCACAAAAGGATAAAAAATTTGGTGTCGTTAACGCCAAAATCAAGCCCAATTTCAAAACAAAACCCACTGGAAAAGCTCTTCAAAAAACTAAAGTTTTTTTCATAAACTCGCGAAAAAAATTTTAGCTTGTAACTTTTTGGGGCCGAAAAAAAAAAACAATTTCGATTATGCCTTGACTTTCAATTTTATTTTAATTGGACCCTTTCGAACATAACACTTCATAACATTTGAAAATTCCCTTGAAAAAAGAAAAAAAAAAAATCAGGAGCGTAACCATATTTTAATTTTTACAAAATTTTGTGAAGTTTGACCTTTTCTAGAGAACACACCATGAAATTCTTGATTCCCCACCCCATATATTTTGTGCGTAAGTCTTGCAAATCGTATGCAACAAACGATTTCTTCTATTGATCTTTTAAGAAAAGGGGTAGGTTTTTCATAGACCTACCCCTTTGCCTTTTTAGCTCACCTGAGCATTGTGCCGGGGTAGCTTTTGTGACACTTTTGTCCGGTTACCCCCGTCGTTTGTCACCGATAAACAATTCTTGTAAACACTTAGAGGCCACACTTTTGCCCCAAATCTTCATTTTTTAGGTCGGGTGTTTGTTACAGATACTTGAATGAGTTCAAAAAGGGGTCACGTGGGTAAAAAAAGGGTCACAAGGTCATACTTCCCTTCCCTGAGAGAAACAATACAACACTCAAAAAAAAATATTTAAAATAAAATCTAAGGTATTTTCCCATAGCTCCATCGATATCGGCACTGGGCCCCAAAAAAAAACTTTTTTACTAAAACCCCCAGATTTACTCTTAAAAAAACCCAATATCACGGAATTGTGCAATAAATTGAAAATCGCGAACTGTGCCCCCCAAAAACTTTGACAACACGGGGATACTGTTAAAAAGGCCCTATGAAAGAAACTAAGGTTAAACTTTTAAGCCCTTAAAAATCCCTTAACACTTAAAACTTAGCAAAACAGTCAATAACCATTTCAAACCCTAACATTCTGAACAAAGGTAAAAAAGAAACCTGTATAACCCTTTTATAACCAAACGCTAACACAGTCCATCGGCCACGTGACAAATACAATTTACTCTAAATTTTCGCTTATTTTCAGGCCACGTCAAAATTTTTTTGTGACACAGGGCAAATTTAGAAAAACCTTTTTTAAAACCTAGAGCCCACAGTTTCAGCCCAAACTTCATAAAAATTTGGTCTGGGTGTTTGTCTACAGATACTGGATGAGTTGAAATTGGGGCAGTGGGTCAAAAACTACGTCACCAGGTCAAAAATTAAAAAAACCTTTTGAATTGCTTGGGCCACATTTTCAGCCCAACTTCATAAAATTTGGTCTGGGTTTTGTCTACATGATACTTGGGTGAGTTCGAAATTGGGGCATGTGGGCCACAGGGGGGCAAAAGTAGTCACCAAGGGAAATTTTAGAAAAATCTTTGAAAAACTTTTGGGCCTTTTTTGTTTTTTCAGTCTTCATTTCATTTGATAAGAAAAGATGACTGCATGAATTCCCCGTTTAGTGCAAGTCAGGGAGGATCAAAATCGTCACTTAGTCAAATTTAAAAAAAATTAGGTTTTCCCTTTTTTTTCATCATGCCTAACACAGCATCTTCTCGGTGAGCGACACAAAGGGCCCTCTTGGGCCCCCTTGTTGTTTTTTTTTTTTTTTTTTTTGCAAGATTAAAACTTCAACCTGAGCTCAAAAACCCAGTACTCATACCCCGAAACATCATATTTTTTTATGTATCAACATTGAACAAAATGCTGAAAAACGCATTTGAATCGGACTTTTGACTTTTTGGTTTTAACAAAAAAGTGATTTCAAACAAATGCCCCCTTTTAGCAAAATGAGAAACAAAATTGATTAAAATTTTCCCTTTTGGGACCTAAAAAAGAACAAATGTTTCAATCAAGTATAAAGTCGCACAAGTCAACATTTCTATTTTTAGCTCACTAGCCCCCGTGCCGGGGAGCTTTTTGGTGATCGCCTTTTGTCCGTCGTCCGTGCGTGCGGTGTCTGTTTGACAAATTTAAAAACATTTTTTTTTTCAAAAAACTGGCCAATTTTTTAAAAAAAAATTGGTACAGTGTTCCTGGTCAACCCCTACCCAAATTGCAAATTTTTTCCCCACCGTAAAAAAACATGGCCCCCCAGGGGCGGGGCTTATTTTTCCTTATATGATATAGGGGAAAACCTTTAAAAAACTCTTCTCTGAAAACCCTGGGAAAATTTGATAAACTTTGGGAAAGGGGTGACCTTGGTCAACCTTCACAAAAATTGCTAAAATAAACTTATCCATATGAACTCTGGTTGCCAGGCAACAAAAAAAAAAAAAAATAGCAAATTTTAAAAAATTTCTTCAAAACACCGGCCAGATTTTTAAAAAAAATTGGTACAGATGTTTCCTTTGGGGCAACCCCTACCAAAGTTGCTAAAAATTTTCCGATCTGTAAAAAAAACAGGCCCCCCCCAGGGGGGTGGCTTATTTCCATAATGATATAGGGAAAACTTTAAACAACATTCCCCTGAAACCACTGGAAAGAATTTGATTAAACTTGGCAGGGGTGATCCTTGGGTCAACCTTCACAAAAGTTTCTAAAATAAAATTGATCCATATGAAATCTGGTTTTTCCCTGGCAAAAAAGAAAAAAAAATTTAAACTTTTAAAAAACATCTTTTTCAAAAAATAATTGCCCGATTTTAAAAAAAATTGGTACAGTGTTCCCTTGGGGCAAAACCCCTACCAAAG
>CM037782.1:25701073-25749432 GCA_021229015.1 Solen grandis | reverse complement strand
TTTCAAACACTAGGAGGTTTTTAACATAAAGACCCGCTTTTCGCTACGTCGTTCTGGCTTTTAACTTTAAAATTCTCTCTTAATAAACACCTTAAAAAATACTACAGTCGCTCCATCGTTGTACAAGCATTTTTAAAAATTTAATACGTAGCTACCCGGGATAAAACTATTGCATGTAGCATTTACGGTTTTATTCCCGCGGCTGTACACGAAATTAAAAAAAAAAAAATTTTTTGAACAGAATTTTTTTGGGGTTTAAACTTTTTTTTGTTATTTTGAAAACCTATAAAATGCCCCAAAAGCTTCTTGAATTGTGGGTTTTTTCAGGACATTTTATTTTGGTACCAGTATACAAAAACTTGGAATCTTCAGCCCCAACCGCGGGGGTTTTCGAATTCCGGTTTAGGGCTTGGGATTTTCCATGTGAGGAACCCTTTCCCAGCGGCTTGGGGTAGGTCGGGGGTTCTACCCGGGGTACCTCTGTTTACTGGGGGGTCTTCCTCCCACCTGTAATTAGTGAACTCTTGAAATACTATCAAAACGAGGGTAAACCTAAATACAACAACAACAACAACAAAAAAATTTGGTCTGTTATAAAAAAGCGATATAAAAATAAAGATTTATTTATTTTTGACATAGGTTATTTCACAAAATTCATGCATGAGAAGCCATACGAAAAAAAAAGAAAAGTTAGGAAATAATTTTTCTAACGGTATTAACTTACATTTAAATGTTGCAGAAAGTCCTTCATTCGTATAACGAATGAAATCTAGTTCTTTTCTTATTATTTTTTTTTCTTCCTCTTATATTTGTTTTAAATTTGATGTGTTGCCTTTGACCAGAACAAAAAATTTTTATGGCATTATTTAAAACCCATCCCCTTTCGGATGCAATAAATTTTTATTCATACACGTAAAAATAAGTCGATTTGACCGTAAAGGTGAAAAAATTTGTACCGGTTAACCCATTTTTTGGGACCTTTTTTTCAAAAAAAAATTTTCAAGAATGTGTATTTAGGTTTAGTTTGCACCCCTGTGCCGTTTTTTCAAAATTCGAAAAGTCCTGGTTCTATAGCGAATAAAAGATTCAAACCCAAGGTCGAAATTTTTAAAGCTTATAAATCTGCCCTTTTCAGTAGAAAGTTGATATTTGTCGTTTTATAAGTCTTAGAAATTTTTGAAAATTTTGGAAAATAAATTTTCATATGACGTCACGTGACTCATTTTTGAATGTTTTTCTAAATTAACAAAAATTTTCTATTGGAAATTGGGAAGGGGAAAGGAAAAAAATATGGGCACATGCTTCAAAGGGTGAAATTTTGTTTTATGATTTTCATATGCCATGACGTCTATGACTACACTTGAAATATGCACAAAAGTTGTACGCGGTTCAGCCATTGTTTATGAACCGTTTTATCAAAAATTTTACAGAAATGTGTATATTTAATTTAGTTGGCATCCGGGATCCGTTTTTTAAAAATTGAAAAAATCCATGGTTCTATAGCGAATTCAAGATTGAACCACGGTTTAAATTTTTAAATGTTTAAAAATCGGATTTTTTGAGATAGGGGAAAAATGTTTTTGGTCAGTTTTTGGTTCGGGGTTTAAATTTTTGTGAAAAATAAACGTCACATGACGTCATTGACTCATTTTATGATAATGTTTTTTTTTTAAAATTAATAAATTATTTCTTAGTTGAAATTTTTCGAAGGGGAATGAAAAAAATTTAAAGACAAATGATTCAGACGATGAAAATTTTTGATTTCAATGATTTTTGAAGCCTATGACGTCATATACGCACATTTTAAATTGATACGAAAGTTTTTAAGTTCCCGAGCCCTTATTTTATTTTTGGGCCGATTTTTATCAAATTTTCACAGAATATTTTCCCCTCCACCCTCATTTATGGGCGGATTTCTTAAATTTTACAGATGGTACATCTTGAAATTAAGGTGGCATATCCTGTCAGCTAACCGAAATTCCCAAACCCCAGTTCTGTGGCTGAAATAATTTGAACATAGGACCGAAAATTTATTTTTGGATTAAAAAGGGTTCGGTGAGATAGAAAGTTGAAACTTACCAAGTTTTCAGCTGCAGAATTTCTCATATATTTTGAGTCTTTAAACATAAAACGTCATGTGACGTCATAAGCTACTTCTTAATTTTTATTTTAGGGGCAAAGTTTCGACATGAGCCTTTTTTCAGAATAATGAATATTCAAGTTTGGCATAAAGATGCGCTTTTAAAAAAAAGCATCTTCTGCACCCTATGACGTCATATGATGTCAGAGCTAAAAAAGTGGAAAAATGGTGTTCACGCCCCTACAGCCGCCATTTATGGTCGGTTTTCTTTAAATTTTCACAGATGGTAAAATCTTGAAACTAAGGTGTGCATATCCTGTCAGCTAACCGAAAATTCCGAAAAGACCGAAGTTCTGTGGCTGAAAATAAAATCGAACATAGGACCGAAAATTTTTATTTTAGGATTAAAGAGCTTCAGGTGAGATGGAAAGTTGAAACTTACAGTTTGCAGTTCGCAGAATTATTACATATAATTTTGAGTCGTGACGTCATATGACGTTAGTGACGTCATAAGCAATACTTCTTAATTTTATTTTAGGGCAATGATTTCGACATGATGCCAGTTGTTCCCGAATAATGAATTTCAGAGTTATGCAGTAAAGTATGCGCTTTTGAAAAAGCCATCTTCAGCACCCTATGAAAGTCATTTTGACGTCAGAGCTAAAAATAGGAAAAATGGTGTTCCGCTCTACAGGGCCCCATTTATGGTCGGATTTTTTCAAATTTTCACAGATGGTACATCCTTGAAAAACTAAGGTTTCATATCCTGGGAAGCTAACTGAAATTCCGAAAGACCGAAGTTCTGTGGCTGAAATAAGTTTGAACATAGGACCGAAAATTTCATTTTAGGATGAAGAGCTTCAGGATGAGATAGAAAGTTGAAACTTACAAAAGTTTGCAGTTCTGCAGAACTTCTTTAATATATTTTGAGTCATGACGTAAATGTAGTCATTTTACGTATAAGCTACTTCTTAATTTTCTTTTTTTGGGCAAAGATTTCGCATGATGCCAGTTGTTCAAATAATGAAGATTTCAGAGTTAGACAGTAAAGTATGCGCTTTTGGCAACAGATTTTCGACCCATGTCGTCCCCTGACGTCAGAGAAAAAAATGTAAAAAAAAGGTGTTCGCGCTTCAGCCGCAATTTATGATAGATTTTTTTCAATTTTTTCAGTTGTACATCTTGAAAAAAGGGTGTAAATATTTTGTCACAAACCTTAAATTTCCCAAAAACCCAAAAGTTTTGTGGCGAAGAATTTCGAACATGGACCAAAAATTTCATTTTGGGATTGAAGAGCTTCGGGATGAGATAGAAAGTTGAAATTTTACACAGTTTGCGTCTGCATTATTTCTAAAAAAATTTTTTTGAACGTGGCGTCAGAGGACGCCATCAGGCCATTATTTTTAATTTGGGGCAATGTTTTTGACAGATCCAATTGTTCAAATAATGAAAATTTCGGTTATTGCGTAAAGTATGCGTTTTTAGCACAGCATTTTTAGCACCCCCATGGGCTCACGGCGGTCAGAGCTAAAAAAAGTGAAAAATGGTGTTTTCCCCTCTAAGGGCCCCCTTTTGATAGATTTTTTAAATTTTTACAGATGGGACATCTTAAAATAAAGGGGTGCATATCCTGTCGCTAACCTTAATTCCGAAAAACCGAAAAATTGTGGCCCTGATAAGTTCGAACATAGGCCAAAAAATTTCTTTTGGGGTAAAGAATTCGGGATGAGATAAAAGTTGAAACTTAAAGTTTGCAGTTCGCAAATTTCTTAATATGTTTTGAGTCGTGACGACTCGACCATAACATATACTACTACGTTAATCTTTTTTTCTGTAATAAACGCTTATTTTTGCGGAAATTAATGTCAAATTTTTCAGTGAACTGAAAATACCAAATGAAACATTACATGATACTTCTTTCTTCTGCTTTTTTGCATTAACACAGATTGCAGAAAGTTTCCCATCATTCGTTTGACGATGACATTAGTTAGGGTTTTGCCCCAAGAGGAAAAACCTTTTGGGTTTGTTATTTTTTTTTAGGGCTTTTTTGCCTCAAGCAAAAGACCTTTGGGGTTTTTTATGTTTTTTTTTATTATTATTTTATTCTCTTTTTTTTTTTCCTTTTGAGGGTTTAAAATTTAAAAAGGTTGCCGATAGCTAGCAGCATGAAATTTTAATAGAAGCACAGTGACTTTGGGGCTTTTGATGCTTTTTTTTTTCATGTGACGTCACATGAGTCAGGGCTGAAAAAAGCTACAAAAGCTTGTTCGAGCTCTACAGCCTTTAAATTGGCCCTTTTTATTTTGTTTTTTTCACAGAAGATATATTTTTTCTTGTTGTGCGGATTTTTTCTTTTTGAATTTTTTTAAAAAAAGGGACAAGGCTAGGGCTGAACAAAGTTTCGAATTTTGGCCAGAAAAATGTATTAAAGAAAAACGAAGCACTCGTAACTAGAAACATAAAATTTGGACAGAATATGTGTCCTTTTATTTTTTTCGTTCTAGAAGTTTGGGACGTCGTATGACGTAAAATGCGTATCACGGTTATCAAATTTTTTATCCCAAATATACTTTTTTTTAGCACTGGAAGACAAAGTGTTTGGACCGATTTGCATAAAATTTTTCACTAAGGGGCAAATAGCCTTTATTGTCATCAGTTTTTTTTTCCATTTCCCCGGAAAAATGCTAGGTAAAGGTCCATGTCAATTTACGGTTTTTTTCTTCGTTTTAAATTTCTAAAAAAACGAAAAATTTTTATCGAGACACTATGCGTAAAAATTTGTAGTGCTTTAAAAAGTCTTTCAGACGATAATAGTTTTTGAAGATGGGGGGTTGAATCAGTTGAGTTATGCAGAAAAACAAAAATGTGAAAACCCTAAGCGCAAAATCTTTATCTCGTCATTTTTGATTTTTGTTAAAAAAGGGTATAATATTTTTTTGTAGTAAATGCCCGGTTTTCTTTTGGTTTTTAAAAATTTAAGATTGACCAATTTTTCATTAAGTTTAAGGAAAAAAAAAAAACGATATGAACATATTTTACCCCCCATTTTTGCCGTGTGCTAAGGTTTTAACCCCCGTACTAAAAGGTTTAAAGAACAAAAAATTATGAAGAAAGGATTTGTGGGAAACAAAAGACCTTTCAAAGGGTCCCTAGCTTTTTAAAAGGATTAAATTAAGGAAGTTACATGAAAAATAAAAATTTCAGAAAAACGTTTTTTAATGCACCCCGCGTAAGCCCCGTCACTGATTCCTTTTTTTTCAAAAGAAACTATTATTTCTTTTTAAAATAAATATAGAACATTTTATTTTTTTAAATGATGTATGCGGTTCTATGAAATGCAGTTTTAAAATAAAGGGCCCAAAATTTTTAAAGGTTATTTGTCGAAAGGCAATAATAAACAGAAAATCTTTTTCCGATTTTGCCGTTTTTTTAAAAAATAATTTTCTTTACCCAAAAACCCGTAATAAAAAAAGTTAAAACATAAAAACCGGAAATGTTGGAAAATTAAAAGGGCCCTTTTAATGGTCCTAGTTTTTTAAAATGGGACATCGGACATCCAAAAGGAAGTTAGATAAGAAATAAAATCATTTTAAACCTTTCTTTCATGCATTTCTGCAGTTAGCCCCCTATATTTGTTGTTTTTTCTAAGAATTTTTTAATTTTTTGAAAATAAAAAAAAAACATTTTATTAGCGTGTGCAATGTGGTTCTAATGGTTGCGATTTTAAAGTCGGGCCTTAATTAAAAGTTTTTTTGTCGAAGGGCAATAAAACTGAACATCGTTTTGCGTTTTTTTTGCCTTTTTTTTAAAAAAAAAAACTTTTTATATTCGAACATACAAAAAGTTGAAACATAAAACCAATGAAATTTTGGAAATATGGGCCTTTTTTTTTTTAAAAATTGGACACATAAAGAATTAGATGAGAAAAAAATTAATTTATACCCTTTTTTTTCATGCACTTCTGCAATTATCCAACACTTGATTGCTTTTTTTAAGAAACAATTAATTCTAAGCCAAAATGACACAGGCTAAAAATGGGTTAAAAAATCGATAAGTAATTGTCCGTCCGTCTTCCCCTCAATCCGCCGTCCGTCCCTCGTCCCCAAAAAAGTTTGTTTTCACTCTAGTCTTTTTTTCTTAAGTAATTTCAACTTCAAACTTTTTAAAAAGTTTTTTTTCCATAAAAATCTGGTCAAGTCCCCATTATGGCTGATATCGGCCTATTAGGTCAGGAGTTTGCCCCTTTTTAATTTTTGAAAAAGCTAGATTTCCCCATTGTTTATTTTCCTTTGACTCTAACAATTTTTTATTTTTTAAGCAATCATCTTAAAACTTTATAAAAAAGTTTAAATTTTCCTCTCACGGGCCCAAATTTGATTAAGGTGATATTTAAATTCTTGGTCAGGAGTTATGCCCCTTTTTTAAATTTAAAAAATGCCAATTTCCCTTTGTTTTCACTCTTGCATCTTCATTTTTTGCAATCTCTTTAAACTTTGTGACAATGTTTTTTTTACCAAAAAACCGGACAATTTTTTATGGCTGATATCGGGTCAATGGCATGGTTTGCTCCTTAAATTTTTAAAAAACTGCCAAATTTTTTTTGTTTGTTTGACCCAGCATCTTTTATTTTTTAGAATCAATCAAACTCTATGACAAGTTTTTTAGCCATATTCTTTTGGATAAGTTTGATTATGGGTGAACTGTCAATTAGGTCAGGAGTTTGCCCCTTTTGATATGGAAAATTTAAAATTTCAAATTTTTTTACACTCTAGCTCTTCATTTCTGAAGTAATATCTTCAACTTTAGAAAAATGTTTTTTAGCCATATTTTTCTGCCAAGTTCGATAATAATGCGACATTGCCAATTAGGGGCGGAGTTACCCCCTTTTATGTTTAAATTTGTGTGTTTTAAGGCTAATTTTTCCAAGTTTGACTTCAAATTTCGATAAAAGCTCTTTTATTCGTGGAATTTTTAAATAATCTGATGGATTATTTTCATACAACTATGCTATTATTTCGTACTTGTACATGCATTTTAAAACAGTTTTTCTAAGGTGAGAGTCTTTGGGCCACCTTGGCCCTCTTGTTGAAAATTCATAAAGAACAATTTTTTTTCATGATCAATGCGGTTTTAATGCTAGCGATCTTAAATGATCAGTTATTAATTATTAAGTTATTTGTCGAATGGGTGTTTACTGAATTCTTTTTTTCCATTTTTTTTCTTTTTGGGGGGAGGGAAAAACTTTTATTCCAAAAAAAAGATGGTTTAAACAAAACAGTAAGTACATGTTTGAAATTTAGAAGACCTTTTAAAAGGTACCGGGGGTTTTTTTAAAACGGACATCATATAAGGAAGTTGATGAAAGTAAGAATTTTGAAAAAAAAAAAAATTATTTTTTGTTACATTAAAGGGGAAAATGTGAAACAGTAATTTTTTTAATGCTCTGTGCCCCCTTCAATTGAACAAGAACCTTCATGAAATATGAGGAAAAGAAAATTTGTAGAAAAGGAAGTTGTATAAACCTTTTAGCATGTTAAGAAAGGCTTGTGAACTTCATTCCCTTTAGAACAAAGAAGATTGAGTATTTTGTAGTTACTTAAAAGATGGTTCGTTTTTGCATTATGAAAAAATTTTATCTAAAACGAGTCCATATTTTCCCTTTTTAAAAGCAATGACTTAAAATTTAAATTTGTTTTGACATCACAGATTTCCCCCTGTATTTATTTTGTTTGCATCTACAGCTGTCAATTCGAGCGGTTTTTTTTCCCCTTTTTTAAGTGGTGTTTTTCAGAAAATAAATAAGTAGATCAGGGTTTTTCATTTTTTGCAGTGCAGAAAACCCTTTCTTTTTCCAGAACAAAAGAAGTTTGTTATTTTTTTTCACTTTTTTTTCCTTTTGGGGGTTCAAATTTAAAACAGGTTTCCGACAAGGCAGCTGCAGAAATTTTAAAAAAGTATGACAGTGACTTTGGCGCTTTTGATTGCGCAAATTAATTTTCTTTTTGTGATTCTCGGACGTCAGGGTTAAAAAAAGCTAAAGCTTGTACGCGTCTTTCAGCTTCATTCTTGACCAATTAAATTTTTTTTTCACAGAATGTTTGGATTGCGACTTATTGTGCAAGTTATATCATTTTGAAAATTCAAAAAACCCAAGGACTATGGCTGAACAAGTTTCGAACTTTGGATAAAATGTATTTAAGTATTCAAGTTTTCAGTAAGCGAATTTAAAATTTTGGGACAACCATGTGTCTTATAAATTTCTTACGCTCGAAAAGACTGAGTCGTAGACGAAAATGACGTCGTGACGCGTTAACAAATTTTTAATCAAAAGAGGGTTTTTTAAGCCGACTGCTTAACTTTTGACCGATTTGCATAAAATTTTCAGGAATGTGAAACACACATTTTTTTTCCTTTGTCACTTCCGTTTTGGGGGGTTTGGTAAAGGTAAAGGTCTTGTCAGTTAACGTGGTTTTTTTTCGGCAAGGTTCATCTCAAAAACGAAAAAAAATTTACCTGGAACTGTGGGAAAAATCTGTAGTTTTTTAAAAAGGCCTTTCGGGGTATATTTTTTTTTTTTTGGAGATCGGGGTTGAATTGGTTAAGTTATGGAGAAAGAGAAAAGTGTACTTTTAAACGAAATTAAAACGCTGTGTTTCAGAACTTTGAGTAAAAATTATGATTTTTTCGGGGTTTGAACTCTGTAATGTGAAGTGAGTATCTGCAAGGTTATTTTTTGGGGTCACGTGATTTGACATGAATTTTTAAAGTGATTATTTAAAAAATTTAATAAAACGCAAGTTGATGTTGAAGTCTAAATTGCGGGAAGGGGAGTGTCGTGAAAGTTTCAGTGTTACGTCATCAAACGGCAAAAAAGTTCTCGAATAAAGCTTTATAGGGAAAGTTGCAATTTGAATTTAAAAAAAAAGGAAAGTGTTTTTTTATTAGCCCCTTTTTTCTGGGTTTATTTTTTTTTCCCTTCCCAAAAAGAGGTTTTTATTTCAAAGGGCTGGCGGTCTGAATCACGAAAAAAATTTGACCCCCGAAACTGACGCGATGAAATTTTAGAATCTAGGGAATTTTACATTCCGTTAGTCAAGACGTCAAGTTTGCTTTACACAAAAGTTTTTTTTGTACTCTACAGCCTTCATTTCTCGGGGATTTACAGTTATTTTCACAAAAGTTTTTTACGTTTAGATGTGCTTATTATATCGTTTTCCCCAGTTTAAAAAAGAAAAAGGTTCTGTGGTTAAACAAAGTTCCGAACTTTGGACCTTAAAATATATTTAGTATTTGTGGGCCTTTGGCTATAAAACTTCTTTATTTCTGAGACATGCGCCTTCTATTGCTAACACAGTCTCACCCTTTAAAAAAACTTTTTTTAAATTGAAATGAATGCCGACACGCCTTACGTCCATCATGGTGCCTCTGCAACCCTTTTAATAAACAGTTAAAATTACGACATGTCCACTGCTTTTTTAGCAGTCGGCATTGGTGGTCAGACCCCCCCCCACTATATAACTCTATATACCTCCAAAAAAATGCGATTTGCACCCCCCTCTGTTTAAAAGGTATTTCCCCCAAAAATAAGAGGGCGACTAGACACGCCCCCTCTATATCGAATTTTCCCCCTCCTAAAACAAAAGACCCGGAATCCTCTTTTACACTACTAATATCCATTTTATTCTAAGATTTTATATCGCATTTTTTTTCGTTTAAACAAGTTTTTAAAACGTAAATACGTCTGAAACTTTCAAACAATTTTTCAAGTGGTCGTAACAACAGTTAATTTGGTGGACCTAGAACTTTAAATATACTTACAACTACCAGATGATTTCATAATAGACAAATAGCCCATCATACTTTTCTTGCCAATTTCTCCCCCCTTTTGCACAAAAACAATATTTTTTCTACCGAGATAAAACGCAAGTCGGAGAAGGGTAAAATGTAAACGATATCGTAAGCGATCCCTTCGAGTATTTCGCATTTTTTTAAATTAGAAACATAAGAACTTTGGTTGAAGAACAGGTGACTCCCTCCGCCATTGTAATGAATTTCACACACCCCAGCGGCTTTCAGGTAATATACGTGGACATTTTCCGGAAAAAAATTCTCAATCTAGGTGGTGATTTCCCCTTTTTGTGTTGTCTTTGTTTTCCCCCGAAAGGCGAAAAACAAAAAAACATCCCAAATTTTGTCGTTATTTGCCTGGCCTTTCGGGGGGGAGACCGCAACGAAAATGTCAGGCAAATACAAAATTTTTAAAACAGGCGAAAGGACGAAAATTTGCCTTTGAAGTTTCGGCCCCGCGGGTCAAAACCCTTTGTGTTGGCCCCTTTGTTTTCGTTTTTCGTGTCTTTGCCCCGAAACGCAAAAACGCGAAAAAACGACAAGTTGCAGTTTTGTGTTGTGTCCTTTCGCCTTGAAAGGCGAAAGTCAAATAAGAAAATGACAACGCTTCGGTTTCGCCTTCCGGTATATACGCAAAAACGTTTACACATATGATACTTGCTGTAAATATCAAAAAATCCCAGGTGAAGATGTTTTATTTCACTGCAGAGAATTTTTAAACGCCGAAAATTTCCCTTTTTTGAGAATAAAATTGATTTTTTAAATTTTCAAAATTTATGTAATGTTTGGGGGATAAGTTAAATTTTTGTTAGCGCAGTTACCGGAAAGGCAAAACCCCGAAACGTAGTCTTTTCGTTATTTGGGACTTTCGCCTTTCGGGGCGAAAGGACGACAACACGAATTGCAACATGCGTTATTTCCCCTTTCGCGTTTCGGGGAAAAGACACAAAGCCCGGAAAAAACAAAGGGGCCAACACGAAAGGTTTCGCCCCGCGGACACAAAAACATTCAAAGGGAACTTTTTCGTCCTTTCCCTTTTTTAAAAATTTCGTTTTTCGCCTGACTTTTTTCGTGTTGTATGTTTCGCCGAAAGGCGACAGGCGAAAAAAATGAAAATATGGCATGTTTTCGTTTTTCCCGCCTTCGGGGCGAAGACAGACAACACGAAATGGCAGAAATCGCCCCCATACATATCCTGAATGAATGTTGTATTCGGGGTTCGAAACAACAGTCCATTTTTTTTTTTTTTTTAGATGGCGTCCATTTATTGGATCACCAAGTAGGCACACATAATAAAACCTAGAACATAAATGACAAATTTATAAACAAAAAAAACTTATGGAATATTAAACAGTTCCAATTGGGACTTTATTACAATTCAGGCATACCAAGCGAGTAACTCAAATAAAACTTTTTTCAGCAATGAAATTTGTAAAAAGCTTACCAGAGCGTCTACTCCAAAATATAAGTATAAATGCAATGCCCAAAAGGAAAGGGAAAATTTTTAATACAACAAACAAAATTTTTTTAAGTTAATCTTTTATTTTTGATGACCAATTAAGCATTTCCCGATGGAACTAGCGCCCCCGCTCGGCGATCCGAAAAAAAAAAAAAATGTTGAAGGAAATTATATATAGGAAAATTATTCGCGAAAAATTTTTGTTATGGTGAAAAAAGGGGGTTGGGTGACCAATCAAAAGAAAATCATAAACTCATAACAATTTGTTTCACTCACGCACTTTGTTTTTCTCCAAGGGGACTATACGTAACATGAGCACGGACCTTTAAAAAAACACGTGCCCCCCCCCCCGGAACAAAAAAGGCAGAGAACTAACAAAACGATACGAATGACACGCACAAAATTTTTTTAAAAACGCAATTTAAATACAAAATTTCTTGAGTAAAGCCAAACTTGACCTTTGCCATTTTTTAGTCAAAAAGAAAGATTTTTTTTTCTGTAAAGTGCTGTATTGCAAAACAGTAAAAGGGATTGGCATGTAGATGTTTCGTTTTCCCACATTAGATCTAAGCTTTCAAAAAAGAGCACAAAAAAAGAAAGCCGCCCGACCGACCCTTTTTTCCACAGCCTTTTTCCGAAAAAAGGGCAATTTTTTTAGCCTGATTTACAGAATAACAGCAGATATCCCCGGGAGGGATGACGTCCGGTTGTACCATATACTGTGATTGTGTAAATTGAACATGGTGAAGTGTTGTTGTTTTATTTTTTTTATAATTGTCATGTTTTGTAACCCGTCATTTTTTCTTTGTTTTCTATGATAAAAATCCAAAATTGGATCTGAGAAACGCATAAAATAATTTGAAAATTTCGCAGTAAAATACAAAGTTCGTATTGTATTTTGTTTATTTCGGGTGGAAACCGTCATTTTTGTGGTTTTCCTAAATATTTGTTGTAAGTAATCAAAAAATACGAAATAAACTTAATTTGTAATTTTTAAATACCCCAACGACAAAGTATATTTATTTTAATATGTATTGAGCTGATCCCGGTAGCTGGTAAAAATTTTGCTTTTCCCAATTGGTAAATTAAAAAAATGTCCCTTGTTTAAATGAGCCCCCTTAATCTCTAAAATATCAAATTCTTCTTTTCAAACAAAAAATTTAAAAATTTCTTTGGTCAAAAAGGTTGTCCAACCGTTGTATTTTTTCTTTTTCTTTTTTTGGGGTCAAATATTAAAGAAAAAGGGAGTTTGGGGGGGTATTAATAATCTAAAGGATATTTCTGTTTTCGTCAGTCCTTGCCTAGCGTTTGGCGCACGTTTGCAAAACAAAATTTCACATAACCTGAATGTCTATACTTGTAAGGGTTTAGTCAAGTCTTAAACCATGCTTTATTTTTTGACATACCTTGACTGCCGTTAACTTATGCAAACGCTTTTCAAAACGAAATCCATTTCAGAATAAATACTTAAATTGAAAGGGTAATTTTCAATGTGTCTCAATGCGCAATACCTGCCCAAAAGGGGTTAAATTTTTCAGGAATTGTTAAGTTAATAAAACCCAAAACCAAAAAATTTGTTTTTCTGCTCAGTACACTTCCAGGCATTCAAATTATAATCTTGGGGTAACGTCTTAATTGATATGGATAAATGAATTTTAACCTGATGTAATGACCCAATCTTACAATAAAACAAATCTTTGAAATAGTTCTTCTGTAAAAACTTCCTGTATGTTAAAATGGCTATAGTGAGCTGCTTTAGATTAAGCTACTATTTTTTTCAAATTTTTTTAAAAAAAAATCTGGTAAAATTTAAATCCAGTTGTCCCGCATTCATTTTTAGAAACATGCATTTTTACAATTTTACTTTTAGTATTTATTTAACAATTAGTTTTTAAATAATGCATGTAACGACTTCGTTGGTATGTGCCTTGCTTGCCGCTTTTTTCAAAAAGGATTTATATCAGGCATGTCTATGACTTCGTTGGTACAAAACACTTTCTGTAACTGACCCTTTTGTTCTGAAAAAAAGAAAGGATTCGACTTAAACATGTCAAAACGATAATTTTCCCCATTTACTATTCTGACATACACCATCTTAAAAAAATGAAAAAAATTGCCCCCGAATGAGGGTTTTTAGAGTCAAATTTAAAAAATACAGAAAAAAATCTGTTTTTTTCAGATGAAATAATTTAAAATTTAAAGTCAATTCTTCAAAAGGGAACGTGGCTTTTTTTTCATCTACTTTTTCATAATGCTGCTTTTCGAGAACCTCTTTAAAATAACTACAATAATCCATAATTAGTGTTCTGAAAGGGAAAAAAATTTTATCATAGTCCTCTTTACAGGCAATAGGCCATGATGGCCCTGAACCCCCCACCTGGTATCGGGGAAAAAATAAAGTGCCCCCCGGGAAAGAGCCAATTTTTGATCCAGGGTCTTTGATTTGAAAAACTTGGTGAGGGTTATTAGCCCAGTAACAAAAAACCAAAATATCTAAACCCCAGGCCTTGTGTTTTCTGAAAAGAAAATATTTCAAGTTTTTCCTATATTGCATGTTAACTCAAGTGCCCCCGGGGGACGGGGCCAATTTTGAACCCCGGGGGTTATATTTAAAAAATTGGGTTTAAAGATCCTACAAAATGCGCTTACCCAAAATATCAAAAAACCCAGGCCTTTTGGTTTCTGATAAGAAGATTTTTCAAGTTTTTCCTATATTGTCTATGTTAAAAAAAGTTGCCCGCTTTGGGGGCCAATTTTTGACCCAGGTTATGTTTTGAACAAATTTGGAAAGGTCTACAGACAATGCTAAAACCAAATTTAAACACCGGGTCTTGGGGTTTCTGAAAAGATTTTTAAATTTTTTTTCCTATTTTGCCTATGAAAAATTTAGGTAAATCTATGGCGGGGCCAAATTTGCCCCAGGGCCATGTTTGAAAAATTTGGTAGTGTCTACAAACTTTGCTGCCACAAAAATATTTTAATCCAGGCCTTGGGTTTCTGAGAAGAAGTTTTTTTAAAGTTTTTCCTTTTATATTTTAAAATAAAGTGCCCCCCTGGGGTAAAACCAATTTTGCCCCCGGGGTCATTTTTTAAAAAAAAAAGTAGTTCAAAAAGGATTTTTTATTTTTTCTTTATTTCCTTTCCCATGGCAAGCAGTTTTCTACAGGAAAGTTTATTTTAGAAACTTTTAAAGGGGTTCGCCCAGGATCATCCTTGCAAGTTAAAAAATTCTGTCCTCGGTTTTAGAGGTTGTCGTTTAAGTTTTAAAAAAATGTACAAAAAGGGCAAATAAAACCCCCGCCCCTGGGGGCCCTTTTTTGTTTTCTTAGGATGGGAATAATTTTGGGCAATCTTGGTAGAAGTTCGCAAGGAACATCTGTACCAAACTTTTTGAAATCTGGCCGAGTTTTTCATAATATTTTTTTTTTCCTTTTCCCCTGGCAACCAGGTTTACAGGATCAAATTTATTTTAGCATCATTTGTGAAGGTTCATCAAGGACATCCTGTTTTTAAAATTTAAATTGGGCCCCAAAGTCGTATCCAAGATGTGCAAAAGCCTGAAAATTTCAAGTGATTACGTCATTTAAAATATGTATTTCATGTTTTTTTTGGATTGGGCTTGTATACGAAAATCGCAATTTGAAGTAAAAAAAAAGGGAAAGCGGATAAATTTGGTTGGTTTTCCGGACGTTCCTACGCAGGAAAAGGGTACCCGTGTTTAAAGGTAATTGCAATGCGGGATTTAAGAGGGTGGGGCATTTTAGGAGCAAAGGTGTACACCCGACCCATAAGCTATTTCCTTTTTATTACGGCTTTTCTCAAACTTTTATTAGGCTTTTTTCCAAGCAGAAAGTCCATTGGGTTTTTTTTTGTTTTTTTTTGGGCTTTCTGCCTAAAGCAGAAAGTCCCATTGGGTTTTTTTATGTTTTTAGGGCTTTTTGCCTAAAAACAGAAAATCCTATTGGGTTTGTAATTTTATTTTTTTAGGACTTTTGCCCCTTTTGGCAAAATCCATTTGGTTTTTTTACTGTTTATTATTAGGGGGTTTTGTATACTAAATAGAGTCCCTTTCGATCGCATTGTTTCAACTTTAGGGGCCATTACGTCATTAGTAAAATCTACCAAAAAAATTTTTTCGCGGTTACAGCCATTGGTTTTTAATATCAGTTGTGATCCCGGTGTCCGTTTTTCAAAATTTTGAAAAGACCCAAATTTTTATAGCATCCAAGTGAACAAGGTCCAAATTTTTAAAATTTCTTTAAAATCGGCGTATTTGAGATAGAAAATTGTATTTTTTTCAGTTTGTAGTCCCCTGGGAAACCTGAAAAAGATTTTTTAAAAAATTTAAAGCATGGACGCACATGACGTCATACGAAAAATATTTCTTTATTTCAAGATAATTTCTATATATTCAAAAGGTCCCTGGAAATTAAAAAAAAAATTACTTTTTTTTCAAAAAAAGTTTTTTGAATTCTACTTTTCATATGCCTTGACGCATATGCGTCACCTTTGACATATTACAAAAAATTTGTTACCGGTCACAGCCCCTGTTTATGAACCGATTTGATAAATTTTTCCATCGAAAGGGGATTAGGTCTAGTTTGATCCCCGGGGTCCCTTTTTCAAAAATTTGAAAAGGCCTTGGGTTCTTTGGGGGAACCCAAATTCGAAGCAAGGTCAAAATTTTTCAAATGCTTTAGGTCCGGATGCCTGAAACGATTTTTGGAAAACGTCAGTGAGTCCATGAGTCTTTCAGAAAATCTTTTTCTTATATTTACAAGATTTTCTATAGTTTTCAAAAGCCTGGGAAAGAAAAAAAATATGACATTTGCTTCGTTGGGTGATGATTTAAATTATACAATTTTAATGGGCAGGGCGTCATATGACGTCACACTTTCATATGGTACAAAAAGATTGACGCGGTTAAAGGGCCCTTGTTTTTGAAAGATTTTTATCAAATTTTACCCAAAGGGTATTTAATATCTAGTTGTGATCCCGGTGTCCCTTTTCAAAATTCGAAAACAAGGGTTTTTGGGAATCAAAATTTAAAACCCAAGACGTCAATTCTAAATGCTTAAAAATCGGGCCCATATAAAGAAAGTTAAAATTTTGTCAGTATATTAGTTTCTCTGGGGCTAAAGGATTTTGTGAAAATACGACATTGAGTCAATGACCTCATAAAAATGAAAATGATTTTAATATTTCAAGAAAATTTTATAAAATTTTAAATGTCTTTGGATGAACTTTTATGACTTATGTTTCAATTGTTGTTTTTTTAATTCGCAATTTTATAGACCTATACGTTTTTGGGGCGTCCATTCACATTGCTACAAAAAATTGTAGCGGTTACAGACAATTTTGTGAAAATGAACAACATATGCGCACAGGCGTAAAAGTGAAAAATGATTTTTTTAAAATTTTCAAAAAATTTTTTTATGTTTTAAATGCCTGGCATGAACATTTAAAGACTTATGTTTAATTGTGATTTTTTTAATTGCAATTATCATAGACAACGTCTTGAGTCACAATTCACATATGCTACATAAGATTGTAAGCGGTCTACAGACATTGTATATGAACGATTTTCATAAAATTTTCCTGAAGTGTATATTGGATATAGTTGTGCATCGCGGTGACCGTTTTTTCAAAATTAAAAAAATCCAAGGTTCAAAGGGGGGAACCAAGGTTCAAACCCAAGAGCCAAATTTTTTTAAAAGCTTATAAATCGGTCCCATTTGAGAAGAAAGTTGAAATTTTGTCAGGAAAATTGATCTCTGTAAGTATTAAAGAATTGTGAAAAGAACGTCAAAAGGACTCACGTTACCATTTTACTTTAAATTTTTTTCAATTTTCGGAACATTTTTTATAGTTAAAAGGGCAAAAAGAAAAAAATTTTAAGTTCTTTTTTTAAGATCTAAAAATTTTGATATCAAAGATTTTTATAGGTCAAGACGCACATTTTAAATATGCCAAATTTGTACCGGTCCAAGCCTTTTTTAAGCGCCGATTTTTTTCAAAAATTTTTACAGAAAGTCATAATAGGTTTTTTTGTGTATCCCCGGGGCAGTTTTTTTAAAAAAACAAAAAGCCAAGGGGGTAATGCGAATCCAAGATTCGAAAAAAGGGGGCGTCTTCTTTAAAAAGCTTATACAAACGGCCCTATATGAGATACAAAATTGATATTTTTTCAGAAAATAGGTCCCTTTGTCTCATTTTACATTGGCTTTGAAAAAATTTTCATGTATATTTTTCTTTTTATTATTCTTTTTTTTTCCTCCTTTTGGGTTTTAATTTAAAAAAAGTTACAAATTTAGATAGGGGTTTCAAATTGTTCCGTGATCAGCAAAATAGAGTCCTTTTGATTGCATTGTTTCAACATTAGTGACGTCATGACGTCATAGCTGAAAACTACTACAAAGTTGTTGCGGTCTACAGCCGACATTTTTTTACGGTCTTCATGAAAAATTTTTCCCAAAAAGTGAACTTTGGGCCCAGATGTTTAAACTTAACTTCGCTTTCCCGAGGTACTAAAACTGAAAATTTTGGACGCTCTGTTCCTAAGGTTTTCTTTGCTGTGAGAATCGACGTCCCTAACGCATTACGCATAATTGCAAACAACATTCTTTTTTCCTTCTTTTGGGGGGGTAATTAAACAAGGGGGTTTCCGTTGGGGGAAGAACGTTTAAAGTTTTTAAATGGTAGAAAATGAAACACTTTTCGAGCTGCAGTGTTTTAATTCCGTGACGTCAAAAGCGTCATTACTGAAAACTGCAACAAAAGTTTTTCGCGGTCTACGGCTACATTTTTGACGGGTCTTCATGATTTTTTTTTTTTCGAAAGTGTCATTAGGGCCTTGGCATCTTCTTCCATATCTGAAATTTGAAAAGACCAGGAAAAAATATGGCTGAACAAAAATTCGAACCAAAAAAAGGTCAAAATTTATTTAAGCTTAACTTTGCTTCTAGATGTGCAAAAAAAGCGAAAAATTTGATAGCATCGTTCCGGGGTTTTACTTTACATTGCGGAAAAACGCGTCATAGACGTCATTTTACCCAAAAATTTTTAAATTTTTAAAAAAAAGGGTTTTTTTGCCCACAGGAGCACTTTTAACCGATTTGCATTATTTTTTTCCAACATGTGCGTAGTGTTCCCCTTGTGGGAAGGTAATTCCCCTTTTCCGGAAAAAAATTTAAAAATAATGTCAAATACGTTTTTTTTTCTCACCTGAGCATGAAGTTATTTTGATGCCGCTTCGTCCGTCGTAACAGTTAACATTCTAGAGGCCACAGTTTTTTACCCATTCTTCACCAAAATTTGGGCAGAATGTTTAATGGAATTCGAAAAATGGGCCATGTGGGTTCAAAAAAGTATGCATGGGTCCAAAAAAAATTTTCAATTTTTAAATAAACCCGTTTTCACTCTAGAGGCCCTATTTTTAAGCCCAATTTTTACCCCGACTTTTGGCCGAATGTTAAAACTGCATGAGGCTTGGACAAAGTTCGAAACTAGGCATGGGGGGATAACAAACTGGTCCTGGTCAAACATAAAAATTTGTTAGACATTCTTTGCTTTTTAAACCTTTTACAGGCCTTTTTTTTGATCCAATCTTCACCAAACCTTTTTTTCAAAATGTTTTTTCCAGAAAACTTGAAAAGTTCGAAACTGGGTCACGTTGGGTCAAAAGTTACGAGGTCAAATTGATGTAAAATTTTTTTTACACTCTAGAAGCTATATTTTGTCCAAAATACCAAACTTGGTCAGAATTTTATTAGCATGAAGCTTGAACAAGTTCATTTGGGTCAAAAGTAGGCCTTTAAACAAGTTTCTCAGGGAGCGATTTTGGCCATCTTCTTTCTTTGGGGGCTTATATCTCAAAAAAAAAATATTTAAATTTTTCAAAAGACATGGGTATTTTTATATAGTGCTTTCAAAAAACCTTTCAGAGACATCCGATTTTTGAAGTCAGGCTTTAAAAAGGTTTGTTTGGGGGAAAAAAAATAAAATTTTAGTGACCCCAAAACATTTCACAACTGATACGCGAAAGTATTTGATTTTTGTTGATAATAATAGAACAAATATTTTGAGCACATTTTATCTTTTGCGATTGGGGACATTTTAAGATCGAATCAAAATGCTATTTTTTCTATTGCAAATTTGCAGTTTTCTTTAGGTTTAAAAAGCTATATCCGAAAAAAGTTTAACATAGGTTTTATATATTAAAAACGTACGATATGTAGAGAAATTTAAGTCCTTTTAAATGGTCCCACATTTTTAAAATTTTTGACTTCACTGAAAAAGTTATTTAAAAAAAAAAAAGATGCAATAACCATTTTGTCTTGCTTTTCTGTATTTTCTTAACGTCTTTGCCATGTTGTATTGATTTTTTTAAATAACAAAATGCAAGTTGTTTTTTAGCACATTTGTACCTTTCAATAGGTAGCACATTGAAAATCAGTTTTAGAATGCAAAAGTTATAGTGCAAAAACCAATGACATGGACATAATTTTGATCGATATTTGGTTTTTTTCTCAAAGGGTTTAAACCCTTTTTATCTCGATAACTTTAAAAATAAATTTATACATAAAGCGTTTGAAATGTAGAAAATTTTAAAACCTTTTGAATGGGACCCAGCTTTTTAAAAAATTTGACTTTATATAAAAATTTTTAATTGAAAATAATAATTCGCATGCAAAAAGAGGAAGGCCTGGCATTGAACCTTTGGAGGACACCATATCCCTCCCCTCTTTATGCATTTTTTTAAATGAAAAGTAACTCGGTCATGAAAATTAATGGGGGAAAAAAAATTTAAAAAAAACGCTTTTTCAATGCAGTGATATTTTTTCGCGCGTCACCCGCATTAAGACATTGTCAACAAGTATTCTCTTCAGCGATACTTCTGTATGATCTCCTAGTTTTTAAACATATGATTTATATCTTTAAGGTGCATGTCTTTCAGATTGTCTGACATCCCCAAATGTTGCTACGAATAGTGCAGGGCGAAAGGGCCCACGTTTATTCAACAAAAAAATTTCTAGTTAGGACTTTGCCTTTCGGGGGGAAAGTTTCCCATTTTGGGGTTTTTACTGTTTTTTTTTTTAGGATTTCTGCCCACAAGGGAAAAGTATATTGGGTTTTACTGTTTTTTTTTATTATTTTTTTCTTCTTATTTGGGCTTTTGCTTTTTCGGGAGAAAAACCTATTTTGTTTGTTCTGTCTTTTATTTTATTATTCTTTTTTTCAACCTTTTCATGTTGTTTTTCATTAAGTTTGAAGGTCTAGGACAAAGAAATTCATCAACAACACTAAGAATGGCATTTTGGAATATATTATTTTTATTTTCCACGACTCACATGACGCAACTAAAAATAGCTACCCAAAATTTGTACCGCTGTAAGCGTATTTTATGGAGGATTTTTCATGGAATTTTACAGAAATTATATATTAAGACCTCATTGTGCGGATTTTTAAAGGGTTTTCCAAGTTCGAAAGAACTAAGGGGTTTTATGGGAATCCGATTGAACCAAGGACTTTTAAATTTCCAAATCCAAAAAAATCGATTCAGATAAAGAAAGTTGATATTTGGGGAGTTATTGTCTCTGGTTTTTTTTTTCTTTTTTAAAGGAAACCATATGACGTCATCAAGTTTTAAGAATTTCCGATTTCTTGATGTCAATTTACCCATGTTGCAAAGGGGTCTAGGCAAAGAAAAAATTTAAAAGTCCATGTAGGAATCATGAACATTTAGTTCAATGTTTAAAAATTTTCCCCCCCCCTTTTGAGTCACAGACCTCAAAAAAATTAAAAAAACTACCAAGTTCATTTCCCCGCTTCAAACCCTCATTTTTGGGCGGATGGCATGGAATTTTCAAGAAGTTATATATTACGACTTTTATTGTGCAGGATTAATTTTTTAGGTTTTACCCCAAAATTTGAAAAACACCAGGTTTGTATGGTTTCAGTGCAGAAAGCCCTATCTTTTGTTCAAAAAAAAAGAAGTCTATTATTATTCTTTTTTTTTTTTCCCTCTTAAATTGTGTTAATTTCGAGGGGTTCCAATGACTCAGAAAAAATGAAAATTTTAGGCATATATTTCAAAAACCTGAGCTTGCGGGTCCCAAGAATTTTATATTCATACAGTCATTGACGTCAATTTGAGTCGGGGAAAAAATTTGTTCGCGGTTCACACCCTTATTTTTGGACCATTTTCATCAAAATTTAAAAGAATTTTTTATTAGGCTCGTTGGCATCACTATTTTCCGTTTTTCAAAATTTGAAAAGTCCATGGTTCTTAGCGAATCCAAGATTCGAACCAAGGTCGAAAAATTTTTAAAATGCTTAAAAAAACTTCCTTTTTAGATAGAAATTTGAATTTGCAAAAAAGGGGCCCTTTTGAAGTTTTAAGATTTGTAAAAATTTTAAATGTCATATGACGTCACGGACGTCTTTATGATAATGTATTTCCAATAAAAACAAGTTTTTATATGTTGAAATTGTCAAAGGGCAAAAAAAAATTTAATGCACATGTTCAAACGTTGAAATTTTTTGATTTCTAGATTTTCATATCCTATGACGTCTAGAGTACCTTGAATATGAAAAAAAAAAGTTTGTACGCGGTCTAACCCTTTTGTTTATGAACCGATTTTCATAAAAATTTTCACGACTGTGTATATTAAGTTTTGTTGTGAATTCGGTTTCCTTTTTTTTTCAAAATTCGAAAAGTCCATGGTTCATAGCGAATTCAAGATTCAACCCAAGGCGTAATTTTTAAATGCTTTAAAATCGGATTTATTTCGATAGAAAAATGATATTTGGTCAGAAATAGGTCTCTGGGAGTCTTAAACATTTTGTGAAAATAAAAAAGCACATGACGTCACTTGACGCCTTTTATAAAGATTTTTAAAATTTAATAAGTATTGCTATTGTTTAATTGTCGAAGGGGAATAAAAATTTTAATGACAAAAAATTCAAAAGATGAAAATTCGATTTCAAAGATTTTCATATGCCTATGACGTCATATGACGTACACGTGAAAATAAGCTACAAGATTGTACGCCGCCCGAGCCAATATTAATGAAACGATTTTCATCAAATTTTCACAGAATGTGTTTTATTAAGTTCTAGTTGTGCATCCTGTGTCTGTTTCTCAAAATTCGATATTGCCAAGGTTCTATAGCGAATCCAAGATTCGAACCAAGGTCGTAAATTTTCAAAGGCTTATAAAATCAGTCCTTTTTGAGATAGAAGTTGATATTGGTCAGTATGTAGGTCTCTCGGAGTTTTAAAAAAATATTTTGAAAATTTGATCATTTGACGTCACGTGACGTCATTATATGAAAATATATTACTAAAATTAACAAGATTATTTCTATATGTTGAAATGGTCGAAGAGTAATAAGAATTTAATGGGAAATTTTGTTTCAGACAATATATTTTCTATTTCAATATTTTTATAAAGCATATGACGTCATATGTCGTCACACTTAACATATTCTACAAAAGTTTGTACGCGGTCTACAGCCATTACTTATGAACCGATCTCATAAATTTTCACAGATGGGGTATATAAGATCTAGTTGTTATCCGCTATCAGTTTTTCAAAATTCTAAAAGACATGGTTCTATGGAGAATCCAAGATTCGAACCGGGGTCGTTAATTTTCAATGCTTATAAAATCGGTCCCAATGAGAGGGAAAGGAAGTTGATATTTGACATTATGTAGGTTTATAGATGCCTGATCGTTTTTGTGGGGTTTGACGTATTACATGAAAATCTATTTCAAATATTTACAAGAAAATTTCTATATGTTAAAAGGGTCCATGGAAATGAAAAGTTATATGACATTTTGCTTCAAAATTTGATATTTTTAAATTTCTACAATTTTCATATGCTATGACGTCATATGACGTTTCACCTGCCATATGCTGCAAAAGTTTGTACGCGGTCTACACCCATTGTTTATGAACCGATTTTCATAAAAAATTCACAGAAAGTGTATATTAGGTTATAGTTGAGCATCCTTGTGTCCGTTCTTCCAAATCAAAAATGCAAGGTTTTATGGCGGATCCAATATTCGAACATTGACGTCAAATTTTAAATACGTATAAAATCGTTTCCAGATGAGTTTAGAAATCTAATATTTGGAAAGTAATAAGTCTCCAAGAGTGCTTAACATTCTATGAAGATGAACGCCCATTTGACGTCATATGACGTCATAAGGTCAAAAATTATTTCGATATTACGCATAAATTTAATATGTTGTTAACTTCCAGGACCATGAAATCTTATGGTATTACTTTAGAAATGCTTTAGATTGCAATGTAATTCATATTAATTTGACGTTTAATCACATCAGATTTGACGTCAGGACAAAAAGGTTTTACGCGGTGTCAGCCATTATTTTGGACCAATTTCAGCAAATTTCAAAGAATGTTATGTAACGCTTTAGTTGTGTATCTCGGGTCTGTTTTACAAATTCGAAAAGACAAAAAGCATGGTTCTATGGTGAATCCAAAGTTTCGAAACATTGACGTCCAAATTTCAAAAATCATATTAAATCGCTCGAGATGATTTAGAAAGTTGATATTTGGACTGAATATTAGTCTTTAAGACCTTATTTATATTGTGAGGATTAACGTTATTTGACGTCATAAGGTCAAAAAAGATGTTAATATATCTACGGGGTTTTATTTCTATATGTTGCAAAGTTGCAAGGAGCATGAAAAAATTATTAAATATATTTAAGATACTTAATATTTCATTTCATTGATTTTCTTATGCCTATGATGTCATGTGACATCAAACTTGCGTTGTCCTACACACACTTGTACGCGGTCTACAGCCCTTATTACAGGATGGAATTCGAATTGTAAGCGTTTTAATAAAATTTGATTTTGAACATAGATTATAAAAATAGTCCAAGCTAAATAAATCGATATAAAAAAAATGATTCAGTTACTTTTGCCATTTTCCTCCAGTTAAACGGTTTATTTTTCAAAGTTCATTTAAGTTATGGCATACAAAAGCAAGTTAAAGGCTGCAATTAATATCCCCTTACTTTTTTGCTTTTTTAAATAGTGACAAATGTAGCAGAAAGTCCTATCATTCGTATCAACGAATGAAATCTAGTTCTTATTCTTTTTTTCTTCCTCTTGTATTTGTGTTAATTTCGATATGGTTGCCAATGGCCCAGAACAATGAAACTTTTATGACGCTTTCGAATGCAATGAATTTCCCTATTCATATGAGTCATATAACGTCAGATTTGAGTCAGGTGAAAAAGTTTGTACGCGGTCTACAGCCATTAATTTCTGGATCGATTTTCATCAAAATTTCAAAGAATGTGTATGTTAGGGGTAGTTGGGGCATCCCCGGGGTCCGTTTTTCCAAATTCGAAAAGGCAATGGTTTTATGGCGAATCCAAGATTCGAATAAATGACGTCAAATTTTTAAATGCGTATAAATCGCTTACAGATGAGCTTAGAAAGATGATATTTGGACAGAATATAAGTCTCTAAGTTTTATTTATATTCCCAGAAGATGAATGTCGTATGACGTCATGTACGTCATGAGTTGAAATGTAATTTCTAACTTTTACATGTAAATTTTTTTTATGTTGAAAACATCTGAGCTACTAGAAAATTTAATAGCATTTTGCCTTTAGATAGAACATTTGCATTTCAATAAGTTTTATTTGACTACGAAGTGTTTTGACGTCAAATTTGACGTTGTCTTTAAAAATGTTTGTACGCGGTCTATCGCCATTATTTCTGGGCCGATTTTCATCAAAATTTCACAGAATATGTATGTTAGGCTCTAGTTGTGCTTCCGGTGTCGTTTTTCCAAATTCGAAAAGGCAAAAAGGTTTATTGCGAATCCCAAGATTCGAACCATTGACGTAAATTTCAAATGCGTTAAATCGCTTACTGATGAGATAGAAAGGTGATATTTGGACAGAATATAAGATTCTAAGTTTTCTTTTATATTCTCAGAAGAAAGAATGTCGTAGGACATCATATGGCGTCATGAGTGAAAAGTAATTCTAAATTTTACATGTAAATTTTATAAAGTTGAAAAATCCGTGTACCTGAAAATTTAATAGCATATGCTGCAGATAGAACATTATGCCTTTCAATAAGTTTTTTTTACTATGACTTGTTTTGACGTCAAACTTGACGTCGTCTAAAATGTTTGTACGCGGTCTACAGCCATTATTTTGGGCCGATTTTCATCAAAATTTCACAGACTATGTATGTTAGGTTAAGTTGTGCATTCCCGGGGTTCGTTTTTCCAATTCACAAAGACAAAGGTTTATGGCGAATCCAAGATTCGAACCATTGACGTCAAATTTCAAATACGTATAAAATCACTTTCAGATAAGTTAGAAAGCTGATATTGGACTGTATATAAGTTCCAAAGGGGCTTTACATTCTGTGAAGATGATTGTCATTTGGGAGTTATATGACGTCATAATGTCAAAAAGAATTTGTGATATCTAAGCTTTAATTTTTAGTATGTTGTAAAGTTCCCAAGACCATGGAAATTTAATGGCATAAAATGGGATCTTTGTCCTTTTGAATGCAATATATTTCATATTCATTTGGCGTCATATAACATAAGGTTTTGACGTCAGGACAAAAAGGTTTTACACGGTCTACAGCCTTTATTTCTGGACCGATTTTCACCAAAATTTTACAGATTTATATTTTTACGCTTCTAGTTGTTTATCGCTGTGTCAGTTTTCCATATTTAAAAAGGGTAATAGTTCTTTGGCGAATCCCAAGATTCGAACCATTGACGTCAAATTTCAAATGCGTATAAAATCGCTCCAAGTGAATTAAAAAGCTGATATTTGGACTGAATATTAGTCTCTAAGCCACTTTCTTTTTTGTGAAGACGAGCGTCATTTGACGTCATATGACGTCTGAATGTCTAAATGAATTTTAAAAAGTTGATAATTTATCTTTTTTAATACCTCCAGCGAGTCACGATCACGTGATATTGCTACACTGTAAATTTAAGCATTTTCGAAAAATGATGCTAGATTTGACGTCAGTTAAAATGAATACTAAAATTGGAATCTCTCAGCCCCATATGGCTTACTTCACAAAGTTCATGAATGAGAAGTCCATACGAAAAAAAGGTAAAAGGTAGGAATTTAAATATATATCTTTTGAGGTATATATCTTTACATTTCAAAATGTTGCAGAAAGTCCTATCATTCGTATCGACGAATGAAATCTAGTTATTTTATTATACTTTTTTTTTCCCTTTTGAGGTTCAAATTAAAACAGGTTGCCGATGAGCTAGCAGCATAAAATTTTAACAGTAGGCACAGTAAACTTTGGCGTTTTTAGATCGTCATTATTCTTTTTCTTCATGTGACACTGACGTCGGGCTGAGAAAAGCTACAAAAGTTTGGGTTACGCGCTTACAGCCGTCATGTCTGGCCCGATTTACTTGATTTTTTTACAGAATGTATATATTAAGTTTTGTTGTGCAGGATTATATACATTTTGCAATATTTGAAAAGATCAAGGATCTATGCTGAACCAAGTTTCGAACTTTGGACCAGAAAATTGTGTGAAGTATTACGAAGCACTCAGATAAGCTGGAAACATGAAATTTGGACAGAATATGTGTCCTATTGATTTCGCTCTGAGAAGACTGACGTCGTATGAGTAAAATGACGTCATGACGCGTTATCAAATTTTTTATCCAAAATAAACGTTTTTTAGCACTGGAAGACAAAGTTTTTGACCGATTTGCATAAAATTTTCACTGAAGGTGCAAACTTAGCCTCTTTTTGTCAACAGTCACTTCCGCTTCCGGAAAATGGCTAAGGTCAAGGTCACATGTCAATTATCGGTTTTTTCTTCGGCCTTAAATATCTCAAAAACGAAAAATATTTTATAGAGACATATGCGTAAAATTTTTGGTGCTTTGAAAGCTTTCAGATGATATATAGTTTTTGAAGATCGGCGTTTTAATCAGTTGAGTTATGCAGAAAACAAAGATTAAGATATTGCAACCCTTAGCGCACTTTACTACTTATATCTGGATAATTATTGATTTTTGTTAATAAGAGTATGGATATAATTTGTAACAAGCCCCGGGCCGTTCTTTTGGTGTTTAAATTTTTAAAGATTGACCTAATTTTTCATTAAGTTATAGGGAAAAACAAAACGATATGAACATATTATCCCCGATTTTTGCCGTATGCTCAAGGTTTTTTAAAAGCTCGTATCTACAAAGTGTTTAAAGATACATACATTTATGAAGCGAGGAAATTGTGGGAAATCAAAGACCTTTTAACGGTAACTAACTTTTTAAAATTGGACTTAATATAAGGAAGTTACATGAAAACTAAGAATGCAGTAAAACCGTTCTTTCATGCACTCCGCAGTAAGTCCCGATCACTTTTTTTTTTAAGAAACTAATGATTTTTTTTTTTAAATAACATAAAGAACATTTTTTGGATGATGTAATGTGGCTCTAATGATTATGCAGATTTTAATGATCGGACCATAAATTATAAAGTTATTTGTCGAAAGGCATAATAGTCACGAACATCTTTTTGCCGATTTTGCCGTTTTCTTGAAAAATAACTTTTATATCTCAGAGCCGTAATAGAAAATTTGAAACATGAAACACGTGAAATGTTGGAAATTTAAGGTCTTTCTAATTGTACCTACCGTTTTAAAATTGGACTTCGGATATCCTATAAGGAATTTAGATGAGAAATACGAATTATTTAAACCGTTTTTTTCATTTCATTTCTGCAGTTAGTCCCTATCATTTGATTGTTTTTTTTTTTTTACGAAACCATTAATTTTTGAAAATAACATAAAGAACGTATTATTAGCATTATGCAATGCGATTCTAATGGTATGCAGATTTTAATGATCGGACCATTAATTATAAAGTTATTTGTCGAAGGGCAATAATAGACATGAACATCGTTTTGCCGATTTTTTTTCCCGTTTCTTTGAAAAATAACTTTTTATATCTCAAGCACGTAACAGAAAAGTTGAAACATGAAACACGTGAAATCTTGGAAATATAAATGCCTTTCTTTTTAGCTCACCTGAGCACTTGTGCTCGGGTAGCGTTTATGATCCCCTTTTTTGTCCGTCGTACGTCGTCCGTCGCATCAATTGTTATGAACACTCTAGAGGCCACAGTTTTGGTTCAATATTCATGAACTTTGTCAGGATGTTTGTTGATGATATCTCGGATGAGTTCGTAATTGGGTCATGTGGGGTAAAAAAATAGGTCACTAGGTCAAATCTTAGAAAAAGCTTGTGAACACTCTACAGGCCACAGTTTTTAACCCAATCTTCATGAAAATTGGTCAGGATGTTTGTCTACATGATATCTCGGATGAGTTCGAAATTGGGTCAAGGGGGTCAAAAACAAGTTCACCGGGGAAAAAAATCTTTGAAAAACCTTGCGAAACTCTAGAGGCACATGTTTTTAGACCAATCTTCATAAAATAATGGTCAGGGTGTTTGTCTACATGATATCTTGGATGAGTTCGAAAATGGGTAATGTGGGTCAAAAACTAGGTCACAGGTCAAATCTTAGAAAACCTTGTGAACACTCTACAGGCCACAGTTTTGGCCCAATCATACATTTGGTCAGGATGTTTGTCTACATGATATCTTACATGAGTTTGAAAATTGGGTCATGTAGGATCAAAAACTAGGTCACCAGGTCAAATCTAAGAAAAACCTTGTGAAGTCTTTAGAGGCCACAGTTTTACCCCAATTTCAATAGATTTGGTCAGGATGTTTGTCTAATTAATAAAATTGGATGAGTTCGAAAATGAGTCACATGAGGTCAAAAACTAGGTCCCAGGTCAAATCTTAGAAAAATCTTGTGAACACTCTAGAGGCCTACATTTTTGTCCCGTCTTCATTAAACTTGAATGAATGATGACTGCATGAATTCCCAGTTGAGAGCAATTCGGGGTAAGATCAATATGTAGGTCACTTAGTCAATGTTAGAAAAACACTTTAGATGCCAGATGTTTTGTCATTATGCCTAACACACCAATCTTACTCAGGTGAGCGAACAGGGCCATCTTGGCCCTCTTGTTTAAAATTGGACATCATTAAAGGAAGTTAGATGAGGAATAAAATTAATTTATACCCTTCTTTCATGCACTTCTGCAGTTAGTCCTAATCACTTGATTGCTTTTTTTTTAAGAAACTATTAATTCTTAGCTCACCTGAGCACATGTGTCAAGATGAGCTATAAGAATCGATGAATGTCCATTGTCGTCGTCAGTCCATCCGTCGTTACAATTAGTTTTTTGAACTCTAGCTCTTCATTCTTAAAGTAATTAAACTTCAACTTTATAACAATGTTTATTACCATAAAATCTTGGTCAAGTTCGATTTTTGGCTGATATCGGGCCGATTAGGTCAGAGTTATGCCCCTTTTAATGTTGAAAAAAGCTAAATTTCACATTGTCATTGTCTCTTTAAATTAAAAGTATAACTGAAAACAAAGCCACATATTCCCTTTTGAATGCAATGACTTTAAAATTTAAATTATGTTATATGACATCACAGATTTCCCCTGCTTTTATTTATGTTTGCACTCTACAGCTGTCAATTCGGACGGATTTTCTTCAATTTTTGAAGATGGTGTATTTTTAGGAAATTAAATAGGTATGATCAGTTTTGACATGGTTTGCAGTGCAGAAATCCCTTTCTTTTGTTCAGAACAAAAGAAGTCTAGTTTATAATAAGTTTGCAAATTTATGAGTTTTCGTCTTAATTTAATATTTAAACCCCCCTTCAAGAAATATTTTATATCGCTATTATCGTTTTTTTTTTCTGTTTGGTCCGTAAAAAAAACACTGTCAATTCAAGGGACGTAATTATTTCCGGTACATCGTTATTGACTGCCAATCTCCACGCAGTTATCTCCCCTTCATTCTTCGGCATTCTTTTTGCTAAGTGAGCGCGCAAGGGGGATCACTGTTTGGAATTTGATTGACTGCTAGCTTGATTTTATCGTCTGGTTCCCGACGTACTATCCTACGTAATAGGATTAGTTTGTTTACACTTTTGCGTTTTCATTCTTAAGCAATTAAATTTGACAGCAATCATCTTCAAATTTGATGAAATGTTTATGATATAATCTTCCGACAAGTTTGATTATGGTGATATTGGCTAATTATGTCAGGAGTTATGCCCCTTTTAATATGAAAAAATGCCAGATTTCACTTTGTTTACACCCTAAAATCTTCATTTCTTAAGCAATTATCTTCAAACTTTTGACAATGTTAATGACCATAATTTCTTGATCAAGTTCGATTATGGCTGATTTCAACCAATAAGATCAAGAGTTATGCCCCTTTTAATATAAAAAATGCCAGATATTACTTTTACACTCTAGTGCTTTATTTCTGAAACAGTGATCTTCAAACTTTATGACAATGTTTATGACCTTAATCTCTCCATCAAGTTCGATTATGGCATATATTGGGTAATTAAGTCAGGAGTTTTACCCTTTTAATATAAAGAAATACAGATTTTCAATTTGTTTACACTATAGCATCTTCATTTCTATCAGCAGTGCAGGCAATGAAGGCAATGTTTCTCAGGTAAGCGATTATTGGGCTATCTTGGCCCTCTTGTTTTTTTTTAAGCATTACTCATGCACTATGAGACATATAACCTTGAAACTTCATAGGTGAATAGACCTCACAAAGGAGAATTGCAGTGCACAAGAACCTTAATTCTACAAATCATATTTTTGGAGTTATTGCCCATTGTTTAATTTCATATTCAATTAAGTTTTGTCCGAAGCAAGACTCATGCACTATGAAACATATAACCTTTGAAGCTTCATAGGTAGGTAGACGTTATGGACAAAAATTGCAGTACACTAGAACACAATCCATGGAAATTCCAATGGTTCTTGTTGGAGTTTTTCCACTTTTATACAATTTTGTGCCCTTAAGATAACTCCCGTTTGAATCATGCTATTGAAATTTAATTTCATTTATGGAAAGAAATTAATGAAAGTGTTATGCACAAGGTTCATAACTCTGGCCTCAGTATTTTTGGAGGTACAGTGGAACCTCTCTAAACCGCACGGTGCCCGGACCAGCTAAAATGTCCGGTTTTCAGAGGTCTGCGGTTTTACAGAGGTTTTTGCTCTTTCAGTGCTTATTTGCTTTTGTATGGGATTCAATGTATATTCTTCAAATGTTATGTGTATGGTATTAATTATATGTGAGGTGTCATTGTTCATTTCTTATTAATGTGTTAATTACAAGATAAGTACATGTTTACCAAATAGAAGGGGATTGGGAATCAAACTCAAACAACTGTATAACTGTACATTATATTTTATTGTTACTAAATGCAACATATGTTTATTCAAAAAAGACAATAGTAAAAATCTTTTAATGAAATTAAATGATAAATATCACCTTTAAATTGCACCCTTAATCAATATCTACATTGTATTATGCAACTTTCTAAAAGGCACCTGTAATCTTCATTCAAATGTATTCCACAGAATTAACATCAGAAAGAGCCGATTTATTTAACTTCATTTTGTCCGGTAACCATCAAACATTTATGAAGGAAACGAAATGATGTGTTTGTTGACGGTTTTCTTTTTAATTAATCTCTGATTTAATTATCATACACTTCTGATGCTCATTAAGTTTGATTAACACTATTATTACCGTATTCTGTAATTGATCAATCCAGTCATTGCAAACAAGCACCGCTAATTGTATTTTTCACACATAGTACGCCGATTAATCTCAAACCATATTAGGGCCATACACACATAATTACAGTACAGAATTTCAAATTAATCATGGGTTTTTTTTCTCGGACAGAAACTTTGTGTGCGGTTTACAGAGGTTAAAATAAGCACAATTTATCTAAATATCCCAAAATTTTCGTGCGGTATTCGGAATTCGGAGGGTCCGGTTTAGAGAGTATTTTTCAATATGAAATATATAGGCGAAAAATCGGGACTTTTAAAATCGTGCGGTTTAGACAGTATTCCGGTTTTCAGAGGGTGCGGTTTAGAGAGGTTCCATCTGAAAGAGTGCACTTAATAAAAGTGGTTAGTTTTCTAGTGTAGACAAATGTGTACATATTTTTTCTTCATCATGTGAACTGGAAACTGCAATAAAAGGCTCATTCACTGCTATAAAGTAAAACTCAGTGACACATTCCCGCATTTATTTACAGGCACTTATGAAAAGTTTAAACAATAATATTCAAATAAAGGACAAGCAAGAGCTTCATTTATATATAAAAAGCATTTATTTTACTCTAGGAATGCAGTTCAACAGAATTCAACACTTTACTGTGTTTTTAAGAACTTAAATTTTTTCTTTTATATATCATTTAGCAAAAGGGAGATAACTCATGAAATTATTTCTAGTCATAGGAATGGTTATCTCCCCTTATTTATGATTTTTGATTTAGTTTTCTTTTTTATCTGTTGTCTCCTTTAATGATTTATATTTTATGATACTCTGTGCGCTGGATTGGCAGCCATTTCTCATTCAGGTCCTGGATAGCCATGCCTAATCTATCAGCTGCTTTCTGATTGCTGCTCATAGGGAGGTCAAATATGTCCATTTTGCATATATGTACCAGCATCGCCAGTCACCCATTTAGGCATCATTTGACCCTTCTGCAGTCCATGATCATGCTGGGGTGTTTGACACATGGTAATGAGTTTGAACCTTATGATACAGCTTGTTTTGGGGTGATTTAATGTGAGATGTAGTTGCAGTTAGTGCGTTTCAAGGCAGGGTTGCTTTTTTCTCCTTCGCACCCATTTAAATTAGGCTGATCACAGATGATTGACTCTTGATTATGACTTAACATACATCATCATAGCCCATGGAAGTCATCTCACCTTCCACAAGTCTTATGCCCAAAGTTAATGCTGCATTCTGCTGTTTCTGATGAGAGGCCTAGATGTGGGCTCATGTTAGCCAAAGGCGCCTGTGCTGTTTTAGGAGTGGACTTTCTTGGCCTTACGGATTGACCTCAGTCTCAGAGGCCTCTCTGCTGCAGTCAGTATGTATCATGTAGGTGTCCATAGATGAAGAGTCAGTCAGTTTCAAGCCTTTGCTCTGTGGAATATGGCAGTTTTTAAGTGTGCAGCCATGTACCTCTCATTGTGTTGATGAAAGTTTTTTTGCTTAAATATTGATATTTTTATTAGGATTTTGGTGAAAATCAGCCTATATATACTGACAATGGTGTCCAGAGATGCTGACAATGGCACATGAAAGATACAATGACAACTGCATGTCACCTTTGAAGTTTTGTATTACCCCGGTGAGATGGGGCCATCTGGCATTTGGCCATCCAGACCCCTGAAGTCCCTGCAGGGGCCCTGTTTCATATCAAGATATCTCCACAGTCTTTTATAGTAGAATGGTCAACTCTGTCTCATTTTAAAGACAAAAGTGCACTCTTTCAGATGAACTAAAATTTGACAGGGTGACACTTTTAATTTTTTTTTATATTGTTGTTGTTTTTTAAACAATTTAAACAATCAAAAATGTTACTAAAAATAGTAACAAGTTTATTGAGTAAAGAATAAGTTTTTATTTTCAGTGTTTTACTTTTCTAATGCAGATTAGTTTATAGAACACATTTTTTTTTTTCATTTCATTGAAAAATTCCCATAAATAAAGAAGTTATTAAAATTTCAGTGTTGACCATGTAAGCTAGACTGCATTTGTAACTGCAGTTATTTTGGGTATACACCTGTCTTACATAAAATGCTGTATTTTGATAAAATGACGGAATATTTTGCTACAAATTCATACAATGGCTCAGTATACATTGTGCATCACTTTTAGACTCTTTTTGATTTTTTTGTACTAAATAGAACTAAGACCACAGTTACCTGTATCCGGATGTGCCTACACAGAAAATAGTGACCCTATTAAATGCTGAATTAGGTGAGTTTTTGACTGAAAGACATGCAGTAAAGATTAAATTCTATAGAACACAGTTAAAATAGTCATAAAATGCCCATTTGGAGGCCTTATTGCACAACAACCTTAAAAAGTTGAGCATAACTGAAAGGGGAATTTTTGAGAAAATTGGTGTGAAATGGCCGACCGGTGCACTAAATTCATACGTATGTGATTCGGCCTTAAATAGGTCAAGAAGTAGTCGGGTGACCCTATGTTTAAAATGTACAGAATTATTTCACTTGAATAGATCTATCTAATGAGGGTAAGTTTGGGTGTCAATTTCCCTTACAGAAATTGTCATATGCATATATGCTTATATAGAACATATAGTAAAATTAATTGTGGTCTTAGTCCTGTTATTGACTGCTAACTTGATTTTATCGATTCGCTGTTCGGTACAGAATGTGGCAATCAAATGCTTACACCAGTGAATCAAGTGACATTGGAACATTATTCTATTCAAAATGTTAAAAATGTTGACTACTTCGGAAGCTGCTATCATTTTGGCTTTAAATGATCATTCCGATGACGAAAAATTAAAATTAATTTAAATGATGTACGTTTTGTTATATATAAATATGAACTTACGTTTATTTTAATGTGTGATTTACATGCCATGTTATATGACCCGTAGTTGGTCAAATAAATATTCTATTCTATTCCAACATAGAAAATTTCTCTCAAAAGGTCAGTACGATGCAAATATATCAATAATAATGACAAAAAGGTATTATGGGAAAAGTTTATTGTTCCTTCCCATGGGAAGGAACATCTAGGAACATCTATAGTCATACATTTCAACTTGACAGTTTCAGATTCGCTTCCTGCGGAGATGTTATCCCGCTTAGTATCTGATTTGCCTCATGATACCTACGATGAGACGGGATCCAATCGGAAGTGACGTGATAGCAGAAACCGCCATTTATCGCCATTTTAACGGTGATTTCACGTGATGTGCGCCATTTATACGCCATTTTATCGACCTAGCAGGTGCGTGCAGGTTTAAAATTACGGCTTCGTGTTGTCCCGATTAAGAAAACACGATATCAGCCTAAATTGAACTTAGCCCTATTAAAGTCCTTGAATTTCTTGCTTCACTTCCTGTGCTACCATGACTTAAAGAAAAAAAACATAAGAAAGTTTTGACTTGGAGAGAAATGTTCAACCACCTACAGTTTGTCCTTTTCGTACTCTAAGGTTATCTCTTCCATATGCAAATGCTGAAAAACGGCTTTCACTTCATACTTCATCATTTAGAAATGCCCTGGAAGGAAATTTTGGTAGGCTAAAACTTGTTGAACTAGTCGTGTTAAAATTTTGCGTATAAATTCAAAGACAGGCAATAAACAAGCGCGCCCTAATCTGGTTCCCTGCCGGACTTCAACGTAGTGTCGGGGGAAGGTAATCCATACCAGACTACGTTATTGGCTGCTAGCTTGATTTTATCCGTAATTTATACTGGTACATCCAACTAACGAAGAATTAATGGGCTGTTTTTCTTTTGCTTTGTGGTAAACAAAAAGGTAAGTTATAAAATAACTTGTGCTTAATCTCATTTTTTCCCCATCGAGACGTGCTTCCTGGCGATAAGAATCTTATATATTAAGATGAATCAGGAAGGTCGGAGTTCCCGGGCACGAGGAACCGGCAGCACGAAATACCCAAATCAATACCCAAATCTACCCATAAATCATGAGGTATAAGGAAATAATTGTTTGTATTTACAAATAATACTGAAATTTTATCAAAACAATGTGTACACGATGTATTTTGATCTTCCGTTCCGAGCGATCTATATTCTGGGTCCAGTAATTGTGTAAGATGCGGTCGTTTACTGTACTGCAGTATAACATCCTTTATACCTTACCTGTGTACGTAATGATTATTCTTCCCTGTTTCCAGTAGTTTCGGTACTATCATTAAATTTTATATTAATATTTACTCACCCAAATCTTCTCAAATTTCTACCCAAATCTCCTCAAATCTTTACCCAAATCTCTCACATCTCTAAACAAATCTCCTTAAATATCTACCCAAATCTTCTAAAATCTCTACTCAAATCTTCCCAAACAATAGACTAATCACCCTTTAAATCAATTTAAAAAAATTGATTTTAATTATTGTAAATAAATCGTAGTTACAGTAAGATCTAAAAAAAATGTATATATATAGATATATACACAGGTACGAGATCATACCCAAATCTACCCAAATCCTCCCACAAATCATGCGAAATGCAGAAAGGATTGTTTGTATTAACCAAAAAAAAATAAAAATAAAAAAAATCAATAAATATACAGCCAAAAAAAATTCCCGAATCTTACTCAATCTTTTCAAATCTCTACCCAAATCTCTCACATCTCTAGCCAAATCTCCTTCAATCTCTACCCAAATCTTCTAAAATCTTTACCCAAATCTTCCCAAACATTAGACTAATCACCCTTTAAATCATTTAAAAAAAGTTGATTTTAATTATTTTAAAGAAATTGTAGTTAAAGTTAGATCTAACAAAAAAAAAATATGTACACAGGTACGAGATCTTTCCAAAATCTACCCAAATCCTCCCAGAAATTATTTATGTTTTAACATGAACCTGCATGTTTCAGGAAATCAAATGATAAAAAAAAAATAATGAAATTATCAAATTAATTTACGGCGGCCTTAAACTGTTGCCACTGGCCAATTTGAATGTATCTTGTTCCAGTGTGTGTTCTAGGGCACGGAATGCGGGATTCTTGCATTTCTTCAAAGATTCCGCATAAATAAAAATGATGTACGCGAAAATCCTGCTTGATACACAACTGGTTAAGATGTCACCAAGTCCTTTTTGAAGGCTATCTGTCACCGCTACATTAATTCTGCCATACTGATTCATCAAGGTAGTTGTTTATATGCACAATTGGCCCGGGTGGTATAAGTTACCAGAATATAAACAAATGAAAATATTTTTTGCACATTAAAAAAAAAAATAAAAAAAAATACTGCATATTTTCCATTTAACTTGTGCATTTACGTCATATTATAAAGTGGTATTGAGCACAAAATATCGGTCCTATGGCAGGTTAGCTTTTGAAAAAAAGCTAGTAGACGACTTGATTGGTATTTATTAATTTGTACAATGGAGAAGAACATGTAGTTGGTGTGTGTTGTTTGATTTGTTTTCATTCAACACGGTTCTGTAAAATATTTATCATAATGCTATTGTAGTAGAGGTATAAAATGGCACTTGTATCCCGGAGTGGGTTTTCACGCACTTATGTATTTAGCTTGTTACGGATGATATTATTTTAATTCAAATTAACTGTTTAACTACCTTGGCTGCAACTAGATGTATTTGCTCTCTTTCAACGAAATATCATAAGTGTAGGCCGTATTTTCACGAAGCAGCAGACATTTTAATGGGATACCCCAAACTTAGGTAACTTGTGTATTACGTCATATGTTTTCGCGCACTACATGCCATGCTATAAATAAAGGGGTTTTCTGGCGTTCAGCATTGTTCAATATTGTTCCCAATACTTAAATTATCTCAGTTGTATGTTAAGTATAAAATCACACAAATATTAAGTTTATTCACACTGTTTAAGGTCATATTAGGTATCTTTTCAAAATGAATAATGAATTTACTCTAAACATGGCATATGTCAAGTGGGCTATACCACGTGATTTTGTAAATAAAAATGGAGAAAAAAATGTTCCGATAAAGTGACATTACAGAGTAAATTGGTATAAAGAAATTTCACGTAGAATTGGAAACTTTTTTTCCAGCTAATACTGATGCTACTACCTAGAGTATGTTAAAAACATGTAAGAAATTATCCTAATATTTAATCTTGTTACTTTCCAAAAAGGCAACAATATACCATATGACAATCACATGACTGGTTTGACAGATTGCGGTAACCAGACCATAAAAAATATGGAGGGAAATGCATTCATTAAAAATTTTAGGGGGTAAATGATAAACTGCTTTAAAAGTAATAAGTTTTTTTTTTAAAACAGACTATGCCTCTAATCTTTTTACTTTTTTACTCTTGACAACTGTATTTTCCACACATCTAATGATCTGTCTATATTTGCAAATCAGATAAAGAAAATACCAACGCTAATGACATAATCATAGCTTGTGTAAATAGGAATTCCAGAAATTACGATACTGCGCGAAAACGTATGTGCGTGAAAACATGACTCAACGATACCTAAAAAAATTGTGGTGTTTTAATTTAACATATTCAAACTCCGCCACCTTCCTTTTTATTATCATTGTCTCGCAAGATTTTATCACATGCACAAGCGACTGTGAGAATTTTTTTAATATGTTTCAGTGAATAAACTCAGATGATTTTTGTACGAAATTTTGATTCAAATAGATCAATATTGCAAATTTTGTCTCGCACCACTCTTTTTATGTGTTTTTTCTTAATACAAAATATTTCCATGCAGAATGGTCCTTTTACACGCAAATTTTTAAAATAAAAGTATCTCGAAAATTCTATCTTTTGTGTTTATATATTTATATATAGAAGTCATAAATGTACAATTCGCAACTGCTATGATGTCACCTAGGTGGCGGAGTTAGGAACACATAAAATGATGGTATAATATTTGACTCCTAATGTGTTAAATGTTATTTTCATGTGAATAATTATTTTTAAAAGAATTTTTGTGGGTATCAGTGTGAATTTAATAGAATTAATTGGTATGTGAACAGTTTCTATTCTATGTATTGTGCATTTCCTAATTAAATCTTAGAGGGGCGCAGTTTGGGCACTCAAGGATATACAAAAAATTTAATTTTCCATTGTATGGTAAAACTTTCCTTCCTGTTATTAAAGTCTGAAGCAGAAACTCAACTTGACTTGGTTTAATCCGTTGTTAACATATACTATACAGGGCTCTCCTTTGACCCGAGCTCCCGGGTTTTGACCCGGGAGATTTCTCAATGATGCTTATTTGACCCGGGTAAAATTGTACCAAGCGTCATTTTGAGCCGGGGCAATAACAGCTGGTGTGTCAGTACCACCAGATCAGCCGGTCATAAAAGTACAGACTCCAACAGATTATGTGATCAATGAGTGCAACTGACCCCCCATTGACTCGCTATCACTGTCAGTTACTCTAAATAGCCTAATAAATTCTCGTATTGCTTCGGCAATCTTTGTATTAAGCACTGAATGTAATCGCCGATTGCGTAACCAACCTAATTAAAAATTCCTGTATGGCGCCCCGGCAATCTTTGTGTACTCTCAATGTATACACGAGGTTGCTGGATCCCGTTTTTACGATGTGTGAAAAGATTAAAGGCGAGGAACCATGACAAAATGTGTTTACTTCCTATGGCTGTTACTCCGTTGGATTCCGGTTCCGGTTGGGAAAAGTCAGACATTTTTCGCTCTCTTGAAAAATATTTCTAAATTGTTGGATTATCAGTGTTAACCCGTGTTTTTTTGACAAAATGGATGTTGAGGATTCTTTAATTGACAAAGGTCAACTAGATGCCGGTAAGAAGCAAATCCTGTCTTCAAATATACAGACACAAAATCCATTTTCAATATTGAGTATTGAGGACAAAGAGAACAATGGAGCCAGCCATGGCGCCACCAGTCAGGTGTTCACCGACACAAATGATAGTCTTTTCACGTTTGTTAAAAGTAGCAGAAAAAGACAAAAAATTAGTTCTAGCGGTGAATGTAGTCTGGACCTTGAATATTTTAAAAATTTGAATACTGATGATAAACTCTTAGTCCTTTATTCAGACCTGCACAAACAAAGCACCCTCTCAACCTCCATTGAGGCCAAATTAGAGCAGTGTTTACAAATAAAAAACAAGGTCAATGATGTAGAGGCTACCATGGGAACTCTTGATAAGCGACTTCTACTCCTAGAGTACAAATCGCTGGACCTAGAAGCATGCAGTCGACGCAACAATCTCATCTTTCTAGGGCTCAGAGAAAAAAATTTGAAAACTGTCACTTGAAAATCACAAATTTTATTTGAAATAATCTTGAGATAGATTTTGACCTAGTCATCGACAGGGCCCACCATCTAGGCAGGTTCACCAGAGGGTCTGACGGGAATTATAGTTGCCTTCCAAGATTACACATCTGTAGAGACCGTGTTATCCCAAGCACACCGACTCAAAGACACGCGTCACAGCATCAACAAGGACTTTCCTAAGGAAATAGTTCATGCCCGTAAAGCTCTATGGGGAAAGTTCAAAGACTTAAAGTGCAAAAATCCAGACATTCGAGTCAACATGGTCTATCCTGCCAAAATTATCAAAGATGGTCGTGTAGAAGCCGACATGTTTCCGCTTTGGGATAAAATTATGATGGGCAACCGTGTAAGCATCCATTCCGCTTATACTCAAGACTCAACACACGCTCGTGGAGCACGAGCCACAAATACTGAGCAATACCATGTCCAGTCCTGAGCAACGTAACGGACACAGACGACCAAAAGGACATCCCTGTCACAGGGTGTTCCCGAGCATCTCGTGACCATCGCTCTCGGTCTACATCACATGAGTCTGGTAGATCAACGCCGGCGAGTACCCGCTCGCCTCTACACCGACACCAATCTCGAACACACTCCCGTCGAGGCACAAATCATGCACCTTATCGTTGGAACAATGCGTCCCAGTCACGTGACTCATCTTCGAATCGCACTTCAGCATAGGTCAAGCGGGGGAACTTACATGCTTTAAATGAACAATTACCTTCTATCAAGTTTGGCAGCTTAAACGTCAGCGGCCTTAAACAAAAATTAAACTTTCCAGACTTTCTTGATCTTGTGAATAACTACGACATATTTTGTGTTTCTGAGACTCATGTTGATGCATACGATATTGTTGACATTCCTAACTTTGTTTTCTACTCCAACCCTAGATCACGTGATTTTAAAAGAAAATCAGGGGGCATAGGCATATATGTATGGTCAAGTCTGTCTAAGTATGTGAAATTAGAAATAGACCCTATTGAATATGTGTTGTGGGTGTCAATTGATAAATTGGTTACTGACTTTAATGACAAATTAATTTTGGGAGCCGTCTATATACCACCCGAGAACTCGCGTTTTTTCAATAATGACGACTTTGACGCATTTGAAAACTCTGTAGTACACGTATGTAGCCAATACAAATAAGTATTCTTAGCAGGTGATTTTAACTCAAGGACTGCCGAGCTTAATGACTTCATACTGTCTGATCCATTTATATGCGATTTATTTGACATTGGTGACGATATGCGAGCACATTTTAAAAGTATACAATTTTTGAAAATAACGGAATAACATTAAAAAGGAACTCAATGGACCGAAAAACTAACACACATGGCTTTAGACTGATTGAAATTTGTAGAAACTGTAATCTTTTTATTTTAAATGGTCATTCAGGAAATGATTTGTCAGGAAAATTCACTTTTAAAGAATCATCTGTCATTGATTATGTATTATCAACTGTTGATTGTTTTGATGATTTATTACAGTTCGTTATCATCAAGATTGTTCTCTATTCTCTTAGGGCCATAACTTGTTACAATAGCATATTGCTTCAAAATCTAAAAAAATGACATAACTGATACCTACCATAACACATCCCGTCCATTATGGGAGAATCAACAGGCGTCGTCCTTCCGTAACAACATTGATATTGATAATCTGAACTCAGTCATCAGTCAACTTGATACTTTCCTGCAATCCCAAAATACTGTAGACTATATTACACAAGAACTCTCGCAAATCTTCCATCACTCAGCAGAGTTCTCATTCACACCTGTAAAGAAAACGTACACAAAATTTAATAATAAAAAACCTTGGTTTGGTCCTGAATGTCACTATGCGCGTAAACATTTCCATAAAGCAAAAAATAAATACAGAAATTCACCGACAGCCTTTAATAGTGGCCATTATGATTATCATCATTAATTAATTAATTAATTGATTATTTAACACATCCCGTCCATTATGGGAGAATCAACAGGCGTCATCCTTCCATAACAACATTGATATTGATAATCTGAACTCAGTCATCAGTCAACTTGATACTTTCCCGCAATCCCAAAATACTGTAGACTATATTACACAAGAACTCTCGCAAATCTTCCATCACTCAGCACAGTTCTCATTTAATAATAAAAAACCTTGGTTTGTCCTGAATGTCACTATGCGCGTAAACGTTTCCATAAAGCAAAAAATACAGAAATTCACCGACAGCCTTTTAATAGTGGCCATTATGATTATCATCATTAATTAATTAATTAATTAATTAATTAATTGATTAATTAACACATCCCGTCCATTATAGGAGAATCAACAGGCGTCGTCCTTCCGTAACAACATTGATATTGATAATCTGAACTCAGTCATCAGTCAACTTGATACTTTCCCGCAATCCCAAAATACTGTAGACTATATTACACAAGAACTCTCGCAAATCTTCCATCACTCAGCACAGTTCTCATTAACACCTGTAAAGAAAACATACACAAAATTTAATAATAAAAAACCTTGGTTTGGTCCTGAATGTCACTATGCGCGTAAACGTTTCCATAAAGCAAAAAATAAATACAGAAATTTACCGACAGCCTTTAATAGTGGCCATTATGATTAATTAATTGATTGATTGATTAATTAATTCACTCACTCACTCACTCACTCACTCACTCTTTTGCAGCCAGTGATAAATGTATTTCATATTCAATATATATTTTGTATTGCCCCCCCACCCCCCCCCCCCTACTGCATTTTATATAACACAGTGTACACGTTTTTTGTCATACAGAAATTCACTGACAGCCTTTAATAGTGGCCATTATGATTATCATCATTCATTCATTCATTCATTCATTCATACATACATACATACATATAACATACATACATACATACATACATACATTCATTCATACATACATTTATTCATTCACTTTTTTGCAGCCAGTGATAAATATATTTCATATTCAATATATATTTTGTATTGCTCCCCCCCCCCCCCCCCCCCCCCCCCCTCTATTGCATTTTATATAACACATTGTACACGTTTTTTGTCATCTTTTGTGAAATATATAAGGTATTAGTTTGGGTTAAAACTGTTTATCAGACCGGAATCAAATCATCTTTATAAGATTGTATTATACTGCTCCCCTTGCTGTATTACTTAAAGTATACCTAGGATGAAATAAAGTGCTGTTCTGTTCTGTTTTGTTCTGTTACTCAGGTTAAAATTACCGATCGGAATCGGCTGAAATTTTTATTGTTTGATAATAAATAGTTTAATGGCAGTACTTTATAACCATGCTGGTTTAAATGAAAGGTGAGATGATTGTAACAAATAGGTATGATTAGTCTGTCAACTGAAAAAGTAGATCGACTCTTACAGAATCAAACAAGGTTTAAAAAAACAATGTAATGTTGAAGGTAAGTAAAACATTTGTTTTTCCTTAGCTATCTTTCTGTATTGAATAACTCATAATGATTTGAGCAATTATGTTTTAATATCCCTGGATATTTATCTATGTAATTTTGAATGATATTGGTCAGATTTATTTTATTTTTGACTCTAAAGAATTTGTTTTTGACTCTTGAAAATTTGGCCCCAAGAGTCAATTTTTTTTTTGCCATTACCAAATATCATCTTTGGTTTTCTACTTTAAATAAATAAGAAGAGGAAGACTGGAATTGATTTTCAGGTCAGTAGGGTCAAGGTCTCTGTTACAAAAATAGATTGGCTTGCCTGGGACAACTCTTGAAAATCTGGTTTCACATCATTTGATGTGTTTCTTTTCATTGATTATGATTAATCAACTATTACAGGAGTTTTTCATCATAATTTATATTGTCCATTTTATTGAATTGTATTGCCTTTTTTTTTTGAATTTGTAAATATGTCCCCTTTAAGACTGCTTCAGGCTTTATGCAAAAATAGATAAATAATAAAAACATATTCTTACTTCCTAAGCTAGTAGCTTTGAATCTTGATTTGGTTTCCTTTACATTTAAAATAGCTGAAGGGTACTTGTATTTTTATAATGACATATAAATGCATATGCATGCATCTATAATTTTATGCCTTTTATTTGTATCCCTGCATTTCCATATTCATATGAATTAACTATTACCAAAGACTGCCTACAAGCATTGAGTCTGGTTGTTTGGGGTGGTGGGGCAGGCCTTTTTCCAGATGTTGGGGAAAGAGCCTTAAAATCATATAATGGGGAAAATATTACCTGGATTAAGATGCAAATTTGGGAATACTGCATAAATTTAAAGAATTTTTCAGAGGAGAAGGCACATATGAATGGCCCTTGATAAGCCCTGTGGGGAAATGGGGTATGTGAGGGGTATAGGTTAGCCTTTGGCTTACAGTTCTAGTTTTGTACTGGGCATTTGTATGCAGATAGAGTTAATTTAGTGATCAATACAGAAACTTGTTTCTTAGATTTGCCATTATTTTATAATCATACTTTTTTGTCAAGAGGTAATGGAATATTTATAAAGTTTTATATGACAAAGGATTGTGTTTTGTTCAAGATATTGTGAATAATAAAGGAGAACTTTTAATGCATAGTGAAGTGGTTAAAAAAACATGTTATATCAATTTTATACATAATGAAGCTCTCAGAATAAATGTAAATAGATATAAAGCTGTCTATAAAACTGAATTCAAGAGTAACATAGTAAAATTCCCATAATCAGTTCTTATTTAAAACCAATTATTGTTGGCGTGTCATTACCAGTAAACATGTTTATAGAAAACTTATGGCAAATATTTATATTCCAAGTAGTCAAGTAGTCAAGAAAATGGAATAATCTTTACTCTGATTTGTCTTGACTTCTCAGCAATAACTATTTTATATTTGGAGTATATGAAAAATGTAAAGACAAAGATAGTTATACAATATTATTTTTAGAAGTTAAAGGATTTTTTTTCCTATGTAAAACATAACGAATTTTACCAAACTGTCAATCAATGATGAATAGCTTAAAATTTGCTTAGGAAATTTATAAATCTACAAAAATTAGCAATGCAGAAAGACAAAAGTGGTCAGTTGTAAGACTTTTGTCTCAAATACCTTAATTGATATTTAACCAAAAACAAATCAAAAGAAAATTAGAACCGCAAGCAGTATCTCGATTTTCGCTTTTAACCTAATCAGCTTGAACACTTTATTTCAACTCAGCCACAATTTTCAATATGAAACAATGCAAAAGAAAAGGCATTGAAAAAAGACTTCAAGTTCTTGAGTTATAAGCAATTAAGCATGGAGCACTCTCCCTAGCGAAATCTTGACGAAATTACTTTAGTACAGATCATGTGATAATATGCTTAAAATTTTAAGAATTTGCTTTTCGCATCAATCTGCAATCATTTGCCAATTGTAGTGAAGAGCCGTTAGCCTAACAAAATTGGGGTTTATGTAACTCCTCATTTTGCACATAATCTTTATGGAAATCTTAAAAGCTGTCAGGAAATTGGGGGTTAAACTCTAGAAAACAGTATTTGTGTTCTGTGTATATATTACATTGTGAAGAAAACTTGAGTACCATCACTGTGAAAGTATAAATGTCATATATTGGAACTTTTAAGCTAATTACATGTGAGTAGCTCTTCTAGCGCAAATATTTTCCCATACCCGATACTTTGAAATCCATCATATTCTATTGTGCTTTCAACAAGGAACAGAATACTGAAAACCGCATTTGAATCAGACTTCAACTTTTTGAGTCATAAGCAAAAGAATGATTTTAAGCGAAGCGCTCCTTGGCGGCAAAATGGCAAAATGGGAAACAAAATTGATTAAATATTTTCTATTAGGTACGTAGAAATGCAGGAAATAGTTTAATTAGGTGTATAATATGCAAGGGTCAAACATTTTGTTTCTTAAATGTCACAATTTGAAGAATACAAACTGATTTACCATTGTTCCACAAAAGGATCAAACATTTGACTGTCGTTAACTGACCAAATCAAGTCCAATCTTCAAAAACTAAACCTCACTGGAAAGAGCTCTTCAAGAACTAAAAGTTTTGTTCATAAACTCGCGATAAAATATTTTCAGCTTTGTAACTATTTGGGCCGAAGAAAAAAACAATTTACGATTATGACCTTGATCTTTGCAATTTTATTTTAATTGTGAGGCCCTTTCGAACATAACACTTCATAACATTTGAAAATTCCTTGAAGAATGAACAAAAAAAAGTCAGGAGCGATAACCATATTTTAATTTTTACTAAATTTTAGTGAAGTTTGACCTTTTCTAGAGAACACACCATGCATTTCTTGATTCTCCACCCCATATATTTTGTGCGTATATGTCTTGCAAATCGTATGCAACAAACAGAGTTCTTCTATCTGATCTCTGAAGAAAATGGGTAGGTTTTTCATAGACCTACCCTCATTTGCACATTTTTAGCTCACCTGAGCACTTGCGCTCAGGGTGAGCTTTTGTGATCACTTTTTGTCCGTCGTTAGTCGTCCGTCGTTTGTCATCCGTCATCAACAATTGCTTGTAAACACTTTAGAGGCCACACTTTTGACCCAATCTTCATTAGTTTAGGTCAGGATGTTTGTCTACATGATATCTTGAATGAGTTCGAAAATGGGTCACGTGGGGTCAAAAACTAGGTCACAAGGTCATATCTTCTCCTTGCCTGAGAAGAAACAATACAACAATCTACAAAATAAATATTTAAAATAAAATCTAAGGTATCTTCCATAGCTCCCATCGATATCTGGCACTGAGGCTCCATACAAATCAACTTATATACTAAAACCCCATGATTTACTCTTAAAAAACCAATATCACGTGAATTGTGCAATAAATTGTAAATCGCTGAATCTCGTGCATCCCGAAAAACATTGACAACACTGAGGTATACTGATTAAAAAGGCCCTATGTAAAGAAACTATAGGTTTAAACTTTTAAGCCTTAAACATCTCTCTTAATACACTTAAAACTTAGCAAAACAGTCGATATAACCATTTCAAACCCTAATCATTCTGAACAAAGGTAATAAAAGAAACCTGTGATAAGCCTTATATAACCAGAATCGGCTAACACAGTTCCACTCTGGCCTACGTGACAAATACAATGTACTCTAAATCTACGCTTATTTTCAGGCCACGTCAAAATTATTTTGTGACACAGGTCAAATCTTAGAAAAACCTTTTGAACACTCTAGAGCCCACAGTTTCAGCCCAATCTTCATAAAATTTGGTCTGGATGTTTGTCTACATGATATCTTGGATGAGTTCGAAATTGGGTCATGTGGGGTCAAAAACTACGTCACCAGGTCAAATATTAATAAAACCTTGTGAATATGCTTGAGGCCACAGTTTCAGCCCAATCTTCATAAAATTTGGTCTGGATGTTTGTCTACATGATATCTTGGATGAGTTCGAAATTGGGTCATGTGGGCCACATGGGGTCAAAAAGTAGGTCACCAAGGCAAATTTTAGAAAAATCTTATGAACACTCTAGGGGCCTTTTTTGTTTTACCAGTCTTCATTTCATTTGATAAGAATGATGACTGCATGAATTCCCAGTTGAGTGCAAAGTCAGGTAGGATCAAAATCTAGGTCACTTAGTCAAATGTTAGAAAAACAATTTAGATGTCACATTTTTTGTCATCATGCCTAACACAGCAATCTTACTCAGGTGAGCGACACAAGGCCATCTTGGCCCTCTTGTTTTTTTTTTTTTTTTTTTTTTTTTTGCAAGATTAAAACTTTCAACCTTCCGTAGCTCAAAAACTCTCAGTCACTCATACCCCGAAAACTATCATATTTTATTATGATATCAACATTGAACAAAATGCTGAAAATCGCATTTGAATCGGACTTTGACTTTTTGAGTTATAAGCAAAAAAGTGATTTCAAGCAAAGTGCCCCTTAGTAGCAAAATGAGAAACAAAATTGATTAAAATTTTACCATTAGGTACCTAATAATGAAGCAAATAGTTCAATCAAGTATACAAGTCGCACAAGTC
>CM037782.1:25681605-25700973 GCA_021229015.1 Solen grandis | reverse complement strand
AGGGGGGAAAATGTGTGGAAAAATTATTCAATAAATACAACAAAGGGTTAAATAAAAAAAGCTAACATGACGTCCCAAAACGATATGGCAAACTGGCTTGTATTCAAATACTTAAATTTGTGAAGTTAATCAAAACGCCCAGTGGTTTGGCTATGAAATAGTGCAGAAAAATCTTGTTTATACACGGACCAAACAACAGACATATTCCTATTATACCCCTATTACCCTCATTTTTGGGGTATAATTAAGGTAAATTTTAATTAACATTTCCTCATATGATCATTTTGATGCATCATAGGTACCACATAAAGCCTGATCCTGCAGAAAACCACGTTAACCTTACCAATTTTATTTATTAAAGTCTTCATTCCAGACCACGAGGAGGCAGCGAAACAGCATAAAACTGATCACCCTGCGAGGTTACCGCAGGCTGATCTGGTTTTATGTTGTTCGCATAGGTCTTTTCATGGTTTCCTCTATGAGGGAAAGGGTTAAACACACTTGGAATAAATTATAAGCCCTGCTCTTGTGTAACATTTCCACACAAAAAACATTAACAACATCATATAATGTGGTGGTCAGACTTTACCTTTGATTTTCCATTCCAAGAGGTTTCAAAGGCTTTGAAGACCTGTATGGTGGGAGAAAAGATGTCGTTTAATAACATGCATTTATTTCAACACCAGATATTGTTCAAGATATTGCAACATAAAAAGAGAATGACGATGATAATGGTGAAAAAAACAGTGACATTAAGATACTACTGAACAAAGAGACAACACCCTCTGTGTGTCCTTTTTTAAATTTCCCTTTTTATCATTATTTTAAATCTTGATGGTAGGTCATTGATTGGTATTATTGATTTCTACTCTGACAGTTCTACAGAAGGCACTTTGCTCTTGCAAAAATGTTTACTTGGCTTTTACATCTAAGCAACATATATTGAATCATTTGAAGACTCTTGTCTACATGATTATGATATCAAGCTGACTACCTGTAGTAGACATGTGGCATGACACAACTAGCAGTCACATAATCCTGTAGTAGACATGTGGCATGACACAACTAGCAGTCACTGTAGTAGACATGTGGCATGACACAACTACCAGTCACTGTAGTAGACATGTGGCATGACACAACTACCAGCCACTGTAGTAGACATGTGGCATGACACAACTACCAGCCACATAATCCTGTAGTAGACATGTGGCACGACACAACTACCAGTCACTGTAGTAGACATGTGGCATGACCGACTACCAGTCACTGAAGTAGACATGTGGCATGACACAACTACCAGCCACATAATCCTGAAGTAGACATGTGGCATCACACAACTAGCAGTCACTGTAGTAGACATGTGGCATCACACAACTATCAGTCAATGTAGTAGACATGTGGCATGACACAACTACCAGTCACTGTAGTAGACATGTGGCATGACACAACTACCAGCCACATAATCCTGAAGTAGACATGTGGCATGACACAACTACCAGTCACTGTAGTAGACATGTGGCATGACACAACTACCAGTCACTGTAGTAGACATGTGGCATGACACAACTACCAGTCACTGTAGTAGACATGTGGCATGACACAACTACCAGTACAGTGGCTGACACAACTACCAGTCACTGTAGTAGACATGTGGCATGACACAACTACCAGTCACTGTAGTAGACATGTGGCATGACACAACTTCCAGTCACTGTAGTAGACATGTTGCATGACACAACTACCAGTCACTGTAGTAGACATGTGGCACGACACAACTACCAGTCACTGTAGTAGACATGTGGCACGACACAACTACTAGTCACTGTAGTAGACATGTGGCATGGCACAACTACTAGTCACTGTAGTAGACATGTGGCATGACACAACTACCAGCCACATAATCCTGTAGTAGACATGTGGCATGACATAACTAGCAGTCACTGTAGTAGACATGTGGCATGACACAACTACCAGTCACTGTAGTAGACATGTGGCATGACATAAACCACCTGTAAAAAAAAAAACCCACCATTTGTTATTGGTGTTTGAGTTTTCCACTGTTGTAACAGTACTTAATCAGGGTTCGAATTTAAGCTCGCATTCTTGCTTAATGCGAGAGGAAATTTATAAATGCGAGATACAATTTCAGGTATTTGTTTTTTTTGCAAATGGAAATAGAGTAGCTAATGTTGAGTTAAAGAACTATGATCCAAAGCTTGCAGTTACAAGATGGTGGATATCTGGAGAAAGACAGAAATACCCACCACTCTGCCATATGGGGCCCGAAACTAAAATTACATGCTCAGTTTGTTTTCACTATATGCTATGGTTCATAGTTTTGCATTGTGCGTTAAAACTGACATTTACAATTAAAGAATTTAAAATTTTAAAATTGCAAGTTGTGTTTCATTTAGCAAGTAAAAAAAATACTACTTGCTAAAAATAGTGCAAAATCTGGCTAAATTCAAACTCTGTTAATTATATGGCCACATTTAGCTTGACAACCTCAAAGCCAAACGCACTTCTATGAAAATCACACAGGGATGCCACAGCTCATCTTCTTTTTTTTCTTTTTTCTTTTCTTTTTTTTGGGCCAAAGTTGTTCATGACAACGATGCGATCCAACATATATTCTTAATGAATATGTCAGACTCCTTACATGTATATAGAATGCAATAAAATGTACAAGACTTTTCTATGGAACATGTGTGTCACCTGCTAAACTGTGAAGGAACTAGAAATGTATCCATAGGACACAAATGCCCCTACCTAAGTGCTTTGTCACAAATCTGAAATATGTTTGTTTGTTGTTGCGGTTAACGTCCCACCGACAGTATTTCAGTCATTTGGAGACTATGCCTACTTGAGACAGATATAGTGCTGCCACACTGCAATGTCACCACACCCAGTCACATTATCCTGACACCGGGCCAACCAGTTCTGGAACCACCCTTATACTGAGCGCCAAGCAAGGGAGCTATACCAGTACCATTTTTATCGACTTTGGTATGTCACGGCCGGGGATCGAACCCACGACCTCCTGCTCCAGAGGCAGACGCTCTAACCACTAAGCGACCTGTGACGGTAATCTGAAATATGTTTCTAGCCAGGAGAAGATGATTGAAGGAAGTAAGTAACAAAAATGTACAAGGGAAAACAACAAAAGGTCATTCAATGCTTTTAATCAAATTTAAAATATACAATATGAACATTTTTGGCCTGCTATAGCCAATTAAACATCGGTTGGTTGGTTTTGTTCTCAACCTTTTCATAGCTGCAGTAACTACACCAATTATTTCTCTAGCACTTTTTCAGTATGTATGCTGAATAAATATCAACTTTGAAGTCAATCCCTGTATTTGTATTCAAGTTAGGCTCTGGACTAACTTTCAGAACAAAGGACAATAACTCCAAATTACTTCCCAGTATTAGTATTCATGTTGTGCTCCAGACAAACTTTTGGGACAGATGTACTGACTGATGGATGGACTGATGTATGGGTGGACAAAGGTAAGTCTATATGCCCCCACAATAAGTGGTGGAGGCATAAAAATATTTACATATGAAGTTTTGTGTTGATACCTCTTATAGGTTTCTAGTTATGCTTCAGACAAAATTTAAGTATGAAAAATAACAAAGGGCAATAACCCCTAAATCATACAAAAAAGAGTTATGGTTCTTGTGCACTGCACTTCTCTTTATGGAGCTCTATCTACCTATGAAGTTTCATGTTGATACCTCTTATAGCCTTTGAGTTATGCTCTGGACAATCTTTCGGGACTGACGGAAGTACGTACATACGGATGGATGGACAAAGGCAAATCTATATGCCCCAAATAAGTGGTGGAGGCATAAAAAGTGTGACAGACAAAGAGACTGATGATGGAAAAGTTATCCCTATGTGTCACCTCTGCTTACAGCAGGTGATACAAAAAGGAGCCCAAATGTATAAAATTACAATATGTGGCTTGTGCCATTTTTGACAATGAAGAATCTTACTATTAATGCATGTGTTATTCATTACTTATCATACTGGACAACAACTCTGTGTTAAAGTACAGAATTAATAATGATATTCAAACACAGTATTCATATATGGATGGACTGACAAGAAAACGCTTCATGAAACCTATATGTGAAGGACTTAAATCCCCTAGAACAGGTTTAAACATAAAGGCAGGTTTATTAGGATACCTTTTTCATGGCTGTGGAGACAGCAGATTCCATCAACTGTTGCTTGGTAACCCAGCGTGTTTTGGGCTGGTTCTCATCCTTACTGTGCACATCTGAATGGTTTACTATCAGGCCCCTTACCACATATGTCTGATGAATGTGGGAGAAGATATGCACCACCTGTAGGAAGAAATTGTGTCCTTAATGAAAAAATTTGTAGAAAAAAATTAGGCAACATAATGAATTTTTTAACACTTACTGACCACATGGTACTTATAAACTTTTTTTTTAATACATATTTTCTTTAGATGACTTCAACTTACCATGTCCTTCCATTTAACATATGAACAACATTTTATGACAAGTTTAATACTGTAGGTTCAGATCTTTGGAATCAAATAAAACCATAAACAATAAAAAATCTACCTCTCCAACATCAAGCCTTGTAGCCACTTTGTCCACAGTGATATCGTACTTGTCCAGTATGGTTGTATAGGGAACAGGGGACTCCTCTGTTATCACTGCACCAGGGAACTCCCACATCCCTGCCAGCAGTCCTAGACATTGGAGTGTATAGTATATATTTCTATCCCTGTATCATAGTCTATCCCTGTATCATAACATCTGGCATTACATCACACTTGATGAGAGAGTTCATTTCAATATTTTGTCATTGGGGCCTTCAAATGCCCATCTTTTTGTGCAAGTACCTTTAGAAGGTTTGGAAGCAACATATCTCAGTTCAGATATTAAGCTCTAGCACTAACGATCAGATTTTGTTCAATCAGATTTGGAACAACTGGGAAAAGCCTAAATATGTAAAACTGGAAAAAAAATATTTTTAAGTATATTTCTGGCTGACCACAAATCTATTCTGAGTGCATACAGAAATAGAGGGAAATGGATCAGTTTCATGGTCAGTCCTCGATTGTTATCTGAAGTTTACATTGAAAAATAACATAAACCCTTTAAGTACAATTATACAGTTAACAGTTATTCACTCCAGTCATTTAACAAAATGTATGACCAGGATAAAGCTTAATCTGACAGAAAGCAATTTCAAGTCTGTGAAGAACTGAACAAAGGTTATTAATCACAGGTAGTAGTATTGTGGAGCTCTCTCTCACACACAAACACACACTACTACTTTTTAAGTCAATGAAATTTAGTCAACAAACAACTAGAAGAATGTCCAAATAAATATCATTTTCTTAACAAATAATGTATGTATAATAGACATGTGAAATCCTAAGTAACTGGGATCAATACTGAATGAGTTATTATATAAAATCTAAAAAACATGCACGGGGACATCACTGAGGTGACAAGTCGGCAAAGTAAAATTGCACATTATCAGTAGATATTTTGAGCTGTAGAAGAGGCAGAAATTGAAGAACAGCAGCCAAATCAAAGGTAAATACAATTCATTTTGTACCTGCAAGAGACCTGTTGACTTTATCGTAGGGACAAATTCCAAGCCAAAATTGTCTGTATCTCATACGAAAATCGAATTGAATTGAAATCGAAGTTTTACCATAAAAGAACGGGATGTACATGCAAGAAAAGTTCTAGTTTTCACAGGCAAAATGTGTGTGCTATTCAAATACGTTGTAATTTAGCAGTGTCATTGCATTTTCATTAATTATAAACAAATATCGATGAGTTTGACCTGAAACAAAAGTCACCTCAGTGATGTTCCGGACCAATTGGGCGGAAATAAACCTTGTAGATATCATTGTAAAAAGTAGTAGTATTTGTGTGTGTGTATGTGTGTGAGCTTCAAGCTACTGGTACCTGTAATAGCAATCAGTTGATATCCAAATCACCTGGTGTTTTACTATCCATACTGATTGCAAAGGTCCTTCTGATAGCTCTCATTAGGTGGTGTATAAGGTAAGTACATCATGGATATGAGAACATACCTTTGTCTGGTCGCTGAACAATGAAGAATTCCTCTGATGTTTCAGACTTCCTACACAACACACACACTGACGTCTGCTCCTCCCTGGCTGCTTTCTTCTTCCCCTTACGTGGGTAGTTCATCACCCCTAGACTGTAATACACAGTGTACAGTGAACTTCATGCTACTAAACCTCACAGGTAATTGTTTGAAGTAGTAATATCCACAACATTTGATTTCCAGTACAGTTGTTTCAGTATCAGTAATTGCAATGCCCTTTCCCTCATATAGACTCATTTTGACGCTCTCAATAGGTACCACATAAAGCCTGATCTGCAGAAAACCACAGTTAAATCTTACCAAATTTAAATATAAAATCCTCATTTCCAGACCACTGAGGAGCAGCGAACAGCATAAAACCTGATCAGCCTGCGAGTTACTCGCAGGCTGATCTGGTTTTATGCTGTTCGCATAGGTCTTTTCATGGTTTCCTCTATGAGGGAAAGGGTTAAAGGCGGAAGAAGACCCTAAAGGTAAAGAAGTAGCTGGTAAGGACCACCAACCCACCACAAGCCAGTTGGAAGGCTTCCTCACACGAACAGCCACAATGCCCTAGACTAACCTCACAGTGATGAGGGGTGAAGTGATGGTATCAGCTATAACCACAGGAACCCAGAAATTTCAATACTATTCTGTTGTTCTTATATAAAATATCTTAAAGGGGCGGATTCTAAAAATGAAATTTTTGAAGTAAAATTAATTTTAATTAGTAAATACTTACCTGTTATTACTTCAGGTATGTGTCTATTTGTGCACAGCTTCCAAAACAGAGTCCGCAAAATAAACCATTCCCTAAACCCCCTAGTTACCGGAAGTGTAACCCCCGTTCTCCAATTGTATATGAAGCCATCGAGGGATACAACCGCCAGCAAGCGGGGAGGGAGGTGGGACTCTGTAATAACAGGTAAGTATTTACTAATTAAAATTAATTTTACTTCAAAAATTTCATTTTAATAGCATAAATACGTTACCTGTTATTACTTCAGGTATGACTTCGTCGCTAAGGCGGGAGGTTGCTAACAAAGAACCTTGATTGCAGCGATACCCGAAGTAGAAAACGACCAAAGCCGCCGAGGCGTCAGACATGATGATTAAACTATTGTCTGAGCCACTACAAGTGGACCCAAATCCACAAGGTTTTGTGATTGGTTAGCCAGTGAGCGGAGATAAAAGGAAGAAAACGTAGTAGAAGACTTCCAAGAGGCCGCTTTGAGAATATCGTCCATGGGAGATTTATTCAAGAAAGCCCAAGAAGCAGACAAAGCACGGAGCTCATGTGGTCTAATTCTTAAAAAGGATAGATCCCTGTCCGAAAGATCCGAATAGGCAAACTTGATAGTTGAGGCTACCCAACGAGATATTGATGCTGCCGAAACTTCGCCCCCCCCTTTTATTGGGAGGAAAAGTCGAAGACGACGACCCCGTAAAGATTTAACCTTCTGGAGGTAAAACTTCAAGGCTCTAACTGGGCAAAGAAGCCGATCAGGATCTCCCCTGGAGCAAGACCTAGCAAGGCTCGGAATAACTACCGGAGGGGGACAGACCGACGGGAGCTGGGTTTTCGCAAGGAAACCAGGTTGAAAGCTCAAAGATACAGAGCCATCAGATTTGTTAAAGCGTAAATAGCCTTCCTCAGTAGAAAAGGCATGAATTTCACAACGACGTTTAGAAGACGCCATTGCTAAAAGAAAGACCGTCTTCCATGTTACGTGCAGTAGAGACGCCTCAGAAAGAGGTTCAAAAGGTGCCTTAGTAAGAGCCAGTAAAACACAAGAAAGATCCCACTTCGGAGTTAACGAACGAGAAACCGGCCTAGACAGTTCAAACGAACGAATAATTTCCGAAAGATAAGGATCCGAACCAAGGGAAGAGGATCTGTGAAACTTAAGCGTGTTCGATAACATAGACCTATAACCCTTGATAGAACTGACCGCAAGTTTTTTCTCGTTAAAAAGAAAAACTAGAAAGTTAGCGATTTCTCTGACAGGAGCTTTGACCGGATTAATCTGCCGTGCGATACACCAATCACGGAAGACCTTCCACTTTGCCTGGTAGACAGATCGAGTAGATTGTCTCCTGGCTTTAGAGATAATAGAGGCAACTGTTGCCGAAAATTTCTTCTGTCTAACTCGCTGTTGGATAACATCCAAGCGTGAAGACGAAGAGCGCAGGGATTGTCGTGAAGGACCCTGTTCCGACCTTGTGACAGAAGGTCCGGAACCTGGGGGAGTTCTACAGGATCGTCTATCAGAAGATCCAGAAGATCCACGAACCAAGATCGCGTTGGCCAAAGTGGAGCTACAAGGAGGATCCGGCACTGAGATCGCAGGATTTTCCTTAGAACTAAGGGAATCAGAGAAAACGGTGGAAACGCATAAGCAAATAGATGATCCCAGTTTACAGACAGAGCATCTATCGCCCAAGCCCGGTGATCCGATACCGGTGACACAAACAGCGGAAGCTGGTTGTTCAGCCTGGTAGCAAATAGATCGACAGACGGAGACCCGAAAATCGCAAACAGAGTTGTCGCGATCCGAGGAAGTAACTTCCATTCCGAGGGGAGAAGAGAATGTCTGCGGGACAGTTGGTCCGCTAGAACATTTAGACGACCCGGAAGATGTCTGACTTGAATGAGTACCGAAGACACCTGACACCAATGAAGAAGGTGCCATGCTTCCATGCACAGAGAAGGCGAGTGCGTCCCCCCCTGTCTGCGGATGTAAGAGACAACAGTCGTGTTGTCCGTAGATACTAGAACAGATTTGCCTCGAATGAGAGGAGAAAACTGTCGTAAGGCTAGTAGAACCGCTTTGAGTTCGAGGTTGTTGATATGAAGAGAACTGTCCTGAGGGGACCAAAGACCCGAGGCCGTGAGACCCAGAGGTTCCAGATGAGCACCCCAGCCGGACAGACTGGCATCCGAGAAGAGGAACAGTTCCGGTTGAGGAGGAGAAAGAGGAACACCCTCTCGGAGAAACGAGGGGGAATTCCACCAACTGAGATGATGAACCAATTCCGGAGAAACCGGAAGAATGGTCTGTAAATGGTCTCGACTGGGACGCCAGATCGAGAGTAGTATAAACTGAAGAGGTCGCATGTGAAGGCGGCCCAGCGGAACAAGATCCGCTGCTGCATTGAGTACTCCGAGAAGCGATAGGAATTCGCGGGCTGAGATCGATTGCCGACGCGAAAACCCCGAACCAGAGTTAGAAGAGACATGAGTCTGGGTTCCGGAATTCTGATCCTGTTTAGGTCGGTCAGAAATTGCATCCCGACAAACGTGAAGTTCTGGGATGGGATCAACTCCGATTTCTCGGAATTGAGGATGAAGCCTAGCCGGAGAGCTAGGTCTGTCACCCATCGAAGCTCGTCGAGAAGAGCGACTGGGTCCATGTGAAGAAGAAGCCAGTCGTCGAAATACGCCAGGAGGCGTGAGCCGCGAAAATGAACCCTGGCGACCAGAACCGAAACTATTTTGGTGAAGATTCTGGGGGCCGAAGACAGGCCGAACGGAAGGGCCTTGAACTGGTAGACAGTTCGGCCATCCGTGAAACGAAGGTATTTCCTGGAATGAGGATGGATAGATACATGGAAGTAAGCATCCGATAAATCCAGGGAAACAGCCCAGTGACCGGGGAGGACGGCTGCCCTGATCGACGAAGTTGTTTCCATTTTGAAGTGTTCCTTCGGAATGAAGGAGTTTAGATGAGACAGGTCTATGACCGGTCGAAACCCGCCGTCCTTCTTGGGAACCAGAAAGAGACGGCTGTAAAACCCCGGAGAGGTTGGAATCGAGACCCTTTCTACCGCTCCTTTTTCCAGAAGATCTGAAATGGCGAGTCCCAGACGATGATGATTGGAGGAGAGATGAATGGGAGAGCGTGATAGTGGAGGGGGACGACTGAACGGAACCCGATACCCGTGTCTCACGATAGACAGGACCCATTGGTCGTCGGTGATTGTCTCCCAATGATGAATGAAATGAGTGAGTCTGCCGCCTACTGGAAGGGGCAGAAACACTCTTCCTCCTAATCGAACGTCTGGAAGAGGAAGCGGAAGAAAGGACGCACCCCTAGGGCTTACTCCTACCCCTTTGATTGGTAGAGGTAGAAGAAGGGGTGGGGGGCGATGAAGGAGGAAATCGTGGTCGCTGCGGACCAGATTGGCGAGCGCCCCTGGAAGAGGGATTGCCTCTGAAAGGAGATTGAGGCTTGCCCTTTTCCGAGTCCTTCGGGGATTTACCGGAAGAAGCCGAAGGTTTCTTCGGTATCCGGAATTTAGGGGGAGCCGAAGTAGGAGTGCGGGGCTGGAAGGCCACCGCGCCGTGCATTTGCTCCTCCCTGGAGGCGTCCGCTACTTCCTTGATTCGGCCCCAAAGAGGGACGAAGAAGAAAGAGGGGCCGACCTAAGCTTTTCTCGAGAAGAAGAGAGAAGTAGCTTGTTGGGGCCGTCCAGGATGGCATCCCGCCTGCAGCGAGTCATCTCGGAAGAGAGAGAGAAAGAGATAGCAAAATCGAATGTTTTGCCGTCGCTGCTAAGGCCTCTAAAAGAAGCCTGACGGAAGCAGATAAAGCATCCTTTTGTTGTAGTTTGACCGAAAGAGCGGCCACGAAGGAGTCAGTATGCGACGAGATGCCGGAAAGGAAGCGGGAGCGTTGCTCCCAGCGATCCAGGACCTTCTGCTGAAGCGGTAAAGAGGAGGGGACCTTGAGCCGGAGCCGACTCGCATCTAGGTCCAGTTTCGGGGGGTGGATAGAAAAATCACCCTCCGGAAACTTGTAGGTCTTGGGGTTAAAACCCAAAGGCCGAAGGTCCGAAGTTGGAATAAACCAGCCCGGTCCTGGCTTAGAGGAGGATGAAGATTCAAAATCCTCCAAAGCCGAACGGACGACCGGAGAGAAAGGGAGTAACTCCGGTTCGACTGATTTGGACTCCTTAGGCTTACCGACAAGGTCAAGGTAACCTTCGCACCTCTTCCGGGAGGGAGGAGGGGCCGGTTTGCATACTGATGCAGGAAGGGTAGCAAAGACCTCCTGAACAGCCCTGTCCATGGAAAACCGATTCTCGTCTGACTCCTCGTCCTCATCAGAGAGAGGATTGTCAGTACGAGGTTCGGAATGAGCGCTGGATCGGCGCGAGGTGGAAGAAAGAGGCACGTCCTCAGCAAATAAGGAGTCCTCCTCCGGAGCATGAAGGGAGATTTCATCCTCCAATTGTCCACTCGTAGCAGTCCCACTAGTAGGGGGATTGCGAGTCGAGGGAGGAGACCCAGCCTCAGGGCGCGAAGGGGAAGCATCCTGAGGGGGAAAGCCCATGAAAGGAAATGGAGGGAAAAAGGGCCACATAGGGGGCTGTGTGGAAGAAGAGCCCTGTGGACCCGAGGAGGGAGGAGACTGAAGGAATAGTCTATGATCAAGGGTCTCTGGTGGCAGAGAAACCCGATCCCTCCTAGAAGAAGAAGGTTCACCCGGAATGACGGGGGAGGAGGCAGAGCTGAACTGCCTGGCGTATTCCCCCATCATGTGGGACCACCATGTGGAAGGGTCAAAGGTCTGGGGTTGCGCTGAGACATCCGCACTTTGAACCCTCGAAGACGTGGTGGAGCGTAAAGGTGACCGGTCCCGAGTAGCAGAGCTAGGGGACCGGTGACCGGAAAGACCCGGGGAACGGTTGTGGGACCGTTTCTTGGGCACCCTTGAACGTGGAAGAGGAGGTGGCCGAAGCGGAGAAACCGCAGGGCTGCCTGATGAAAAACTCGAATCCGAATTCTCGGACAAAATCGGCGAAGACCGGCGACCCACACGTCTAGCGTGATGGGCCGACCTGGCCGTCGATCTGTGCAGATCTCTCGCCGATGACCGGTGATGACCGGTCTTGGGTCTCTGAGACCGATGTTGACCGGTGACCGGTCGGGAGCTTTGCTATGACTACGATCACGTACTTGACCGGTCATGCCCGGTGACCGGTGACCGGTCGGAGTGGTCTCCTTGACTGCTCCCCTGGGGCTGACACAAGGAGAGCCGGGAAGGGAGCCAGGAGATGAAGGCGGCCTCTCCGGAGAGGGGCGGGAAGCCTTCTTCCTAGGAGGGGGAGAGGGACTCCGACCCCCAGCAGCGCTGAACCCGGAGAAGGAGGAGGAAGATGAGGCCTTCCTTTTCCGGGAAGAGTAAGACCGACGGGAGGAGGCTTTCTTCCATATCTCGTCTGTCCACGAAGCGCAAACGGTGCAAGTGTCGACCCTAGAGCATCCTGAACATGATAGGCAGGACTGATGGGAATCCCAGGACGCCTTAACATGTCCGCAGGAACCCCGGGACTGCGACATATTAAATAGCTATACAAAAGAACAATGTATGCAAAATAAAAGACGGGAAGACCGAAGAAAACCCGTAAAAGGAAAAATCTCGAAACGAGACAACAGTATATACAAAATCAATAATAATAAACCAGTGTCACGGGAGCCGAAGCACGGAAACCCGTGACACAAGGCAAAAGGTCCCGATGCGGGACGGAAATAGGGAATTCTACACGAATATAGAATAAAACTAAGAGAACAATATAAACAACACAGCCGAGGCTATGAAAAGATAAGAAAGGAGAGCTGTAGCGCACAGAAGCTATCAAGAAAGGGACACACAAGGTAACCCACTGAAACTCGATGGCTTCCAAAACACAATTGGAGAACGGGGGTTACACTTCCGGTAACTAGGGGGTTTAGGGAATGGTTTATTTTGCGGACTCTGTTTTGGAAGCTGTGCACAAATAGACACATACCTGAAGTAATAACAGGTAACGTATTTATGCTATTAAAACATTTGGTTGAACTTTTCTGAAAGAACATTTTAATGTGATACTCAGGAGGCTTATTCATTTTGATTTTGGAAAAAACTCTGTCAGATTCGATCAAAAGTAAGACGGTGAAGTAAAGTTCTTGTAGAATTATTAATCTTATGTTAGAATTTTCTATTCATTTGAGAATGGATGATGCTCAATCATAGTGGCCACGTACTTAGTGTAGTCTGTAACAGGGAGATAGTAAGTGATATACGGTCATTGTTAAAAATGCAACTGGTATATTTCCTTTGCTTGGAGTTTTGTATAAAAACAACCACAGAACAAGAGAAAAACTATGCTAGGACCATCTCACCTTGCATTACAGGATTCTGATTCCGGCAGGCAAAGACGACAGTTCTCCAGTACTGGAAAAGATAAATCACAGACACCATAACAGGAGTCCGACTAAGCACCCAAAACCAGAGACTGGCTAAGTTTATTCATAATATCTAACATACAGGAACAAAAGGATCTGAATGTGTTCAAGTTCAAAGTGAAGTTTGATGACAACTCTATACCTCATGAAAAATATAAAGAAAATGGCCTCTAGAACTAGTATTAATCTTTATCAGCTGGGCAGATCGAGATTTACAGGAATCTCACTTGAATAATAATTAAATATGGCATGTCTGTCTTGAAATGGGTTACAGATTGTTTCCATTTACAATTTCACTTTCCTGAAAAGTTTTGTCAGGAAAGTTGGTGGCATTTTTAATAGTGGCATCATATGGAAGACAGGGGGCATGTTCCCACACCAAGTCACATCCTTACACCAAGGAAACACTTTCCAGAACTAAACCTGAGCACAGGAGGTATACCAGATACAACTACCATAGGTCAACACCAAGGATACAAACCCACAACTTCCCCCAATCAGGGCAGACCATCTAACAACTTTGGCTCTAGGACAGACTGCGTTAAAAAAAAAAAAAAAAGAGTAAAACCTACAGCACTCTATATCAGGTATTGTGTTGGTTGTAGTGTGATTGTCAGCACCCTTCTGTTGAGAATCAGTGAGGCGTGTCTTGGACAGATGTTTCTGGTGCTCAGCCTGCAATACAACATATACTGGTGGTCCCTGAATATACCACAAACACTTGTTTAACCTTATGGTCTTTGGACACATGTGTCACCTGTTGAAGAATGGCGGAAAAAGTGTGACGGACAGACAGACATATGGAAAAGAGATCCTTATGTGTCACCTCTGCTTATAGCAGGTGAAACAGAAAATACCAGTTCAATTTTGTTCATTGATTGTTCCCACTAACAACAAATTTCAAAGATTTACAGTTCAGTCCCCACAACCGACAAGATATCTGAAGTTGCCTTGGTGGAAAGTACTAGTCCAACACAAAATCCATCCAGAGGAATTAAATGTAACCCAAATAATTGGTATTCTAAACATAATAACAGAATTGACATTGTAAAAACAGCTTTAGAAAAGAGTTATTACTAAAGGTGATACACACACCCACAGCACAGTTTGCCTTCATGTAATGTGAGTGTAGGAGAGGACATGACATTATGGGACGTGACATGATGAGCAAGATTCTCACTTCTGTGAAACAGGGGTATAATATCCTACCCCTAACACAACACCTTGGCTTAATTTAACAGTGCGCGAACAATCAATCAAAGCTAAATTGAATATCCTGACTCTGTGTACCTGTTTGAAAGCTTTGCAGTGAAGTTGGAGAGGACAGGCTGTACAATTTGGGGACTTGGGTGTGCACACAGTCGCCCCTAGCTCCATCAGTCCCTGGTTGAAGTCTCCTGGTTTCTCTGGGTCAACAAGGCGGTTGGCATGGGACCTGAATGTTCCATGGACACACATACAAAATCAATCATTGTAAACACTTTGTCTCCTGGTTTCTCTGAGTCAACAAAGTGGCTGGCATGGGACCAGAATGTTCCATGGACACACATACAAAACCAATCAATGTAAACACTTTGTAACTGTAAACTAATGAGAATGTTGCATTTCTGGACATACTTGGCCATTTATGTCACTCTCTATTACTGTGGCAAAAACTGGATCATAAACTCTCAAGAGTTTGGTAGCCCCCTTGTTCCTGTTAATGACAACTAGACTTGATACTGATCAATCCTGTGAAGTTTCAATAAATTCAAGCCAGGGGTTTTTGAGATAAAGTGCAGAAAAGACAGATTGCATCAGAAATACAAACTGACATAACTCTGTGATAATAACTCCAATTAGAACATGCTGATGATATGCACGACTTGTTACTTCACCCTATTTAAGTTTTAGAGGTGAAATGTGAACAGAATTCAGTCAAAAATACAAAGGGCCATAACTCTGTGAAAATTAATCTGACTGGATCACGCTGCAACTAGACTTGATTCTGATCAATCTTGTATAAAGTTTATCCAATTCAAACCAGAGAATTTTGAGATGACATTTGGACAAGATTCAGTTCAAAATACAAAGGGCAATAGCTGGTTCGAGATATCATCAAGACAAACATTCTGACCAAGTTTGAGGAAGATTGGATTAAAATTTTAGCCTCTAGTGAAAGGTTAAAAGACAAACTTTCTGACAAGTTTGAGGAAGATTGGATCAAAACTGTGGCCTCTAATGTGTAAACAAGATTTTTCTAAGATTTGACCTACTGCCTACTTTTTGATCCAACCTGACCCATTTCGAAAGGGTTCAAGATATATCAAGACAAACATTCTGACCAAGTTTGAGGAAGATTGGATCAAAATTGTGGCCTCTAGTGTGTAAACATCAAAATTGTTGACGGACGACGGACAATCAAGTATCCCAAAAGGTGAGCTAAAAATAGAAAGTATAATGTAAAATGATACTAAAGTAAAGGTTGGATAGGTGGGGTCAAGTGAATTTAGTACAGCAACAAGAAGCAAAATTGTTTAAGATGGCATTAAAATATGGGTAAAAAATACTGCTTGAAAAAAACAAGAGGGCCATGATGGCCCTGGTTCGCTCACCTGGTATCATTAGGCTATGTAAAATCAAGTGACCCCTGGGGCAGAGCCAATTTTGACCCCAGGGTCATGATTTGAACAAAGTTGGTAAGAATCGACTAGACAATGCTACACACCAATTATCTAAACTCTATGCTTTGTGGTGTCTGAGAAGAAGATTTTTCAAGTTTTTATCTATGTTAGCCTATGTTAAATCAAGTGACCCCTAGGGCGGGGCCAATTTTGACCCCAGGGTCATAATTTGAACAATCTTGGTAGAGAGTCATAAGATCATGCTACATATTAAAAATCAAAAGGCTAGGCCTTGTGGTTTCAGAGAAGAAGATTTTTCAAGTTTTTATCTATGTTAGCCTATGTTAAATCAAGTGACCCCTAGGGCGGGGCCAATTTTGACCCCAGGGTCATAATTTGAACAATCTTGGTAGAGAGTCATAAGATCATGCTACATATTAAAAATCAAAAGGCTAGGCCTTGTGGTTTCAGAGAAGAAGATTTTTCAAGTTTTTTTCTATATTAGCCTATGTAAAATCAGGTGACCCCTTGGTGGGGCCAAATTTGATCCCAGGGCCATGATTTGAACAAACTTGGTTGTGATCTACTAGACAATGCTGCACACCAAATATCTAAACCCCAGGCCTTGTGGTTTCTGAGAGGAAGATTTTTCAAGTTTTTCCTATATAATAGCCTATGTTAAATCAAGTGACCCCTGGGGCGGGGCCAATTTTGACCCAAGGGTCATGATTTGAACAAACTTGGTAGAGATCAACTAGACAATGCTACACACCAAATATCTTAACTCTATGCCTTGTGGTTTCTGAGATGAAGATTTTTCAAGTTTTTTTCCTATATCAGCCTATGTTAAATCAAGTGACCCCTTGGGCGGGGCCAATTTTGACCCCAGGGTCATGATTTGAACAAACTTGGTAGAGATCAACTAGACAATGCTACACACCAAATATCTTAACTCTATGCCTTGTGGTCAAAATTGGCCCCGCCCCAGGGTCATGATTTGAACAAACTTGGTTGTGATCCACTAGACAATGCTACACACCAAATATCTAGGCCTTGTGGTTTCAGAGAAGAAGATTTTTCAAGTTTTTTTCTATATTAGCCTATGTAAAATCAGGTGACCCCTTGGTGGGGCCAAATTTGATCCCAGGGCCATGATTTGAACAAACTTGGTTGTGATCTACTAGACAATGCTGCACACCAAATATCTAAACCCCATGCCTTGTGGTTTCTGAGAAGATTTTTCAAGTTTTTTTCTTTATTAGCCTATGTTAAATCAAGTGACCCCTGGGGCAGGGCCAATTTTGACCCCAGGGTCATAATTTGAACAATCTTGGTAGAGGGTCATAAGATCATGCTACATACCAAATATTTAAACTCCATGCTTGTGGTTTCTGAAGAAGATTTTTCAAGTTTTTTTCTTGTTAGCCTATGTTAAATCAAGTGACCCCTAGGGCGGGGCCAATTTTGACCCCAGGGTCATAATTTGAACAATCTTGGTAGAGAGTCATAAGATCATGCTACATATTAAAAATCAAAAGGCTAGGCCTTGTGGTTTCAGAGAAGAAGATTTTTTCAAGCCTTGTAAATCAATGACCCCTGGGCGGGGCCATTTTGACCCCAGGTCATAATTTGACAATCTTGTAGAGAGTCATAAGATCATGCTACATAAAAAATCAAAAGGCTAGGCCTTGTGGTTTCGGAGAAGAAGATTTTTTAAATTTTCATTGTTAAAATCTATTTTTAGCACCTGTGACCTACTTATTCACCAAATCAAAATAATTTGAATAACTTTGATAGAGGTCATGATAAGGATGATTCCTGTGAAGTTTGGTCAAAATCCATCCAGTGGTTTAGGAGGAGAAGTTGTTTAAAGGAAAAGTTGACGCAAGACGCACGCACGCACGGACGACGGACAAAAGGCGATCACAAAAGCTCACCATGAGCATGTTGTGCTCAGGTGAGCTAAAAAGGACCAGGAAAACAGGTTATCTTAAAATTCATGACTGCACTTAAAATATTTCAAGCTACTGATTAAGAGTGATAAACTTACCATAATGTGTCCATGACGAGGTTACTGGTGCTGTCAGCACCAATCATACGGAGCCGACACAATACTCGGATCACATTGCCGTCCACAAGTCCAGTCTCCTGTTACATGTAACCAAGGCAACTGTTAAATTCTATCAATAATAATTGTCTTCTTTTAACCTAAATTAAGTGTTGGCAAACCAAATACTATCATTTTAATCAAATATATGAACAATCATTTGACAGAAGACTGGACATATTAGAGCAACCGTTTTTTTTTACATTTTTCTTGCATATTAAGGTTTGTCTTCCAAGCAAAGCTGATAATAATGATCTTACCTGGTTGTAGGCAATAGAAGCTATGGCCCCAGCAGTGTATTTCCCCACCCCGGGGAGTTCCTTCAGTAGACTTTCTGCGTCCTTGGGCATCTCCCCACCCAGGTCCCTCACGACCTGGATAAAAAGAACACATACACAAATATATCTAATGTGTGGGTATATACCACGCTTGTTTTGCTGCAAACACATTATTTCAGTCATGTGCACTCTGTGTGATTTACTTTACTTTATTCTTTAAAAGAAATCACTACAAATGTAGAAAAGTCCTCTTCTGCCCTTTTCCAGACAGTATACCAGTCTGTGTCTAGTAGTGCAATATTATTGCCAAGTGGTATAATCTGATCTAAAGGTTCCTATCTACTGGTATATGTTCAAAATTCCCAAATAAAACCCAACCATGAACTATCAAAAAAATACAACAATGTGATGAGTTAACTCTAAACACAGAAACTGCTTTAAGGTAAGAAAAACTTGTACAAACTATAACATTTCCACTCACTTTGTTTGCCCCTTCATGAAGTCGTCTTCCCCTGGAATAATACCCGAGGCCGGACCACATCTCATTCACTTCCTGTAACATGGGTTTACAATACCTATATTCAAACTGGTACAAGTAAAGACAACATCTTACTTCACAGGAGCATTATCCTCATGATAACTTGGGGATAGGACGACCAGGTCTTCACTTATGTGTGAAAAACAACAAAGTTAGCTAGACTTGGTTTGTCTGAACAAAGTACCAGGCAAACTGTTTGGCAAAAAAGAAAGAAAGAAAAAAGAAGTTCCATTTCTGGTCTTCTGATACATATTTAAGGGTTATAATGATACTGATATTATGATTTGTCATAATCGTGCTGTCCAGTCTGTAAATGGGTTTACATAATGTTCCCTGTGAGACATCTCCCCCAAGATCTCCAGTTTTGTCTGACTTTATTCATGCATAATTTCAATGTAATCATCCATATATTTGGTTTCTTTGCCTGCTTTTTAATGTCTCAAGAGTGGTATTTGGGGATGTCTACATGATACCAGTATAAAGCTGTCTTGCTGTACTG